>SJYT01064652.1:119808-186682 GCA_006410635.1 Cephalophus harveyi
TGACACCACCCTTATGGCAGAAAGTGAAGAGGAACTAAAAAGCCTCTTGATGAAAGTGAAAGAGGAGAGTGAAAAAGTTGGCTTAAAGCTCAACATTCAGAAAACGAAGATCATGGCATCTGGTCCCATCACTTCATGGCAAATAGATGGGGAAACTGTGGAAACAGTGTCAGACTTTATTTTTGGGGGCTCCAAAATGACTGCAGATGGTGACTGCCACCATTAAATTAAAATACGCTTACTTCTTGGAAGGATAATTATGACCAACCTAGATAGCATATTCAAAAGCAGAGATATTTGCCAACAAAGGTCCATTTAGTCAAGGCTGTGGTTTTTCCAGTGGTCATGTATGGATGTGAGAGTTGGACTGTGAAGAAAGCTGAGCACCGAAGAATTGATGCTTTTGAACTGTGGTGTTTGAGAAGACTCTTGAGAGTCCCTTGGACTGCAAGGAGATCCAACCAGTCCATCCTAAAGGAGATCAGTCCTGGGCGTTCATTGGAAGGACTGATGCTAAAGCTGAAACTCCAGTACTTTGGCTACCTCATGCAGAGTTGATGCATTGGAAAAGACCCTGATGCTGGAAGGGATTGGGGGCAGGAGGAAAAGGGGATGACAGAGGATGAGATGGCTGGATGGCATCACCGACTCGATGGACATGAGTTTTAGTGAACTCTGAGAGTTGGTGATGGACAGGGAGGCCTGGTGTGGTGCGATTCTTTGGGTCGCAAAGAGTTGGACATGACTGAGTGACTGAACTGAGCTAAACTGAACTGAATATACTTGCTACTAACCTCAAGCTTGAAACATTTAATACAGCTCTAATTTTATTATTAAATGCTATAAAGAAACATAAAGAAGACAATATTGTAATTAGTCTCCAATTAAAATAAATAAATTTATAATAATAAAAAAAGAAAGAGACAGTTCTAGGCTTGACATTCTTGACATTTAAATCTAACTTTGCAAAAGAATCTACTGGGCAAGAGAAGCATTTCCTAGGCTTCTCAGGTCTGCCTGAATATGTTATTATAAAATGGTAATCAGCTTCCCTCAGTTCAGTTCAGTTCAGTTCAGTCGCTCAGTCGTGTCCGACTCTTTGCGACCCCATGAATCGCAGCACGCCAGGATTGGGGGCAGGAGGAAAAGGGGATGACAGAGGATGAGATGGCTGGATGGCATCACCGACTCGATGGACATGAGTTTTAGTGAACTCTGAGAGTTGGTGATGGACAGGGAGGCCTGGTGTGGTGCGATTCTTTGGGTCGCAAAGAGTTGGACATGACTGAGTGACTGAACTGAGCTAAACTGAACTGAATATACTTGCTACCAACCTCAAGCTTGAAACATTTAATACAGCTCTAATTTTATTATTAAATGCTATAAAGAAACATAAAGAAGACAATATTGTAATTAGTCTCCAATTAAAATAAATAAATTTATAATAATAAAAAAAGAAAGTAGAGACAGCTCTAGGCTTGACATTCTTGACGTTTAAATCTAACTTTGCAAAAGAATCTACTGGGCAAGAGAAGCATTTCCTAGGCTTCTCAGGTCTGCCTGAATATGTTGTTATAAAATGGTAATCAGCTTCCCTAGAAGGGGCGAAGTGCACATTTGAAGTTGCATTTTTATTTTCTATTTTATTGAGATAGATTCTTTAGATCTAGATTAGAATTACGACTTGGGAAACATTTTTAAGGAAGTACACTGGCATTGAATACATCAGACCCTTCTCTCTGCTATTCTGAAAGCCAGTTGGAACTCAGCTGAGAGAAGTGCTGGTTTTAAGGAGCTCAGATTCTCGCCATTCATTCAGTTTACTGCATAGTAATCACTTACTTGGGATTTTAACCATTTCAGATCATTTTCTTCATTTAAAAATGACAGAATATTTGTGTGCTGACACCAGTAATATTTTTCATCAGCATAATCAGATGTCTTAATCAGCAGGTATTAAGTAAACTCAAAATCCTGACTGCACATATTTGTTTGTTTAATACCAAGAGATGGGCGAGGAGTATAAGAGCCTCAGTCTTGGCTTTACAGCCAGGTTTGGGAGATGATGGTTTATCTCCATATTTAGTACTCTCAAGCAGCATTGCCCTCTCAGCTGTTAGTGCCTGGAACGTGCTATAGAAACAGGGCTTTTGTTTTCCAATCAGCTTCCCCAGGGAGCATCTCTCACAGGCATATCATGTATGTCCGAGTGATGGAGAGCCCACTGGATAACCATGGGAAGAATGTGGCAGAGGGGGCTAGCTGTACCCTCAAATTCATGCTCCTCTTTCTGTAGTACAGAGTTGTCCCTGCTAAGTAGCTATCCATCTGAGGCTAAATTTCCCAGCCCTTTTTGCACCTCAGCACGGCCATGTAGCTATTTCTAACTCATGGAATGTGAACAGGAGTGATGTGTGTCACTTCCTGGCCAGAGCGTGTAAGAGGAAGGATGCTTCTCCATGTTTCTGCTTTTTCCCTGCCCTTGCCCCCTCCCCCCACCCCCAACTGCCTCAGGCTTGGTGGAAGTCACCTCTGATCTTGCTACTCTATATTTAGTGTATCTTTGAAATCCTTTGCCATTTTGAACTTACAGTGGAAAGAAAAAAGTAGTCTACATCTTTGGTGCTTATCCAATCTACAGACGTGTGAGCGAAAGGAAGGAAAGAGTAGGAAAATAACATGGAAACTTATTCAGTTCAGTTCAGTTGCTCAGTCATGTCCGACTCTTTGCGACCCCATGAACCGCAGCATGCCAGGCCTCCCTGTCCAGCACCAACTCCCAGAGTCCACCCAAACCCATGTCCATTGAGTCGGTGATGCCATCCATCCAACCATCTCATCCTCTGCCGTCCAACCATCTCATCCTCTGCCGTCCCCTTCTCCTCCTGCAAATACATAGCCAATGGGAACTTGCTGTATGACTCAGGGAACTCAAACTGGAGCTCTGTAACAACCTAGAGCGGTGGCATGGGGAGGGAGGTGGCAGGGAGGTTCAGGAGGAAGGGGCCTTCGGTATACCTATGGTATCCTCTGCCGTCCCCTTCTCCTCCTGCAAATACATAGCCAATGGGAACTTGCTGTATGACTCAGGGAACTCAAACTGGAGCTCTGTAACAACCTAGAGCGGTGGCATGGGGAGGGAGGTGGCAGGGAGGTTCAGGAGGAAGGGGCCTTCGGTATACCTATGGCTGATTCATGTTGATGTTTGGCAGAAACCGACACAATACTGTAAGGCGATTATTCTTCAATTAAAAATAAATAAATTTAATTAAAAAATTGTCACTTCTCAGATTTATCAGTCATCTTCCTAAATGCTTCTGAAATTTTAGCCTATTGAGAGACAGTGTGACCTAATGGTTACATGTGTAGGCTGTGGAGCTGGCACACCTGGTTATAGATATCACCTCCGCTGCTTACTATCTCTGTGAACCTGAGTAAGTTGCTTAACTTTTCTATGTCTCTGTCTCTTCATCTGCAAAGTGAGGATAACAGCACTGCCTTCCTCAAATGATGGGATTAGGAGAATTAGTGCAGCTTCGTGCTTATGGTGGTTTCTGGCTTAAAGTAAGCACACAATAAATGTCATTTCTTGTGATTACTGAGGGTCTTTGTTGCTGTGGTTTTGCCTAGGATTTCTAAGGACCTTTGCATTTATGTGTGGTTCTTTTGTCTTAGGAGAATCCTGGAAGCTTATGTATGAAGGGTGATGCCTTTGTTAACAGCACAGAGGGAAATCTAATATTAAATAAAACGATCTGCAAACACTAGTTACCTTGTGGATTGTGCTGTGCTTAGTTGCTTAGTTGTGTCAGACTCTTTGCAAACCCATGGACTGTAGGCTGCCAGGCTTCTCTGTCCATGGGATTCTCCAGGCAAGAATACTGGAGTGGGTGGCCATGTCCTCCTCCAGGGGATCTTCCCAACCTAGGGATCGAACCCAGGTCTCCCACATTGCAGGTGGATTCTTTACCATCTGAGCCACCAGGGAAGCTACCGTGTGAAGTAGAAGATCTAAAAACATGATGATGATGATGATGATGATGATGATAGTTTAGGTTAGTGCATAATAAGTGTCAGGCATTATTTTAACTTTGCATCTATTAGCATATAAAATGATCACAGGGCCTCCATGGTGCACAATGCTCTTTTGAGGTGGGTATTATAATTTTCTCTATTTTACAGATAGGGAAATTGAAGCAAAGTGAGGTTAAATTACTCACCTCAGCTCACATAACTGGTAAGTGGTAAAGTTACTCCTTCAAATCCAGGCAATGTGACTGCAGAGGCCATGCATAAGAAACTTCTGTTCACCTTTAACATTTAGTCAAGGGGCCCCTCTTCTGTGAAGGTTTCTGTGAATTCTCCCCTGGTCTGTTTGAGCTTCCCAGGTGGTGCTAGTGGTAAAGAACCTGCCTGCCAATGCCGGAGACATGAGTTGCAGGTTCAATCCCTAGGTTGGGAAGATCCCCTGGAGGATCCCCAGAATCCAGGTGTGATGGTTAATTTTAGGTTTCAACTTGACTGAGTTCCCAGGTATATGATCAAACATTATTAAATAGATTCAAGCAGATGGCCCTCTCTAATGCAGATGGGCCTCATGCGATTAGTTGAAGGCCTGAATAGAACAAAAAGGCTGACTCTTCCCAAAGGAAGTGAAAATTCCTCCTGTTTGATTACTTTTGAAGTTGGACAAAGGTGTCTTCCTGCCTTTGGACTCAAATTGATTCATCAGTTCTTCCTGGATCTCAGGCCTCTCAGCTTTGAACTCGAGCTACACCATTCGCCCTCCTGGGTCTCCAGCTTGCCAAGTCACCCTGTGGATTTTGGGACTTGTTAGCCTCCATAACTGTGTGAGCCGGTTCCTTATAATAAATCTCTTTCCTCCTCCCTCCCTCTCTTTCTGTTGGTTCTGTTTCTCTGAAGAACTCTGACGACTACAGTGGATCAGAGTGAAGTCTGAGATTCTGCCTTTCTAGCAGGTTTCCAGGAGACACCAAAGCTCCCAGGCCATGGTCCATATTTTGAGAAGCAAAGACAAGATGGTCTCAGAAACTTTTTTATCCTTGGTCTCTAACACACAGAGGGCACCCAGTCAATTTCTTTTGAATGTTTTGGATGAAGTGTCTTACCAGGCAAAAGATTCTCTAAAAGAAAAGTGAAGGAAATAGTGATCAGATGAAGTAATTTTGAAAACTCTGATTTCAAGTTTAATATAGTCCAAATGTGACCTAAATAAAGAGGAGAAAAGGGAAGGGAAAAATCAGGAAAATTACAGATTGTAAGAGCTAAACATCTAGGAAGTGGAAAGTAAGATTAATGAGGCTGATTGGGACCGACTGACTCCATCAGCATAGAGCTTAGAGAAGATCAAATTACTTTTAGCACTTGTGGTTTTAATAGCAGGGATTTGAAACTATGCGCTGCCTGTGTATCTTAACGTTATAGAAAATTTACTTCTGTGCATTCATGCATCGAAAGTCATTTTAATCATCTGTAAGTATGATAATGTATCCATAAAGTCTGAGCCTGATAACCTTCAGTTAGTTTCATGGGTCATTATTTTCTGATGTGGAGATAGTGTGGTTCATTGGCTGTGTTTTCTCTTGGAACTCTGGTCCCAAAGTTTGGTTACACTGTAATCAGCTCAACAAATGCAGGGCTTGATTTCTATGGTGAGTGTTGACATGTTTCACCATTGCCTTCATTTGTTTTCTCCTAGTAACTAAGGTTTATTTACCAGATTTATAGGGATACCACCCTTATGGCAGAAAGTGAAGAAGAACTGAAGAGCCTCTTGATGAAAGTGAAAGAGGAGAGTGAAAAAGTTGGCTTAAAGCTCAACATTCAGAAAACTAAGATCATGCCATCTGGTCCCATCACTTCATGGGAAATAGATGGGGGAACAGTGGAAACAGTGGCTGACTTTATTTTTCTGGGCTCCAAAATCACTGCAGATGGTGATTGCAACCATGAAATTAAAAGACGCTTACTCCTTGGAAGGAAAGTTATGACCAACCTAGACAGCATATTAAAAAAGAGAGACATTACTTTGCCAACAAAGGTCCATCTAGTCAAGGCTATGGTTTTTCCAGTGGTCATGTAGGGATGTGAGAGCTGGACTATAAAGAAAGCTGAGCACCGAAGAACTGATGCTTTTGAACTGTAGTGTTGGAGAAGACTCTTGATAGGTCCCTTGGACTGCAAGGAGATCCAACTAGTCCATTCTGAAGGAGATCAGTCCTGGATGTTCATTGGAAGGACTGATGTTGAAGCTGAAATTGTGAGAGCTGGACTATAAAGAAAGCTGAGCACCGAAGAACTGATGCTTTTGAACTGTAGTGTTGGAGAAGACTCTTGATAGGTCCCTTGGACTGCAAGGAGATCCAACTAGTCCATTCTGAAGGAGATCAGTCCTGGATGTTCATTGGAAGGACTGATGTTGAAGCTGAAAGTCCAATACTTTGGCCACCTCATTGCAAAGAGTTGATTTATTTGAAAAGACCCTGATGCTGGGAAAGATTGAGGGCAGGAGGAGAAGGGGACGATGGAGGATGAGACGGTTGGATGGCATCACCGACTTGATGGACATGGGTTTGGGTAAACTCCGGGAGTTGGTGATGGACAGGGAGGCATGGTGCGCTGCGGTTCATGGGGTCGCAAGGAGTCGGACATGATTGAGCAACTGAACTGAACTGAAGATTGAAATTGTTCCAGGAGTTGGTGATGGACAGGGAGGCCTGGTGTGCTGCAGTTCATGGGGTCGCAAAGAGTTGTACACGACTGAGTGACTGAACTGAACTGAACTGAAGATTGAAATTATCCCAGGAAGCACATAGTGCTAAAACAACAAGAGAAGACAGCAGGAGTAAGATACACACAGAAACATATGCATTCAATTTAAGATCCTGTTGATTGTAAGATGCATCATTACGATATGTACTGTTAAGACTGAAAAAAATGCTGCACTATAATAATTATGTTTGAGTTCATATTATTATGTTATAAAATGTCACATTATTATATTATAAGATGCAATTTCAGAGATGTTAACAAAGAAAATATATTCATTTTAGAATTTATGGTATACATTATATTTTTTAATACATGTGCATATGTGTGGCTTTATAAATAAATATGTATTTATTAATGTTTATACATACTCACTTAGGTGTATCAGTTCAGTTCAGTCTCTCAGTCTTGTCTGACTCTTTGTGTCCCCATGAATCGCAACACGCCAGGCCTCCCTGTCCATCACCAACTCCCGGAGTTCACTCAAACTCATGTCCATTGAGTCAGTGATGCCATCCAACCATCTCATCCTCTGTCATCCCCTTCTCCTCCTGCCCCCAATTCCTCCTAGCATCAGAGTCTTTTCCAATGAGTCAGCTCTTCGCATGAGGTGGCCAAAGTATTGGAGTTTCAGCTTCAACAATCAGTCCTTCCAATGAGCACCCAGGACTGGTCTCCTTTAGGATGGACTGGTTGGATCTCCTTGCAGTCCAAAGGACTCTCAAGAGTCTTCTCCAGCACCACAGTTCAAAAGCAGCAATTCTTTGGTGATCAGCCTCTTTATGGTCCAACTCTCACACCCGTACATGACTACTGGAAAAACCATAGCCTTGACTATACTGACCTTTGTCAGCAAAGTGGTGTCTCTCCTTTTAATATGCAGCCTAGGTTTGTCAGCTTTCCTTTCAAGGAGCAAGTGTCTTTTAATTTTGTGGCTGCAGTACCATCAGCAGTGATTATGGAGCCCAGGAAAATAAAATCTGTCACTGTTTCCACTTTTCCCCATCTTTTTTCCTTGAAGTGATGAGACTGGATGCCATGATCTTAGTTTTTTAAATGTTGAGTTTTAAGCCAGATTTTTCACTCTCTTCTTTCACCTTCATCAAGGGGCTCTTTAGTTCCTCTTCACTTTCTGCCTTTAGAGTGGTATCATCTGCACATCTGAAGTTGTTGATATTTGTCCTGGAAATCTTGATTCCAGCTTGTGCTTCATCCAGCCTGGCATTTTGCATGATGTACTCTGCATATAAGTTAAATAATCAGAGTGACAGTACTCTTGTGCCTTGTGGTACTCCTTTCCCAATTTTGAACAAGTCATTTGTTCCCATGTCTGATTCTGTTTCTTCTTGACCCACATACAGGTTTCTTAGGAGACAAGTAAGTTAGTCTGGTATTCCCATCTCTTTAAGAATATTCCATAGTTTGTTGTGATCCACACAGTCAAAGGCTTTAACATAGTTGATGAAGCAGAAGTAGATGTTTTTCTAGAATTCCCTAACTTTCTCCATGATCCAAAGAATGTTGGTAATTTGATCTCTGATTCCTTTGCCTCTTCTAAACCTAGCTTGTATATCTGAAAGTTTTTGGTTCACGTATTGTTGAAGACTGGCTTAGAGTATTTCGAGCATTACTTTACTAGTGTGTGAGATGAGTGCAATTGTGTGGTAGTTTGAACATTCTTTGGCATTGCCTTTTTTGGGATTGAAATGAAAACTGACCTTTTCCAGTCTTGTGGCCACTGCTTAGTATTCCAAATTTGCTGGCACATTGAGTGCAGCACCTTCACAGCATCATCTTTCCATCACCTCCACTATCTTTGTTCATAGCAATGCTTCCTAAGGCCCACTTCACACTCCAGGATGTCTGGCTGTAGGTCAGTGATCACACCATCATGGTTATCTGGGTTGTGAAGATTTTTTCTGTACAGTTCTTCTGTGTTTTCTTGCCACCTCTTCTTAATATCTTCTGCTTCTGTTAGGCCCTTACTGTTTCTGTCATTTATCATGCCCATCTTTGCCTGACATTTTCTCTCGGTATCTCCAATATTCTTGAAGAGATCTCCAGTCTTTCCCACTCTTTTGTTTTCCTCTGTTTCTTTGCATTGATCTCTTAGGAAAGCTTTCTTATCTCTCTTTGCTATTCTTTGGAACTCTGCATTCAGATGGGTATATCTTTCCTTTTCTCCTTTGCCTTTCACTGCTCTTCTTTTCTCAGCTGTTTGTAAGGCCTCCTCAGACAACCACTTTGCCTTCTTGCATTTCTTTTTCTTAGGAATGGTTTTGGTCACTGCCTCCTGTACAATGTTACAAACCTCCGTCCATAGTTCTTCAGGCACTCTACCAGATATAATCCCTTGAATCTATTCGTCATCTCTACTGTATAATCATAACAGATTTGATTTAGGTCATATCTGAGTACTCTGGTGGTTTTCCCTAATTTCTTCAATTTAAGCCTGAATTTTACAGTAAGGAGTTCATGATCTGAGCCACAGTCAGCTCCAGGTCTTGTTTTTGCTGACTGTATAGAGCTTCTCCATCTTTGGCTGCAAAGAATATAATCAGTCTGATGTTAGTATTAACCATCTGTTGATGTCCATGTGTAGAGTCATCTCATGTATTGTTGGAAGAGGGTGTTTGCTAGGACCTGTTTGTTCCCTAGACAAAACTCTGTTAGCCTTTGTCTTGCTTCATTTTGTACTCCAAGGCCAATCTTTTCTGTTATTCCAGGTATCTTTTGACTTCCTACTTTTGCATTCCAATTCCCTATGATGAAGATGTCATCTTTTTTTGTGTGTGTGATAGTTCTAGAAGGTCTTGTAGATCTTCATAAAACTGTTCAGCTTCAGCTTCTTCAGCATCAGTGGTTGGGACATAGACTTGGATTATTGTGATGCTGAATGGTTTGCCTTGGCAACAAACCGAGATCATCCTTTGTTTTTGAGACTGCACCCAAGTACTGCATTTTAGACTCTTTTGTTGACTGTGAGGGCTACTCCATTTCTTCTAAGGGATTCCTGCCCGCAGTAGTAGATATAATGGTCATCTGAGTTAAATTCACCCATTCCAGTCCATTTTAGTTCACTGATTCCTAAAGATATAAGTGTTCAATCTTGCCATGTTCTGCTTGACTATGTCCAATTTACCTTGATTAATGGGCCCAGCATTCCTAACAGTATGCAATATTGTTCTTTTTAGCATCGGAGTTTGCTTTCACCACCAGACACATCCACAACTGAGTGTCATTTTTGCTTTGGGCCAGCCGCTTCGTTCTTTCTGGAGCTAGTAACAAATGTCCGCTGCTCTTCCCTGGTTGCATATTGGACACTTTCTGACCTGCGGAGCTCATCTTCTGGTGTCATATCATTTTGCCTTTTCATGCTCTATGGGGCTTCTGCAGCAAGAATACTGGAGCGGGTTGCCATTTCCTCCTCCAGTGGGTCACGTTTTGTCCAAACTCTTCACTGTGATGCCTCTGTGTTGGGTGGCCCTGCATGGCATGGCTCATAGCTTCACTGAGTTATGCAAGCCCCTTCACCACTACCAGGGTGTGATCCATGAAGGGGTTAAACTGTTTTAGGCTTCAAAAATAATGTTTATTTTCACCTACAAAATTGAGGAGCTCTGATTAACAAAGGAAATTATAATTCAGATAAAAACTATTTGGTTATTCATATGAAAAATATGCTCTGTGATGTCTTCATGCTATCTTGATTTTTTTCCTAGACATTTTAGTACAAATCTGCCACTTTGTAAAATTGTATTTGATCTGAAGTGTCACTCAGATGGACCCTGTTAATCAAATCAAATTGCCAAGGCTTTCTCTGGGTGACCTTGGTTAAAGTTTCAGAGCAAGTTGAGAATTGCTTCAAGCATATAGAGCTCCCCAAAGTTCAATAATGATCTTTAGGGTATGTGGATTTAGTGACAAGTAGCCATGGATTTTACGTGAGAAACAATTAAAATAACATCGATACCCACTAATGTCTTGCACCTAGGGATCAGATTTGTGAAAAAGCTATGAACCCAGGAACATGATGGATATCGTGGGCAAGCCACAGTTGTCATGGAAAAGCTAATGATCATTATTTTTCATGGATGAAACTTTCACACTGCCAATAAAACCTTTCAAATGGCAGACACGGGTCCTCCAGGAAACATGTTTAGGCATTGCTAGAATCTGTTTTCTTTTTTCTGTCTCCCTAAAGTCCCTTTAAGAGATTGATTATTTAATGTTGAGCCTTGTTTTATTTCATGTTGCTTTCTGTTGATATCTTGTATTTGAATTAAGGAGGCTATCTTATTTACTCCTCAAGCAGGAAATAGAACAGGGACCTTTAGGGGCTACCAGGACTATAGGGGTCAGTGACAATAAAACTTCATTTTAGAGGACAGAAGCCCATGTGAATTTCGTAAAATATTATTATTATACCACGTAAAGAGTATTTTTTGTTTTGAAAAAAGAATCCATGCTATTTGAATACTGGAATGGGTGGCCAATGCCTTCCTCAGGGGATCTTCCAGACCCAGGGATCAAATCCAGGTCTCCTGCATTGCAAGCAAACTCTTTACTGTCTGAGCCACCAGGGAAGCCCCACTGAATAGCAATAGGAGATGCAATGTACTTGCAGTTAATAAGAATTGAGTTTCCCTTTGAAAAAGGGAAACTTTTTTCCACTGGCAACAATCTTATAAGCAGATACTCTTACTAGACTGTGTTACCGACAGACACTGGAACACAGAAGTGTTAGATAACTTACCTAAGTGTGTCAGTGAGGCCCTGACAAGAAACACCTTCAAGTTGGGTAATCAGAGGAGAGTTTATTAAAAGGATTATTTATAAGACTTTTAGGGAATTACCTGGTGGCTCAGTGGTTAAGAATCTACCTGCATTACAGGAGACTCAGGGTCCCTGAGTCAGATCCCCCGGAGAAGGAAATGGCAGCCCAATTCAGTATTCTTGCCTAGGAAACCCTATGGACAGAGGAGACTGGTGAGCTCCAGTCCAGGAGTTCACAATGAGTCAGACACAGCTGAGCAACTAAAGAACAGGAATATTGTAGGGTTTAGGGAAACCAACACAAAATTAGCAACATCAGGGGTCATTTCTACTGCTAGGATTGAGGGGGTAGGGGAATGGAAGTTCCTGGATCCAAAGCTACTTAAGAGGACTGACAGGATCTGTGGATTTGAGGGGAAGGAAGGAAGGTGGGGCAATAAATAGCAATCCCCACTCTGCTTCTGCACTTGGATATCCTGCTGCTGCTGCTGCTGCTGCTGCTGCTAAGTCGCTTCAGTCGTGTCCGACTCTGTGCGACCCCATAGACAGCAGCCCACCAGGCTCCTCCATCCCTGGGATTCTCCAGGCAAGAATACTGGAGTGGGTTGCCTTCCACTGACTGAATCCCACTGGAGCCAGAGGGCAAGAGAGCCCATGGATGCAATTGGTCCTTAAGGCTCAGCCTCCTAGAACATGGAGTGGGATGGAGTGTGGCCTAATTCCAGCACCAGTGCTCCTAGCCCCTGACTCGTGGTAGATGCCTTTAGTTCACCTTCAGAATGAATCTAGGATTGAAAAAAATCCCACAGAAATGTCTTAACCATCCCAAACATCATTAATTTGTTCTTTATTATTCACTTGAAATTTCGTTTAACTTCCATTTCTAGTTAAGTTTCACTTAACTTTCATGTTCTAGTTCTACAAAGAATACATCCTTCTTTCCCCAGGTTGCATGAAGTTCAGACTTATCTTTTGACTCCCACTGACTATGTGTTTCATTACTTCTTCATCCCTTTGTGCAGAAGTTCATCCCTAATAATTGTTTTATTGTTGTTTAGTCACTCAGTTATGTCCGACTCTTTGGGACCCCATGGATTGTAACCTGCCAGGCACCTCTTCTCAGTGGGATTTCTCAGGCAAGAATAGTGGAGTGAGTTGCCGTTTCCTTCTCCAGGGGATCTTTTCAACCCAGGGTTTGAACCTGCATCTCCTGCATTGCAGGTGGATTCTTTACTGCTGAGCCACCCAGGAAGCCCTGATAATTGTTTTATTTGAAAAGAAACAAGTTCTTAAAGTGATCTTTAAGTCTGTTAGATTTGAGAGTATTTTGAAGTATCAAGAAAGTATCTATTTCTAAGAAAGCAGAGACATTGCCTTTTAGTGTATGTGTCAAAAAGCTGAATCATCTTGAGAAAAATAATCCAGATAAATGAATAAATGATTATCCATTTTTGTATTGAAGTGTAGTTATTTCCATAGATACCAGTTCATAAGGATTACTTGTACAGTTGTGTTTTCCAAAGTCTGTTTGAATTCTATTTGGCAATGGTATAATAAACTTCTAATTTCCTACTCTAATACTTCATGTTTTTCTTTCAAAAATTAATAAAGATTAGTTTAATAGATTCAGCTTTCCATTTTTATATTCACTTGCTACAGGATACGTTTTAGAAGTATGGATGTGTGTGTTTAGTCTTGTCTAACTCTTTGCAACCCCGTAGACTGTAGCCCCTCAGGCTCTTCTGTTCGTGGAATTCTCCAGGCAAGAGTACTGGAGTGGGTTGCCGTGTCCTCCTCCAGGGGATCTTCGCAACCCAGGGATTAAATGCATGTCTCTTGCATCTCCTCCATTTTCAGGCAGATTCTTTACCACCAGTGCTACTTGGGAAGCCCTTGGAAATATTTTAGAACTTATTAGTTACAATAATCTTATTTTTTATTGTTGAAAAAAGTGTAATGAAGGTTTTATTTGTTGAAATGGGTTGGAATTATGATGATGTTTTGACCAGAGCAAGCTATTGTAACGAGTACAGAGCCCCATTTTAGCCAGGAATCTATGTCTGGTCTTAGAGTGTACAATAGTCACGGAGCTTAACATGGCTTCTGGTAGCCCTGGTGGGCTGCCAGTTTGGTGGATGTCCTGGTTAATAATAGTAATAACTAATATTCCTATATAGATTTAAAGCTTACAATACTTTTACTTCTATATGTTGTTTGATACTTACTGAAAAAGTGATGGTCCTTTGGAAATACTTGTAGTCAAGGTATTTGCTTCAGCAGGTGTCCTGAGATAGTAAGTCATGCTAGCAAGGACAGAGGGATAGAAAAATTACATAAATGTAGACAGATCTCTGTGCTTGTGTGTGCTTTTGTGTGTCTGTGTGCAAAGATAGGTAATTCCAAGGTAGTTCCTCGATGTCTAAGTGGTGCATCGGAGTTACAGTATTTCCCCCTTATCTGTGGGAGATATGGTCCAAAACCCACAGTCAAAGCTTGAAACTATGAGTAGTACTGAACTCTGTATTATACTATGTTTTTTTCCTATATATACATACCTATGATAAAATTTAATTTATAAATTAGGTATAGTCAGAGATTAGCAACAATACCTAGTAGTAAGATAGAATAATTATGACAGTATACTATAATAAAAATTGTGTGAATGTGGTCTTTCTCAAAATATCTTTTCCATCTTAACTAGTTACTTATCATATGTTGTGGCCTTAACCTTTTTTTTTTTTATTTTGGGGTATAGTTGCTTGGAGAAGGAAATGACAACCCACTCCAGTATTCTTGCCTGGAGAATCTCCATGGACAGGGGAGCCTGGCGGGCTACAGTCCTTGGGGTCGCATGGAGTCAGACATGACTGAGCGACTAAACGCAGCACAAGTTACAGGGAGGATAAGATTCACAGAAAATTCTGTTTACATAAATACTATGTATATTTGCATGGACTTTAAATTAAGCTGCATTTATGAAAGCGCTGTGAGCTCTTTGGATTAAATGCTACATTTCAGTCCTAAGAATTATGCCTGTGCCGAGAGTGTACCCAGAGGAATACTCTTTTTCTGATTGCTTATGCAACCTCCCTGTCCTAGCTCAGCCCAGTTTCATTAAAATCTCTATTAGTGCAACACAGTTATGATTAAATATTCTCCTACTTTTTCAAGAAGAAAAAAAATTCAGCTAACTCTTGATCGCCTGTGTCAACTGGGGACATGGATCACAGGGATAAATTAAATCCATAAATAATCCAGAACCTTCATTTAAGCCAACAGCTTCAATCTCCATCCTCAACAAACCTTTTCCAAGAGCTGCTAACAAAGAATTCAAACTGCCTTCAGTGAGCAGGGTCAGCTCCAGGTAACATTGGGAGGTGACTGCCTGCTACCATCTACCCCCCAGAACCCCCACTGCCTCTGTGCTCTCACTCATAATAAACCTCCTAAATGCCAATTGCTGTCATCTTATCGGACCTTTCTGTAGCTCCCGACAATGCTGGCTACTCCTATCCTATTTTCCTGAATCTCTTCCTAGAGCCTTTATCTCTTCTCTCCGCTGGTTCTCCTCCTACTTTGTCAATATGCTGTTTCGGGATATATTTTATGTCAGTGTTTCCTCTCCCACTACACCCAGTTCATTTTTAAAAACAATTTTTTAAATGTATTTATTTTTGGCTGTGCTGGGTCTTCATGCTCCATGGGCTTTTTGCTAGCTGTGGTGAAGGGGGCTGCTCTCTGCTTGTGATGCGCAGGCATCTCATTGCTGTGGCCTCTCTAGTTATGGCGCACGGGCTCTAGGGCATGCGGGCTATGATAACTGCGGCACACGCGCTCAGTAGTTGCAGCTCCCGGACTCTAGAGTACAGTCTCGGTAACTGTGGCGCATGGGCTTAGCTGCTCTGCAGCCTGTGGGATTTTCCCAAAGCAGGGATCAAACCCATGTCTCCTGCATTGGCAGGTAGATTCTATACCACTGAGCCACCAGAGAATCCCCACAGTTCAGTTTTCCTTTGTTTGGTTTTCCTGGAAGATATCTTTCATACCTGTGAGTTTAACTATGATGTCATATAAGTGTAACTCTCATCTGAGCTCTTTTTTGACACAGATGTTTAATAGATACCTATTGTTAGTTTAATAAACACCTATTGTTGCTTATTGACCAGAAGTTGGGTTCTACCCTACTTTTCCAGCTCATTTCTTAGCAGAACCCGTCTTCCCTGTACTTCACACATCAGACCAAGCAGTTGTCTAACAGACTGTGACTTACAGCTTTATGGCTTTGCTAATAACTTCATCCCCTTCTCAACTCCAACGCACTTGCAAAACCCACTACAATGAGGTGTCACCTCACACCAGTCAGAAGGGCCATCATCAGAAATGTCTACAAACAATAAATGCTGGGGAGGATATGGAGAACCCTCTTGCACTGTTGGTAGGAATGGAAAATGATACAACCACTATGGAGAACAGTATGGAGTTTCCTTAAGAAACTAGGAATGAAACTGCCATATGACCCAGCAATCCCACTACTAGGTGTCTGCACTGAGAAAATCATAAATGAAAAAGGCACACGTACCCCAGTGTTCATTGCAGCACTATTTACAACAACCAAGACATGGAATCAACCTAAATGTCCATTAACAGATGAATGGATAAAGAAGATATAGTGTATATATATATATAATGGAATATTACTCAGCCATAAAGAGGAATGAAACGGAGTCATTTGTAGCGATGTGGATGAACCTAGAGCCTGTCATACAGAATGAAGTAAGTCAGGAAGAGAAAGACAAATATGTATTAATGCATATATGTGGAATCTAGGGAGAAGGCAATGGCATCCCACTCCAGTACTCTTACCTGGAGACTCCCATGGATGGAGGAGCCTGGTAGGCTGCAGTCCATGGGGTCGCTGAGTCAGACACTACTGAGCAACTTCACTTTCACTTTTCACTTTCATGCATTGGAGAAGGAAATGGCAACCCACTCCAGTGTTCTTGCCTGGAGAATCCTAGGGATGGGGGAGCCCAATGGGCTGCCGTCTGTGGGGTCGCACAGAGTCGGACACGACTGAAGCGACTTAGCAGCAGCAGCAGCAGCAGCAGCATGTGGAATCTAAGAGAATGGTACTGATAAACCTAGTTGCAGGACAGCAATAGAGACATATATGTAGAGAATGGACTTGTAGACACAGTGTGGGAAAGAGAGGGTGGGATGAACTGAGGCAGGAGCATTGACGTATATACGCCCCCATGTGTAAAACGGAGAGCTAGTGGGAAGCTGCTGTATAGGGCAGGGAGCTCAGCTCAGTGCTCCGTGGTGGCCTGGAGAGGTGGGACGGGGGGTGGCTGTGGGAAGAAGGCTCAAGAGGGGATGCTATATGCATGCATATGGCTGATTCACATTGTTGTACAACAGAAACTAACACAACATTGTAAAGCAATCATCCTCCAACTTAAAACACTTCTTTTAAAAGTCCACTTGCAATGTCAGGTCTTCTGTGAATTTTTATCCAGCTCTTTCTTTCTGTTCCTGAAGAATTAATAACCTTGACCACTGGATTCTGAAGACACACTTCAGTTATACCTATCTGTAATGGCATGGAGCACACTAAAAAATACTGATGGAATACTGGACCATCTCCTTAACTGTACTGAAAGCTTCTTGAAGGTAGGGACCATATTTTATTCAATTTTGTTTCTCAAGTGACAAGTACAGTGCCTGTCATGTAGGGACCATATCCACTCTATCTAGGAAAAGGCCTTTGACTGAAAAGGATGGATCCTTATGCATCATGCTGGGCAGGTTTCAGGTTGAGGACTTGGAGTGGATGTTTAGGCCAGAGGAAGGCGGCTGGTGGTTGGAGAGAGGATGTTATGAACCGAGACAGGTATTGGAGCCGTAGACCTTTTCCTGCATGCGCAGATTCCTTTCTGAGGGAATATGAACAGCTCATGGCCCCTGCTGCCGCCATGACGGTGTTCCCATCACATGACCTCACGCCTCACCTCAGGCACAGATGATTGGCCCAAGGATGGACAGGTGGCCCAATGGGAAGTCAACAAACAGGCTGGAAAGCAGTCTAAAGCCTGACTCAGAAAGATGAGGATGGCAGATAAGATGTCTTTCTCCCTCTGTCTGCCCCATCCCTCCAGAAGACAGTCTGAAGCATTTAGTAAGGGACACTAAAGCTTAACAGTTATGGTATAAAAGGATCCTAGAAACTGTTGGTCATGACAACTTTTTAAAAACATGGGTTGTAAGTCAACAGGGTAAACAAGGCAACAGAGAATAGCACATATAACAGAGAAAAGCTGGGACCCCAAGAGAGGGGGGGAGAGAGAGAGAGAAAGAAACAGGTTTTTCTCAGCAGCTTCCCAGTTCGTATTTCTGTGAGATCCAGTTCCTTCCATGGTTGCCCATTTTATAATCTCCTTTTTCTTGGCCTTTCTTGGATAACCCTCTGTCCCTTACAACAGTCAATATAAAATAAAGAAGGCCGCAGGAAAGGAATTATAAAAATGCTGAAGACAAACTTTATCAGTTGTATACTTTGCCTACTGCTAAATCTGTATGTAGGAAAGTGAAAGTGCACCCCTACCTTATACCATACGCAAAAATTAACTCAAAATGGTTAAAAAAATAGAATGTAAGGCCTAAAACTATAAAAATCCTAGAAGAATGTGAGCTTCTTGGCATCAGCCTTAGTGATGATTTTTTTTTGGATTTAACACCAAATGTAAAGGAAACAAAAATAAACAACTATTAACAGGATTACATCAAACTAAAAAGCTTCACCACAGTGAAAGAAACCCATCAAAAAAGTGAAAAAGGAACCTACTGAATAGAAGAAAATATTTGCAAATAATCCAAAATACATAGGCATCTCCTACAACTCCAGAGCAAAAAAAAGAAAAAAAAAATCCAATTTAAAAATGTGCAGTGGACAGTTTTCCAAGGAAGACATGCAAATGACCAATGGGTCCAGGAAAAGGTGTTCAATATCACTAATTACCAGGGAGATGCAAATCGAAACCACAATGAATTGTCACCTCATGCCTGTTAAAATGGATATCATAAAAAAGGTAAGAGGTAACAAATGCTAGCCAGGATATGGAAAAAAGGGAACACTTGAACACCATTGGTGAGAATGTAAACTGGTGCTGTCACTATGGAAAACAGTATGGAGGTTCTTCAAGACTAGAAACAGTACTGCCATATGACCCAGCAGGTCCACTCCTAGATATATATTTGAAGGAAATAAAAACACTAACTCAAAAAGATACTGCTACTGCTACTGCTAAGTCGCTTCAGTTGTGTCCGACTCTGTGCGACCCCACAGATGGCAGCCCACTAGGCTCCTCTGTCTCTGGGATTCTCCAGGCAAGAACACTGGAGTGGGTTGCCATTGCCTTCTCCAATGCATGAAAGTGGAAAGCGAAAGTGAAGTCATTCAGTCGTGCTTCTTAGCGACCCCATGGACTGCAGCCAGGCTCCTCTGTCCATGGGATTTTCCAGGCAAGAGTACTGGAGTGGGGTGCCATTGCCTTCTCTGCAAAAAGATACATGCACCCCTAAATTTGGTGCATTATTTACAATAGCCAAGATATGGGAACAACCTAGATGTCCATTGATAACAGAATGGATAAAGAAGGTATGGTGTGTGTGTGTACATATATATATATATGATATAATATTATTTGACTGTAAAAAAGAAAGAAATCCTGCCATTTTAAATAACATAGATGGACCTTGAAGGCCTTATGCTAAGTGAAATAAGTCAGACAGAGAAAGACAGATAATATATGATCTCACTTTTATGTGGCATCTTAAAAAAAAGCAGGAACTAAAAAAGAAAATGAACTTATGAGTACAAAGAACAGATGGGTGCTTACCAGAGGCAGGGATAGAGGAAGTATATGAAATGGTTGAAGGAGGTTAAAAAATACAAACCTCCAGTTATAAAATAAGTAAGTCATGTAGGCGTAATATACCGCATGATGGCTGTACCTAGTAATATGCACTGTATATTTGAAAGTTGCTAAGAGGGTAAATCTTAAAAAGTTTTCATCACAAGAAAAAGGGAAAAAAAAGAAAATGAGAGTAAATTATCCTTCTCCTTTTTTTAAGCCCCACTTCCTAGTCCCAGCCCTCAGAACCCATAACTCAAGCCACTAGTCCTAGAGCCATGGATAAATTATGTCTTGAAATAAATAGGCTTTTATGGAGTGCCTGAGAAATCAGCTATTATTTCTGACACTTCTGTGGGACAGTGAATTCCAAGATGATTCACTCAGCAGATATTTACTGATCACCTGCTGTGTGCAAGACACTAAGCAAGGAACTTGTTCCATGGGAATGGACTTTGTTCTTGTGGAATTTACTTACTGGTTAGGAAGACAGAAATACATAAGCAGGCAGACAAAAAAGGTAATTACAAACCCTTGTGTTATAAATGAAACTACAAGAAACTGAGAAAGGGAAGAACAAGAGAAAACTGTAAGGCAAGGCCGCTCTGAAGAGCTAACATTTAAGCCAAGACAGACAGGAGGGAGAGCAGTGAGCCGAGTGTACATGTGTGATGTGGGAACAACAGCAGCAGAACCGTAAGGCAGGACGCCCACTATGTGTTCAAATCACTGAGCAGTGTTGGCTGAAGACTGGAAAGTGAGTGGTTGACCAGAGGCAAGAGCCATATCATCTAAGAATTTGTAGCCCCTTAAAAGGATTTATTTTATTTTTATTTTATATATTTAATTTATTCCAAGTACAATGAGAAGTTACTAATGAATTATAGCCAGGGGGATAAAATGGGTTGATAAATATCTTTGGAAAATCATTCCTATCAGTGGATAATTGAGGAGGGGGGACCCAAGGTTGGAAGAAGGGGAGTCAGTTAGTACGCTGGTGTCATAGTGCAGGTGAACAGTAAGAATGTATTAGACTAAGAAGATGGCAGTGTCCATAGGTCAAGTGTATGGAGTCAAGATATTTCAGAAGCAGCAGGACTTGCTTACAGATTGTATGTGAGTTGCATCAGAAACAGTTACATCAACAGTTGGGTGGATATGGGTGCCATCTGTAGAAACGGGGGAGACTGGAGACAAGGGGATATGTTTGGAGGAGAAAATCGAGCTTCATTTAGGATATGCCACTTTTGAGATGTTTGTGAGGAATCTCAGGGGAGAAGTCAAACAGATTACCTTTTGAATATAATGTTTGCTAAATCAATGGCTGCCTGCCTTAACGTTTAGCTACTTCACTGTTATTTTTCAAAGCTATTCCAGTCTTCATTTTTCATATCTGTCTTTGTGACAGTAAATAAAGGGTGTTCAAAAATGGGACTAATTCCATTTCTCCTTCACATACATATTATAATGGTGTAAGTAGGGATCACGGTAATAAAAAAAAATAAAGTCATGAATAGCCTCTGTATTATTTATGTGACTAATTATCACCTTCTCTATTATTTATAAATGACTGAAATGTAGGAAATACAAAGTTCCAACCACAACACTGAACTCATCTATAGAGAAATCTACATAGAAACTCCCTGATTATAGATTATAGCTAACTAGGGCACCATGATCTTCACACTCTGCAGGTTGTCAATATGGCATGCTGACTGGAAATTATAAAAACATATGAGAGATGTATGATTATCTTAGTGGCAGTCTCCTTCCCCAAGAAGGCGGTCATTGTACTAACTGTTATTGAAATCTAACTTCTCATTCCTGACTACAATAGCTTGTGGGATTAACCACATAAAAACCCCAAGGCAGCATTACATAAAATCAGCACAAGGGACTTTCCTGGTGGTCCAGTGGTTAAGAGTCTGTGCTACCAATACAGAGGATGTGGGTTCAATCCCTGGTTGGGAAACTAAGATCCCACCTGCTGTGCAGTGTGGACAGAAGATTAAAAAAATTTTTTTAAAGCATAAAAAAAACAACCCAGCACAAGTATGCTTGATCAGCTATGTCTGTGAGTAGAATTTTTGTAAATCAAATCTGGTTTTCATTTTGACTCACGTTTTGCCTTAAGAGAAGCTTATCTTTGTTTCTAACTGATCTCTAATTGATAGTGGCTCCTACTGCTTCACATTTATGTTCTTTTTCTCCTTAGTCACTTTGAATTCACTAATGCTATATAAATATGTACCTGAATGCCCAAGGAATAGCTTTGTGTGAAAATAATCCTACAGTGAGTCTTTTCTTTAAAACATAGGATCCTTTGAAATGTAGATATTGATCTTCCAATTTTCCTGTTTAATTATTTGGAGAATTTAATGTGAGTACCGAATCAAAACACCTGTGTTTTCTTAAAAGAGTAGGTGAGAACACGCTATGGCCTATATTTCCATCCTCTCACTACTGCGACTCCCCTTTTTCAACTCCCAAGATAATGGAAAGAAATACACACCAAGGCTGGATTCTGAAAGCATCCGGTGGAAGCTTCATGCTCTTCACAAGAGGGTCTTTTCCTCCATCAGAATAGTCCCTGGAAATTCTACAAGAAGGGCTCAGAGACCCCCAAAGTAGAATAAACTCCTGGCAGTCTGAAGTATATGCCCTCCTCTGCTACCTACCCTGTGATAAAACTTCAGTTTGGATTTCTCCGATCATAAGTCTCAGCATCAGGCCTCTACTCCTACTTACACGGCAGTTTCTCAGTGCTGATATATGTCCACCACTTCCTACAAATTCTGCTTGTTGGTCTGTGCCAAGACATAAAAGATGACTCTACTTTTTCTGGCGGAGAAGAAAATGGCAACCCACTCCAGTACTCTTGCCTGGAGAATCCCATGGACAGAGGAGCCTGGTAGGCTGCAGTCCATGGGGCCGCAAAGAGTCGGACACGACTGAGCGACTTCATTCTTCAAACACAAATTCTCCAGTTATATATTGAAAACCTCCTTTTTGCCAGAAAGACTATCTGGCACTTCTGTGACACTGCTGTAGACATGCTGTGACCTAGGGGATCCTGCTCACCATGTCAAGTTATTGAGATTCACTTCCAGGTCTCATAGGCGCTGCTCCCACGTTCAATCACTTGGATGCTCAAATCGGAATTTTTAGAATTTATTTTTAGTTGGACAGTGATTGCTTTTCAATGTTGTGTTGGTTTCTGCCCTACAAAATGTGAACCATCGGTAAGTATACATATATCTGGGCTTCCTTGGTGACACAGTGAAAGAATGCACCTGCCAGTGCGGGAGACTCAGATTTGACTCCTGGGTTGGGAAGATCCCCTGGAGAAGGAAATGACAACCCATTACAGTATTCTTGCCTGGGAAATCCCATGGACAGAGGAGCCTGGCAGACTACAGTCCATGGGATGGGAAAGAGTTGGACACAGCTTAGCAACTGAATGAATGAATAATACATACATCCCGCTTGCTCTTGAGCCTCCCTCTCACCCTTCTAGATCATCACAGAGCACTGAGCTGAGCTCCCTGTGCTATACAGCAGCTTCCCACTATCTATCTGTTTTCCACATGGTATGAAGTATGAAGTATGAAGTGAAGTCGCTCAGTCGTGTCCGACTCTTTGCGACCCTGCAGACTGTAGCCAACCAGGCTCCTCCGTCCATGGGATTCTCCAGGCAAGAGTACTGGAGTAGATTGCCATTTCCTTCTCCAGGGGATCTTCCCAACCCAGGGATTGAACCCAAGTCTCCCGCATTGGAGGCGGACGCTTTAACCTCTGAGCCACCAGGGAAGCCCTTGTATATATGTCAGTGCTAATCTCTCAATTCATCCCACTCTCCCCTCCCCCACTTGTGTCCACAAATTCATTCTCTACGTCTCTCTGTTCCTGCCCTGCAAGTAGGTTCAACGGAACCATCAAATTGGAATTTTTTTTTTTTTCCAACACATTTTGCTGAGTCACAGAGATTGGTCCTCAAACATGAACTTTACCATATTTCTGTTTGTACTTTCTTGACTGTATTTCTTAAGCTTTCTGAGCCTTGATTTCTATATCTGCAAAATGACAGTGCTAATAATAGCTACTTCATAAGGTTGTTAAAGGAGAAAATGGCAAAAGTCACTGAACACCTGGCCTAGAGTAAGCGGACAAGAAATAATAGTTCTTGAGGCCGTGGTGCTGATAGTGGCGTTATTTTAGGTAAGGGGTAATCTGCATGTGCCTTTGTGTTACTTCTTCAGTCAACTCTTAAATACACAAGTTTTCTAGCAGTAACTCAGCCCAAGATATTTTCCTCTAAGAACACACCAAAATATAGCAAGATACTCTGATGTGACTCACTAGATTGCCTCACATGGGTTATGTCCTAAAGGACAGGAACGATGTTCCAAGATCTCAGTGTCTTTCTGTGATTCAATGTTCCATTGTGACAGCATTTTCTACCGTTCTGTGTTCCACATTTGATCTCTTTTTCCCCTCCCCAAGGGCCAATTCCATTTCTTAAACAATTATCAACATATATATGAATTGGAAAAGACCCTGATGCTGGGAAAGATTGAAGGTGGGAGGAGAAGGGGAAGACAGGGGATGAAATGGTTGGATGGCATCACCGAATCAATGAACATGAGTATGAGCAAGCTTTGGGAGTTGGTTATGGACAAGGAAGCCTGGCATGCTGCAGTCCATGGAGTTGCAAAGAGTCAGACATGACTGAGTGACTGAACTGAACTGATATGAAAACCCCTGCAGTTGCACAGAGCACAGAGGCACACAGGTGTGCTCCAGGTTCTGATGCACTTGGGCAGCCGTGGGAACACAAAGGGGGTCAGGAGAGATGCATCTACCATGGTCAAGACAGCAGCAGACGTGACCACAAGGGAACTTGTTCTAGATGTGGGGTTCACTAGCTGTGCTATTTATTTCCAATATAATAAAAAAGGAAAAAGAAGTTCTTACTTATTTTTGCAATATATGCATTGCCTGACATATTTCAGAAAGCCCAGAATTAATTGAAATCCTAAGTGAATTCTCAAGGGGAAACTTACTTCATTTTCTGAAAAATATTCACTACTTGGACAGGTAGTTGTGGTTTATTAAGTTGGTATATATTTGGAAGCTGTCTTCCTTTCACAGATTTTACAAGTATGACAGTTTTCTTTTTTTTGCTTTGGACATACCTAATGATCTGAATATCACAAATTTCATCATGGGATGCCAAACTCTACCCAAGTGGTGTCAAAATGTTACAATTGTTGTTGCTGTTTAGTCGCTGAGTTGTGTCCAACTCTTTTGCGACCCCGGGGACTGTAGCCCGCCAGGTTCCTCTGGCCATGGGATTTCCCAGGCAAGAATACTGGAGTGGGTTGCCATTTCCTTTTCCAGGGAATCTTTCTGACCCAGGGATTGAAACTAAGTTTCCTGCATTGGCACACAGATTCTGTACGACTGAACCACCCTGGAAGCCCCCAGATGTTACAGTACTGTTTGATAACTCTCTAGTATTTTGGCCAAAAGAACATTGTGTAGCTGCTAATGAGTGGTCTCATATTTGTGGAAGATATATCTACTGATTACTACCCAAAAGTGAGCAGGAACTTCTTACTTTTGTAAATCCTATCTTCTTGCAGGATTTTCCCTAATGTTACTGCAAGCCCATTCTGACATATCAGTTTCTATTCCAAGAGAAAGGAAAAAACTGAGCCCCAAGAGGAGAACTAAGATCATAATTTCTCAGGGAAATTTTTGTTTGCTTTCTCCTTTTCTCAGACCTCTTCATTGGTATACAAAAAGTCCAGGAAAGTAAGAATCCTAGATGCCATGGTTCAGAGATTTGCAGGTGAGTTAGACAATGGGACCAAGAGGAAAGAACAAACTAGACAGACAGTGGTTCAGAACAGGGCTGCCTGAGATATACTGTTGGCCTTTTGAGGGGGACATATGCTATTACAGAGGAAGAATGTTGTATTTGCCACCTTACAGACTTCTCTTGGGTCTTTAATAGCACAAAAACGTCCAGGAAGCAAAGGAAATTTGGAGCTAATTAGCCTCATGTCTGGTTCTGTGGGCTCTTCACTTTTGGGGCGTAATCTCTTTGCTTAATCTGGGCACTCTGGGCTTCTGATTGAGAAGCAGACTGCAAACTGTGATCACAGTCCTTCTTTTAGCATTTGTGTCACGTTGTTCTGATGAGCGATCTCTGTGGGCTCTGTGTCAACAAATGATCTAACAAGGGATCACTGAGCAAAAACAGTGGGAAAACTTGATACTTACAGAGGTAGAAACAACCACCCGATACTTGATGTGCAGATGCGATACGTCAAACACTGCTGAAGACCTAGATTGATCGCACCCTCAGATATAAATGACCAATCCTTCTATTCAGGCTGAAGAATGGCCACAAGGGGGACAGGGACCCCAAGGCATCTACAATAGTCCTGGTCATCCACAGTCCAAAAATGTTAAGTGGAAAATTCCAGAAATAAGCAACCCTTAAGTTTTAAATTACATGCAGTTCTGAGTAGCATGATGAAATCTCACGTGTTGTCCCTGGGCTATGACTCCTCCTTTGTTCAGAATATCCTGCGCCTTAGTACTTATTGGCATTCTGAACAATCAGATAAGCAGTATCACAGTATGTGTGTTCCAGTAACCCATATTTTACTTAATATGGTCCCAAAGAGCAAGAGTAGTGATCCGGGCAATTTGGTTATACCAAAGAAAAGCCAAAGAGGAGATTGGAAAAGCCAGCTTTAAACTCAATATTAAAAAAACTAAAACCATGGCATCCAGTCCCATCACTTTATGGCAAATAGAAGGAGAAAAGGTGGAAGCAGAGATAGATTTTCTTTTCTTGGGCTCTGAAACCATTGAGGATGGTGACTGCAGCCATGAAATTAGAAGATGATTGCTTCTTGGAAGGAAAGCTATGACAAACCTAGACAAGCATATTAAAAAGCAAAGACATCACTTTGCCAACTACAGTCCATATAGCCAAGCTATGGTTTTTCCAGTAGTCATGTATGGATGTGAGAGTTAGACCATAAAGAAGGCTGAGTGCTGAAGAATTGATACTTTCAAACTATGGTGCTGGAGAAGACTCTTGAGAGTCCCCTGGATTGCAAGGAGATCCAACCAGTCAGTCCTAAAGGAAATCAACTCTGAATATTCATTGGAAGGACCGATGCTGAGTCTGAAGCTCCAATACTTCAGCCACCTGATGCAAAGAGCTGACTTCTTGAAAAAGACCCTGATGCTGGGAAAGATTGAGGGCAGGAGAAGGGGCAACAGAGGATGAGATGGTTAGATGGCATCATCAACTCAATAGACATGAGTTTGAGCAAATTCTGGGAGGCAGTAGGGACAGGAGAGGCTGGTGTGCTGCAGTCCATAGGGTCGCAAAGACACGACTTAGTGACTAAACAACAATAACTTAGATAAAACAAAAAGAAGAAGATCTTATATAAGTTTGATAGCATGGGGAGTTCCTGGTTGTCCAGGGTCTAGGCCTCAGTGCTCTCACTGCTGAGGGCCCAGGTTCAATCCCTGAGCAGGAACTAAGATCCCATAAGCTGCACAGCAGCATAGACAAAAGAAAAAAGAAGTCTCACCAAACAAAGAATGTTGATAAAGATAAAAACTATTTTAAAAAAATTGATAGCTTGATCATTTAAATTCATTTGCCTTCCACAGAAATCAAGGTAAAGACTGTTGATTGAAATTCCACCCTCCCCTTCTATGTATTCAGCCTTTCCTAGAGGATAAGTGAGAGGGTCTGAAGAATTGTCACCATCTAGAGCTTAGGGATCATTTCAGACAATGTCTCCATTTTGCAGCGAGAAACTGAGGACCACAGAGGAGAAAGAAATGACATGTCTGAAGTGCTTATCTGTTTTGTGCCCGAGCTGGGAAAAGAACTAAGTTTAGGGTACTCATGTTATACTCATAGCTCAGACGGTAAAGAATCTGTCTGGAGTGCAGGGGACCTGGGTTTGATCCCTGGGTCGGGGAGATCCCCTGGAGAAGGAAATGGCAACCCACTCCAGTATTCTTGCCTGGAGAATTCCATGGACAGAGGAGCCTGGCAGGATATAGTCCGTGGGGTCACAAAGAGTCGGACACGACTGAGTGACTAACGCTTTCACTTTTACTTTAGGATACTTACTATAGAGTGAAACCTCCATTACTACTAATGCTAGCAATAAAAAAGTGACATGCAGACGTCCCTGGTCCAGTGGTTAAGAATCCACCTGCCAATGCAGGAGAAGCAGGTTCGATCCTCAGTCCAGGAAGATTCCACATGCCACAGGGTAGCTAAGCACCTGTGCCCAAACTACTGAGCTTGCACACTTAGAGCCCGTGCTCTGCGACAAGAGAAGCCACTGCAACGAGAAGCTCGTGCATCACAACTTGAGAGTAGCCCCTGCTCACTGCAATCAGAGAAAGCCTACCCGTAGCAACAGAGACCCAGCGTGGCCAAAAGTAAACAAAAACAAAGAAACAAAAGCAACATGGGTACAATCCAACCAACTCTCTTAAGTCCCCTCTGGGCCTCTTTGATCTTGCCAGACTTTTCTGTCCAAAACAAACCTGGCTGTGTTATTCCTTCTATATAAAAGTCTTCAATAACTGTACTTCATATGGGGTGAAGTCCAGATTCCTTCGGATAATAAACACATGCCTATTTTTCTGGTCCTGCCTGCCCACTTCCTGCCCCTTGAGATCTGCCTTTTAGACACACTTAACCGTGTGCAGTCCCACACTCACATTCTCACACCTTTTCTCTGTCACATTCTGGAATCCCTGTCCCCCCTCCCAGTGCTTACCCATCAGTGGCAGTTCATCATCTGAACTCAGCCCAAGCACCACCACCTCCCTCCCTCTCACACCGTCTCCCTTTGGGTTTTCTTTCTCAGTTCAGTTCAGTCACTCAGTCCTGTCTGACTCTTTGCAACCCCATGGACTGCAGCACGCCAGGCCTCCCTGTCCATCACCAACTCCCGGAGCCTGCTTAAACTAATGTCCCTCGAGTCAGTGATGCCATCCAACCATCTCATCCTCTGTCATCTTCTTCTCCTCCCACCTTCAATCTTTCCCAGCATCAGGGTCTTTTCAAATCAGTCAGCTCTTCACATCACATGGCCAGAGTATTGGAGTTTCAGCTTCAACATCAGCCCTTCCAATGATATTCAGGACTGATCTCCTTTAGGATGGACTGGTTGGATCTCCTTGCAGTCCAAGGGACTCTCAGAGTCTTCTCCAACACCACAGTTCAAAAGCATCAATTCTTCCACTCTCAGCCTTCTTTAGGGTCTAACTCTCACATCCATATGTGACTACTGGGAAAACCATAGCTTTGACTAGATGGACCTTTGTTGGCAAAGTAATGTCTCTGCTTTCTGTTCTCTTTCTAGGAGGTTGCATTTCTCTGTATAATACCTGCCCCATTGACTGGAAATCGTTTGCTTATGTGTTTAATTATTTGCCTAGGAGATCCTTGAGTTTAGAGAGAATGTCTTAGTTATTTTTACATTTGAGTTCACGATGCCTGCCATGTCTCGGTGCTCAGTATATGATTGTGGAATTGAATTGTAACAATAACTGCAAATCCCACAGTTCTGAGCCCCTAATAGAAAATTTAGATGAGATTGTCCGAGGAGCTCTTTCCAGTTTGAAATGGCTGTATCCTTCCCACCTCTTCTTCACAACCTTATGGAAAAGTTGGCCAGCTCACTATTCTCCAGGGACACCATATACATTAATTCCTCCCTCTGTGCTCTTGTCCATGGCATTACCCCTGCCTAGCAAGCCCATCCCCTTTGTTTATCTAGAAGTTGTTGAAGCTGCCAGTGTGTCTTTCCTGGTTCTGGACTCTAAAGTTTCCCTGTCTAAATAGGATTCTGCCATTCCAGGTCCCTTACTCCTATTCTCACTTGCCTCTTCTAACTAACGGGCTCAGCCCTCTTTGTCCACTTTGTCCACCTTTACCACTTCATGTAGGTACTGCATATTTGATATTTAATATTAAGTACTCGTTTATGCTTAATTTTCATTCTGGGACTGTTCACAAAACTATTCAACTAAGTTACAAGACTCTTGAGGGCAGAAACTGTACTGTATGTTAACTGTATATTAGGAAGTGCCTTAATAAATGTTGACCAATGATTGGGAACACTCAGGGGACTTTTTCATGGTGAGGCTCTGTGTTCTAGCTCCTGGATTCAGCTGAGTGTGTTATTCACGGAGGCAGGTCAGCCTGGCTGTGATCAGGGGCTGTGGAATTGAAGGATGACTTTCTGAAGCATGGCTCAGGTGGTGATCTGCCTACAATGTGGGAGACCTGGGTTCGATCCCTGTGTCAGGAAGATCCTCTGGAGAAGGGAATGGCTATCTACTCCAATATTGCCTGGAAAATTCCATGGACTGAAAAGTCTGGCAGGCTACAGTCCATAGGGTCGCAAAGAGTCTGATACAACTAAGTGACTAACACTTTTACTTTCAGAAGCATAATTGCCCAGGACATTAAAAGGAAATCTCTCCCAGCTGGAAAAACTAGATCATGTAAAGATTTTCCCAATTTGCAGTAATTTATAGACTTACTACAGTAGCAATTAAAATCTGATTGGGATGGAAAGAAGAGTTTATCTGAAAGAATAGTCAGAATTTACAAAGGAAATTCTGAAAAAGTACCTTTTGAAAGGCTATCCCTATCAGATCTTAAAGCACACAAAATTATAGTAGTTAAAATATTTCTGTGCTCATCCTGGTGTCTCAGATGGTAAAGAATCTTCCTATAATGCAGGAGACGGGTTCAATTCCTGGATTGGGAAAATCCCGTGGAGAAGGGAATGGCAACCCACTCCAGTAATCTTGCCTGGAGAATTCCATGGACAGAGGAGCCTGGCAGGCTATATCGTTCATAGAGTCTCAAAGAATTGGACATAACTGAGCAATTAACTACCGCACAATTGCACTCATCTCACACGGTAGTAAAGTGATGCTTAAAATTCTGCAAGCCAGGCTTCAGCAATACATGAACCTTGAACTTCCAGTTGTTCAAGCTGGTTTTAGAAAAGGCAGAGGAACCAGAAATCAAATTGCAACATCTGCTGGATCATGGAAAAAGCAAAGGAGTTCCAGAAAAACATCTATTTCTGTTTTATTGACTATGCCAAAGCCTTTGACTGTGTGGATCACAATAAACTGTGGAAAATTCTGAAAGAGATGGGAATACCAGACCCCCTGACCTGCCTCTTGAGAAACCTGTATGCAGGTCAGGAAGCAACAGTTAGAACTGGACATGGAACAACAGACTGGTTCCAAATAGGAAAAGGAGTATGTCAAGGCTGAATATTGTCACCATGCTTATTTAACTTCTAGGCAGAGTATATCATGAGAAACGCTGGGCTGGAAGAAGCACAAGCTGGAAATCAAGATTGCCGGGAGAAATATCAAGAACCTCAGATACGCAGATGATACCACCCTTAGGGTAGAAAGTGACGAAGAACTGGAGAGCCTCTTGATGAAAGTGAAAGAGGAGAGTGAAAAAGTTGGCTTAAACCTCAACATTCCAAAGATGTTGAAAACAAAGATCGTGGCATCCGGTCCCATCACTTCATGGCAAAGAGATGGGGAAACAGTGGAAACAATGTGAGACTTTATTTTTCTGGGCTCCAAAATCACTGCAGATGGTGATTGCAGCCATGAAATTAAAAGATGCTTACTCCTTGGAAGGAAAGTTATGACCAACCTAGATAGCATGTTGGAAAGCAGAGACATTACTTTGTCAACAAAGGTCCATCTAGTCAAGGGTATGGTTTTTCCAGTAGTCATGTATGAATGTGAGAGCTGGACTATAAAGAAAGCTGAGCACCGAAGAATTGATGCTTTTGAACTGTGATGTTGGAGAAGACTCTTGAGAATCCCTTGGACTGCAAGGAGATCCAACCAGTCCATCCTAAAGGAGATCAGTCCTGGGTGTTCATTGGAAGGACTGATGTTGAAGCTGAAACTCCAATACTTTGGCCATGTGATGTGAAGAGCTGACTGATTTGAAAAGACCCGGATGCTGGGAAAGATTGAGGGCAGGAGGAGAAGGGGACGACAGAGGATGAGATGGTTGGATGGTATCACCGACTCAGTGGACATGGGTTTGGAGTTGGTGATGGACAGGGAGGCCTGGTGTGCTGTGGTTCATGGGGTTGCAGAGTCGGACATGACTGAGCGACTGAACTGTACTGAACTGGTGATGACTTTGTAGCACATAGAGATGTCTAGTTATTGTCTTGACTGTCCAGCTCTGTGTCCCCAAGAGCATCTGCCACAAAATGGGTTCAATAACCTCTTGTGGAATGTAGGGACATTTGGATGTCTGAATGAATGTGTAGACCTTCAGTGTGATGAGCTATGAGAGTTCTCTTTGTGTCTGTTTTGATTGCCTTTAACTTTGGAGAGAAGAGGGGAAGAGACGTCGGGCCATCAGGCATCACTTCTGACACTTCATCTGTGCTAGTCTTCATGCTCTGTGGGAAGAGGGTGCAGGGGGGATGAGACCTCGGAATCAAAAGATAAGAAGGCAAAGCTCTTTCAAGGATGTAGGATGACCAGGAAACATACTGATGGATGAGGTAAATTTCTAAATGCTCTTTGCGTGTGTGCTCAGTTGTGTCCAATTCTTTGCAACCCCATGGACCGAAGCCCACCAGGCTTTTCTGCCCAGGGAATTTTCCAGGCCACAGTACTGGAGTGGGTTGCCATTTCCTCCTCCACGAGATCTTCCTGACTCAGGGATCCAACCCAAATCTCCTGCATTGGCAGACAGATTCTTTACTACTACGCCACCTGGGACACCCCTTAATGCTCTTTAAGTAATCTTCTTTTAAATGTTATTTACACTTTCACCTCACTTAGTTTCTTTTATTCTCTAAATGCTTTCTTCTTTTCTCCCTCTCCCTTGCAAATTTATAAGTGAAGATACTTTTATATTTTTAGGAGTTTCCCCGTAATCTTTAAGTGATCTTAATCCTCTTCTCTGTTTTGTGTGTGTGTGTGTGTGTGTGTGTGTGTGTGTGTGTGTATCAAAGAAAATGGTGGCCTCTCTGGCTCATGTCCCCTTTTCTGACTAAAATAGCCAATAGAGAGTTGCAAGCTGAAAAAGGCAGTCCTTCATCTGCATTTTTTTCAGTTTCATGAATAACTGCTTGCTTTGTGCCTTCAGAGGGCAAGAGAGAAGAAGACAGACATACCCCTCACTTTGGAGTTTATTGTGTGGAAATAACTGGCCTTTATTAGTATTTGCTTTGTGGCATTGTGTTTTCAGAGAATGCTCAGTATTAGACTTCAGCACAGTAATTAGCTTAGGAAACATATGAATCCAGAATACATTATCGTCATTTGTCTTGGCCTTGTTTGTGCACTGCGCTCACCATTGTTTTATTTTTGAGCACGGCTTCTTCTTTCCTTCTTGTCTGTGGAGTTATTAATAGGAACAGGAGCGTCCCAGCTTCAGTGAGCAGCGTGCCTGAGAGGAATGTTTGAAAGAGATAGGAAGGACTCATGTCCCAAGTAATTTGTATGCCAAGCAGTGCCACTCCTTAGAAACCCTGCCGTTTGTAGCTGACGAGGTTCCTGTTAAGGCTGGCATGGAGGGAGAACCATAGCAACCAGGGGAGAAACTGGCCCCTTAGAACTAAAGCCCCCCCACCACACCTCCCACTATCACCCTCCATCCCAGGGCTAGACAGCTGCTAGCCGTGAGCCAGGTGAATCACCAGCTGCAGTGGGGAGAAAGAACAGGCAGGTAGGCACACCACGGTGCCCAGGCAGTCACGGGGCAATCGTGGAAGAAGGTGTGAAAGCAGAGAGCAGCAGGGCACATGGGATGTGAGCGCATGTTATGCTTAGGAAGGGCAGCCATTAGAAGCAACACAAATGTCCATTAACAGATGAATGTGTAGGTGAAACGTGGTATAGACATAGAATGCAATATTATTGAGCCTTAAAAAAGAGAGCAATACTGACATATGCTACAATATAGATGGACCTTGAGGACATTATACTAAGTGAAATAAACCAGTCACACATACGCACACACACACACAAACACACACAAATCAGCATATATATGATTCCACTTATATGTTTCATAGAGTAGTCAAATTCATAGAAAGCAAAAGTAGAATAGTAGTGGTTTCCGGGGCTGGGGAATTGGGGAAGGAGGAGTTATCTACCAGGGGTAGCGCTTCAGTTTTACAAGATGAGAAAGTTCAGGAGATCAGATGCACAGCGGTGTGGAGGCACTTGACATTACTGAACTGTACACTTACAAATGGCTACTATGGGAAATTCTGTGATGCATATTTTGTGTTTTATTTTATGTTGTGTTACTCAGTTTACAAATTGAGAAGAAATCAGAGATGATCGAAAGGGAAAAAAGGAAGGCAGCTCGGAAGACAAGCCACCTGAGTTCCAATCCTGGCCCAGACGCTGACTAGATGTGTGCGTGTGTGTGTGCTAAGTCTCTCAGTTGTGTCTGACTCTTTGTGACCCCCATGGACTGTAGCCACCCCCTGCCCCAGGATCCCCTGTCGATGGGATTCTCCAGACAAGAATGCTGGACTGTGTTGCCACGCCCTCTTCCAGGGGATCTTCCTGACTGAGGGATGGAACCCGTGTCTCTTGCACTGTGGCAGATTCTTTACTGCTGAACCTCCGGGGAAGCCTGACTAGATGGGTTCCTTTGGGCGAATCAGGTAATCTCTCTGAGCTCTTTTTTTTTTTTTTTATTTTCTATGTGACTGACAAGAATAGTACCTGTACTATAGGATTTGTTGTGAGAATTAAGTGACATACTGTATGGAAAGCCCATGGCACTTAGAAGAATACAAAGGTGTTACTTTTCACCATGATTGTCAGAATAGTATGTGACATTTTAAGTGTACAGGCAGGCAGCTTTCTTTAGGATGTCTATGAGCATTCTGAGGGAAGAGGGGCCAAGATACTAGTTTCAGGTTGAGGGCTATGACTTTGGTTCATAGTGGGCCCTAAGAGCAAGGTATGACCCCAGAGTTAGCAAATATTCATGGAGTACACGCTAGGGGCTAGGTTCTGCTCAAAGTGTAGAAAGACAGTAATATAATATCGTTCACAGCATGGTGGGCATATTGTCAAATTATTAGGGGGAAAATCCAGTTATATGAATGAACTATGATACCTAATAAAGACTTAGTATTAGATACATTAGCAAGCCTCGGTAGTGTAGCAGTTAGGCAGGCAGGTGGGCAGGCAGGCTAGGGTCCGATATGCAGATGACACCAGCCCTATGGCAGAAAGTGAAGAGGAACTAAAAAGCCTCTTGATGAAAGTGAAAGTGGAGAGTGAAAAACTTGGCTTAAAGCTCAACATTCAGAAAACGAAGATCATGGCATCTGGTCCCATCACTTACCGAGGATGAGATGGCTGGATGGCATCACAGACTCGATGGACGTGAGTCTGAGTGAATTCCGGGAGTTGGTGATGGACAGGGAGGCCTGGCATGCTGCGATTCTTGGGGTCGCAAAAAGTTGGACACAACTAAGCGACTGAACTGAACTGAACTGGTTAGAGATATATTGCAGAACCCCAGTCAGTTATTATAGAATTATACCACAATACAAAAAATAGATTAAAAATGAAAGTAATGCTATTTATTAAGACGTTGCCAATTGCTAGTGACATAAATCCCAATCGAAACTAGCTTGAACACATAATTTAATTATTGCTTTACATAGTGAAAATCTGGTCTATATCTGGCTTCAGGCATGGCTGGACCCAGATGTCCCCATGATATTGGAAATCTGTCACTTGGCAACCTTTGTATCCTATCCCTGTATTGGCATTTTTCTTAGGCAGTTCTTTGTGATGGGGGTAACATGGCCACTAATGCCCTTTGGCTTATATTCTATCAAGTTATTACTCGTGTTCTTTCTCTTTCTGTTTCTTTTCTTCTTCCTGTTTTTTCCTTTCTGTTGCTGAGCCATTCCACTCAAAAACCATTAATTGAGATGTAGCAAGCAGGAGACTTCACTATGGGCAGGGGTGGGAAGCCAAGGTGGCACAGAGCAGGGTGTTGTACTCAGTTGGGGTGAGGAGGGCACCCCAGAGGGAGAGTGGTCTGTGCAGGGTGTTAGAGTCCAAGGGGATTAATGAGAGCATCCAGCAGGAGGGCTGATCAGTGTGTTGTGTCAAAGCCTGTGTGGGGTGAGGTGGCGTCCACCCTGTGCAGGTGCTGGAGATCAGGTGGGACGAGGGGGACGTCTACATGGAGAATGGCCAGGCCTGGAGTGTTGGGGCCCAGGTGGATGAGGAGGGTGTAGGTGGCCCAGAGTGAGATGTCAGCCCCTGAGGAGGCTCTCCCTGTGGGGGACAGTCAGCACCAGGAGAGAGTCTGGGCCCAGGCAGGGCAAGAGAGAAATATGGTACAAATACGGAAAGGGAAAAATGTAAAATCAACTCTCTGGCAGTGGATTTGGAGGTATTGGTGGGAATTCGTGATTTTCTTGCTGTGGATGGACAGGTAGGTGGATGGATGGATAGATAGATGGAAAGAGATGTAAAGTACAAATATAAATGTGTGTCTCTGCAGTAGGTATTGCTTTTTAAATGTATATATTCTATGGCTTCTAAATACCATTCTCCACTGAAAGGAGCCAGGGGTCTTGGAGAAATGGCTGATTGAAGAATGGGGGCGGGAAGGCGAAGCTGAGCCTGCAGCATTTTGTACATGAAAGTGAGGAGGCGCTCAGAGCATGAGAAGGGTGTGTCCGAAGGACTCAGAAGCAGTTTGAAGGGCCCCGCTGGCCGCCTCTGGGACCATTTGAGCTTTAATATAAATAGCATGCATGCTCAGTCGCTCAGTCGTGTCTGACTCTTTGTGATCCCATGGACTGTAGCCTGCCAGGCTCCTCTGTCCATGGGATTCTCCAGCAGGAATACTGGAGTGAGTTGCCTTTTCCTCCTCCAGGGGGTTTTCCCAATCCCAGGATGGAACCTGTGTCTCCTGCATTGGTAGGTGGATTCTTTACCACTGAGCTACTTGGGAAGCCCCTCGAGGCTGATACCCATTGACTAAAACAGGCAACCGTGAGTTCAAACTGACACACATTGAACGTTGATGCAGAACTTTGAAGAATGGACACATGCGTAGTCTCACCACAAAATACTTATTTATGACCAAGGGAAAAGGCACGGGAAGGTGGCATTTCCTAAAGAAGGGCTGAAGTGCTGATGCTCAAGATGTTAAGGGGAGGCTAACCTCTGCAGATGCTGAGTCCCCTGTCCTCTGGCTTCCACCTGGTTTTGTGACAGGTGCTGGGAGCGGGTGGGCTTCTCTGCCTCTCTACCAGCTGGGTTGCCCTGTGGAAGCGGCAGTGTTCCCTATGGTGACCTCCCCTAGGATACAGCTCGCCCTGTGGTCAGTGGTGATAATTACTAACCGCTGATGTTAGCCGAGGTACATCCCTACTCTTATTACTGGTTTCCCTTGATCCTATCTACATCTCTGTGCAACTCTCTTTAGGGTGCCCTCTGTCTCCTGCTGGGAGCCCCACTGACACAGTGATGAGGCACTGTTATCAGAGAGACAGACAGACAGATGTCCAGCGGCAGCTGATGCTGACTCTCCACGACAGGGGTGAGGTCCACAGATGGGGCTGAGTCCACAGCTGTCCAGTGACCCAAAGTGTGGGAAGAGAATCAAATCAGAGACAGGGACTCTAGAAGGACCCAACAGCAGCTCAGTGACCAGAGAGGAATTTTGTCCCAGTTATTTATACCGGAAAGGAAAGATGCCTCAGTTTTCTCTTGAAGAGTCAGAAATTTCCCCTCTCCCTCAGTTAAGGAGGTGGTGGTCCCACGTTGTGAAGAACTGCAGTTCGGAACGTCATAGGCCTTTTGAATTCAGCTGTCTGCTTGATTTGTTCCAAAGATAACTAGATTAAAAAACAATGTGCAGGGCAAGGCAATATCTTCTTTCAGTACTGTGCAGTCTTGACTGCCTGGTTATCACCTGAAAAATCAGGAAGTGCCAGACGCTCTTATGTCGCGAACCTTTCCGTTTCAGCCATCATCTTCTTTTGTATTCTGAAAGGCAGGCACAGACAAGGACACGAAGTGGAAGGCTTTCTTATGTCACCTCAGCTCAGAGGTGTCCCTTGTTCCAGCCTCTGAGCATGGGGTGACACTTCTGGGTACAGGCTGCTAAGAGAGTCAGCTTGTACTCACATGACTTACTGGGTTGCTAATCACCCCCATTTGCAGATTGAGCCTGTAAAATTAGCCTGCAGCTCCAATTAAGGGAACTCAGACCAGAGCCCATGTTCAAGAATCCTCCCTTGTCAGTTTCTTCCTGGGGTTTAAATTGAATTCTTCATGTTGGTAGAGATAACTGGAACATGTCCTAATTCTGCTAAAAGTAGCAGAGAAAAGAGGCCCTTTTCCGAGGTGGACAGGATCACTGGTGGGCCATGGGGGTGGTGTGTACTGGGAGGTCACTTCAATTCCCTTCTGGTTTCTAATCAAGCCCTGCGCGTTATATACTCAATCACAACTGCAGACTTAGATGTCACAATGCCCATTTTCCTAAGCAGCTCTGGAAAACACAATCAGATTCACCTCTTGCTATTTTTAACTTTGGAGTAACTTACAGAACCCAGGGGTTTAATGAACACTGACTTATAAAAGTTCAAGTCAGAATCCCAGGACAGCTTGGTGTCATTTAACTATAGAAGAAAATCATGGATTTCTTTTTTGTTTTCTTCACCTGCTACTGCCTCGTTTTTATGTACATTGTGTGTAATAAGGGTAGAGGCTTAGCCTTATGGGTAAGCTGCTGCTGCTGTTGCTAAGTTGCTTCAGTGTGTCCGACTCTGTGTGACCCCATAGACGGCAGCTTCCCATTTGCAGATTGAGCCTGTAAAATTAGCCTGCAGCTCCAATTAAGGGAACTCAGACCAGAGCCCATGTTCAAGAATCCTCCCTTGTCAGTTTCTTCCTGGGGTTTAAATTGAATTCTTCATGTTGGTAGAGATAACTGGAACATGTCCTAATTCTGCTAAAAGTAGCAGAGAAAAGAGGCCCTTTTCCGAGGTGGACAGGATCACTGGTGGGCCATGGGGGTGGTGTGTACTGGGAGGTCACTTCAATTCCCTTCTGGTTTCTAATCAAGCCCTGCGCGTTATATACTCAATCACAACTGCAGACTTAGATGTCAGAATGCCCATTTTCCTAAGCAGCTCTGGAAAACACAATCAGATTCACCTCTTGCTATTTTTAACTTTGGAGTAACTTACAGAACCCAGGGGTTTAATGAACACTGACTTATAAAAGTTCAAGTCAGAATCCCAGGACAGCTTGGTGTCATTTAACTATAGAAGAAAATCATGGATTTCTTTTTTGTTTTCTTCACCTGCTACTGCCTCGTTTTTATGTACATTGTGTGTAATAAGGGTAGAGGCTTAGCCTTATGGGTAAGCTGCTGCTGCTGTTGCTAAGTTGCTTCAGTGTGTCCGACTCTGTGTGACCCCATAGACGGCAGCTCGCCAGGCTCCCCCGTCCCTGGGATCCTCCAGGCAAGAACACTGGAGTGGGTTGCCATTTCCTTCTCCAATGCATGAAAGTGAAAACTGAAAGTGAAGTCGCTCAGTCATTTCCGACTCTTCGCCACCCTCTGGACTGCAGCCTACCAGGCTTATCTGTTACCTTTTCCCTACAACTTCCTTTCTTTCTCTTGAAGCAATTATTTGTCAACACAGTTTCTGGGTATTCTCTGATTTTTGCTACCCTAGACTGTTCTAAGTTCTTCCTTCAGCATTTATTCTCATATAAATAGTACAGTGTCTGCATGTGTTAAATCGCTTCAGTCATGTCCATCTCTGCGACCCTATGGACTTTAGCCCGCCAGGCTCCTCTCTTCATGGGATTTTCCAAGCAAGAATACTGGCGTGGATTGCCATTTTCTACTCCAGGGGATCTCCTGACCCACAGTATACAATTTTTTTTTTTTTTTTGTACTTGCAGAGCGTTTAGATTATATCAGAGGTTAAATAGGCCTTTGTGTTATAGCCTATGAAATTACTTCTAAGGGGAAAATAAGCTCCAAGTCCTCAACACCTAACTAAAGAAAGAAATTTTTAGAAGGTCAGAAGTTTTTAAGTGGGGACTGAATGTATAGCATGATCTGTACCATGGAAGTGATATTTTATCAGGCCCAACCTCCATTCTGCCTAGATAAGACATTTACCAAGAGAGATCAAAGAACTCATTTAATGTCAAATGAAAATGTTATTTCTCTTGAATTGGACTGGCTTTTGTATTAGTCAGTGTTCTCCAGACAAACAGAACCAGTAGGAAATATGTATGTATATATTAAAAATTATATCTGTATATATAGATCTACATATATACGCGTACCTAATTCCTCAAGAGCAGGAGGAGATGAGCATCCCAACTTAAGAAGATAGGGAATTTGCTTTGCCTTAGCCTTTGGTCCCATTTGAGGCCCCAGTGGGTAGGATGGTGCCCACCCATACTGATGAGAATGGATCTCGTTTCTTAGTCTGTTGAATCAAGTGCTAATAATTTCTTCCAGAAACATTCTCATAGACATACCCAGAAATGATGTTTTACCAGCTATCTGGACATCCCTTGGCCCAGTCAAACTGACATAAAATTAGCCATCACAGCTTTTTATCCCTTTTATAAATGGAAGTCTCGTGCTTTGGGTCATGTCTGCCATTATGACTTCGAGTTCAGTACAAAGGTCACGTTCAGGGATGTTTATGGCATTTCCGATAATATAGAAACCCAACCACATTTCTTAAAATATAAATAAACACAGATTTTTTTGTGCTTATGTTTATAACCTGGAGAGGTTAAAGAATTGTTGTAGATCTGCTTTTGGACTAGTTTGAATAATGTACCAACACTCAGCCTGTTTCAATTATCCTGGCCCACCCACAGGTTTAGTCAAATTAAAAATTTTAACATCAGACATTTAAAAGAGAAAGGGAAAGAGGTTCATTTATTTGTATTCTTCAAAGACAGAGAGGGAGAGGGATTTAACCCCATTTTCCATATTTTCCTACTTCTCACCCCAAGTTACCACCATCCTTGGCAGGCAAGTGGTCCATGTATCTATTTGAATTTCCATGTATCTATTTATTTTAATTTCCTAGCTGCTTGTTAACCTGCACGTTACTGGGAGCCACTCCAGACCTCCTGACCTGAAACTTCTGGAGTTGGGTTTCAGCAAATTGCATAGTTAAGAGCCCCCTTAATGATCTTTGTGAACTCTAAAGTTTGAAACCACTGGTCCAGACGTTCTACCTTAGGGTGTTTGTGGTTGACTAGGAATGTGATGATAACGATAATGGTCCCTTTTGATTCAGGACTTGGTTTTGCTGGACCTCCATTTTTGGATTCTTGACTTTTTTGGGTTAGATTTGTTAGGGTCTATGTAATATCAGTTTGCTAGGGTTACAAAGCAAAATACCACAGGCTGGGTAGTTTAGACAACAAAAATTTATTTTCTTACATCTCTGAAAGCTAGAAACCCAAGAAAAAGTTGTCAGCAGAACTGGTTTCTGGTGAGATCTCTTTCTTTGGCTTAAAGATGGTGTCTTCTTTGTCTTCACTTTATTTCTCCTCTGTGCCTGTGTGTTGTCTGTGTCTTAATCTCTTCATCTTATAAGAGTGCCAGGCATATTGGGTTGATTTTCATTGTTTAGTTGCTAAGTTGTGTCTGACTCTGCAACCCCGTGAACTGCAGCACTCCAGGCTCCTCTGATCTTCACCATCTCCCAGAGTTTGCTTAAGCTCATGTCCATTGAGTCTGTGATGCCATCCAACCATGTCATCCTCTGTTGCTCCCTTCTCCTCGTGCCCTCTGTCTTTCCCAGGATCAGGGTCTTTTCCAGTGAGTCGGCTCTTCACATCAGGTGGCCAAAGTATTGGAGCTTCAGCTTCAGCATCATCCTTCTGATGAATACTCAGGGTTGGTTACCTTTAGGATTGACTGGTTTGATCTCCTTGCTATCTTTGGACTTTACCTTCACCACCAGACACATCCACAGCTGAGCATCATTTCCACATTGGCCCAACTCTCCTTCTGGAGCTATTTCTCTGCTCTTCCCTGGTAGCATATTGGATACCTACCAACCTGGGGAGCTCAGTCTTCCGGTGTCATATCTTTTTGGCTTTTTCATACTGTTATTGGGTTAGACTTACTCATAGAACCTCGTTTTACCTTACAAACTTCTTCATATTTCGAGGACCTCCCTCGAAATATGGTCACATTCTAAGGTGTTGGGAGTTAGGAATTCAGCGTATTAATTCTGAGGGGAAACAATCCAGCTCATAACAGAAGCAAGTATTCTCCTGATTGGCCTCTTGGTCTCTCATCTAAGTCAGCAGGAAGGAGGTAGGGACAATGACCCCTTGCTTTTCATTGGTTTTGTTCCTGCTGCTGCTGCTGCTGCTAAGTCGCTTCAGTCATGTCCGACTCTGTGCGACCCCATAGATGGCAGCCCACCAGGCTCCCCAGTCCCTGGGATTCTCCAGGCAAGAACACTGGAGTGGGTTGCCATTTCCTTCTCCAATGCATGAAAGTGAAAAGTGAAAGTGAAGTCGCTCAGTCGTGTCCAACTCTTCGCGATCCCATGGACTGTAGCCTACCAGGCTCCTCCATCCATGGGATTTTTCAGGCAAGAGTACTGGAGTGGGGTGCCATTGCCTTCTCCGTTGTTCCTGCTAAGTTCCATTTTTTGAATGTCTAGTTACTTTGAGAGTCTAATTACCACTGGCTTAAGTGCTTTAAATGACCAAGAGTGGCAGTTCTCAAAGGAAATCTGAGAAGTCAAAACTCTTTCTTTGCTTCTTTTTTACTGAGTAACATCTGCACTGATTGTGCAAGAGCCATGGTAACTAAAACTGTGATACTTTATTGTGGATTAGGGCAGTAGCACCAAGCTGTACTGGTAGTCATTATAATTTCACCATCGTGCATCTGTACTGCAGGAAATAAAATACCAGTTTTACTTAAAAATACCCTTGATGAAGTAGGACAAATTATCAGGTTGACTAAATTTCAACCTTTGAAAGTTTAGTATCATCTTCTTAGTATTTTATGTGACATAATGGGATGTGTGCATAAAGCATTTCTACTGCATATAAACATTCAGTGACTGTTTGGAAGAAAAGCACTTCTGTGATTGAATTGTGAGCCAAACTCGCCTCTGTTTTCATAAAACACCATTTTAACTTCAAAGGATAAGTGATAGGTGAACTCTGCTTATTCAGACTCACGTAGCTGGCAGACATGTTCACAAAAATAAGTCAAGTGAGCCTGTCACTTCAAGAAAAGCAACTGACAGTATTTGTTGCTCATAATAAAATTCAAAGCTTTCAAGTGAAAATTAGAATTTTGGAAAACTTGTATCTGTTACTGTGAGCTTGATAGCTTTCCAAGAGTTTATGATCTTTCTGGTGAGGCTGTGTGTGTGTGTGTCTGTGTGCGTTGTGTGTCTGTGTGTATTTGGTTGTGTCCGACTGTTTACAGCCCTGTAGACTGTAGCCCGCCAGGCTCCTCTGTCCATGGGATTCTCCAGGAAGAATACTGGAGTGGGTTGCCATTTCCTACTCAAGGGCATCTTCCTGACGCAGGGATGTAACCCGAGTCTCTCATGTCTCCTGCGTTGGGCAGGTGGGTTCTTTACCACTAATGCCACCTGAGAAGTCCAATGTATTCATTATCTGAATGCTAAACATAGTAAGCTTGAAAAATTCTCTACCAAAATATTCTTGATCAATGGTTGTTTTACCTTTCTAATTGCAAATAAGATTAGATAATCATGAACAAGCTGGAAAATTAAAAAAAAAAAAAAAGCCCTCTATAAGAACTAATTTTTTTGAGAGCTTTGTTTCCATCTACTTAGAATTCATTTAAATCAGCAGAGATTAGAATGTGTCCCATTGAAATGCTCTTGGAAATCTTGCCATAAATGTCCCCTTCTCGTCATTCTGCCTCTGTTTTATCTTTTTCTAATATTTATAGAGCCTTTTTTCCCTCTTTTTCTCCTTCATTTTCCCTTTCCTCCTCTTTTGTTCATTTCCCCTCCTTTTGCTTTGCCTTATTATCCCTGGAAGTATCTCCTCAGATATTGCAGTTTTCAGTTTCTGCCCGTGCCCTCTGGGAGAGATGCTGAGTCAGTACATATGAGGCGGGCATTGACGAAATGTGGGTGCATCTTTGCCATCTCAGCTCCAGGACTTAAACAGTCTTCCATTCAGTATGCAGAACTCCACACTGGAATCTTTGCTTGGTGTCTGTTCTGAGATTTCTAGAGGCTGTGAAGGAAGGTCAGGGGAAAGGATTTTAACTGAAAATGTATACCTTCTAGAAGTGACTTCAGAATCAGTTCTACCATTATATTGCGTTCTTTATAAATTTCTTTCTCTTTTTTCCTCTAGTCCACAAGTCACTCCCGAGTTGGCCTGAAAGCAAGCACCAAGCAAAAGGTATGTTTTCTCCTCTGCATTGTTCCTTTCAAAAACGATTATTTTGGTGAGTGCTTATATATATTTTTCCTGTAAAGAGTGACTTGATTTTGGAAGGCAGGGGTATACCCAGAAACAAAGTGTTTTTGATTTTTGTTTACTTTGCCTCCGTAATAGCAAAACTGAAATTGGAGAGAGATCCTTGAAATGAAATGGAATGAGAGGTAATCTAGATACCCAGTGACAGAAGCTCAGAATTTTCCATGGCTTACAAACAATTCTGAAAGCAAGGTCAGAAGGTACACTCCCAGGTTCAGCTTTTATATTTTCTTAGCCCTTCACAGTGAAGGAATTTGTTCCTGTTTCCGTCCATATTTTTACTAAACTTTGTTCCTTTAGCATCTGCTACGCAGAATGACCCTCACCTATGACCTGTGTTGAATTGGCTAAATCATGAGCTCAGAGTAAGAAAGAATTGGGTTCAATTCCTGAGTCTGTCATTTTACTACTTATGTGACCTTGGACATATTTGTATGAAGATGATTGTATCTCATAACATAGTATATTTTAACCATAAAATGAGATAATATATGTGAAAATACTGATAACCCAGTGCCTAGCACAAAATAGGTACACCATGATTTTTTTAATTATACAATATATCATTGATATTTTCAATGTACAAAACAATAGAAAATTTGAAATTCTAAAATTTTAATCCTTGAATGCACACACATTGTGTTTAAATTATGCTCATTGCCAGTGACACATAGGGCAATGATGTAAACAGGTGTATTAGGATTTGGAGAAGTTTGTGCTAAAAAATTATTCTTCTAGTGTAGACATTTGCACTGTTTGGATAATTTGCCAAACCTCTCAGGATAATGGATATCTTAGCTCAGAGGACCTTTCTTGATGTCAGTTGTTAGAGGAAAGAAACACCTGAGAGGTGTTTAAGCATTAAAAGAGGTGACTTCTAGGAAAGCACTAAGGCCAGTGCCTGAGCAGATGGTAGCTTTATTTAGTAGAGAAACATCTTGTTGACTGGGAAGAAGATGGGCAGACCTGGGCTCTAACCCAGGTTCAACACTTTCCAGAAAGTGATAGCTGACCTCCATATGGCCAGTCCTGTGCTCCAGATAGGTATGAGCACTTTACAAGGTCCAATTCATTTAATACGCTAGGTAGGTGTTCTTGTGTCCCTCAGGGTTGGTCAGGAGAGTAAATCACACCAATAATTTGAACAGAGAGAATTTGATGTGAAGAACTGTTAATCTGTTATAAAGTTGTCAACTAGGTAATGGAAAGAATGGAAAGAGAAGTCTAAGGCAGTGGTCCCTCAACCTTTTTGACACCAGGGACTGGTTTCATGGAAGACAGATTTTCTGTGGGTTGAGGCGAGGGGGATGGTTTCGGGATGATTCAAGGGCATTACATTCATTGTGTATGCTGGGAGGTATTGGGGGCAGGAGGAGAAGGGGACGACGGAGGATGAGATGGCTGGATGGCATCACTGACTCGATGGATGTGAGTCTGAGTGAAATCCGGGAGTTGGTGATGGACAGGGAGGCCTGGTGTGCTGTGATTCATGGGGTCTCAAAGAGTCGGACACGACTGAGCAACTGAACTGAACTGAACTGAACTGATGTACATATTATTATTCAGTTCAGTTCAGTTCAGTCGCTCAGTCGTGTCCGACTCTTTGCGACCCCATGAATCGCAGCACGCCAGGCCTCCGTGTTCATCACCATCTCTCGGAGTTCACTCAGACTCACATCCATCGAGTCAGTGATGCCATCCAGCCATCTCATCCTCGGTCGTCCCCTTCTCCTCCTGCCCCCAATCCCTCCCAGCATNTTGCTTTTTCCATGATCCAGTGGATGTTGGCAATTTGATCTCTGGTTCCTCTGCCTTTTCTAAAGCCAGCTTGAACATCAGGGAGTTCACGGTTCACGTATTGCTGAAGCCTGGCTTGGAGGATTTTGAGCATTACTTTACTAGCATGTGAGATGAGTGCAATTGTGCGGTAGTTGGAGCATTCTTTTGCATTGCCTTTCTTTGGAATTGGAATGAAAACTGACCTTTTCCATATTATTATTACATTGTGATATATAAGGAAATAATTGTACAACTTGCCATAATGCACAATCAGTGGGAGCCCCGAGCTTGTTTTCCTGTGACTCGATGGTCCCATCTGGGGGTGATGGGAGACAGTGGCACCCGAGGTGCCCAGATCCTTCGCATGTGCAGTTCCCAATAGGGCTCACGCTCCAGTGAGAGTCTCGTGCTATTCCTGCTCAGGTGGTAATGGGAGTGATGGAGAGCAGGTGTAAATACACATGAGCTTCACTCACTTGCCCGCCGCCCACCTCCTGCTCTGCAGCCTGGCTCCTAACAGACCACAGAGCAGTACCAGTCCCTGGTCCAGGACTTGGGGAGCCCTGCTCTAAGGTATAGGAAGCAGCTGCCACCCCCAGGGCTGAGGGAACAAAGAAGAGAATGGGGATTACTAAGACTTCTCACGTGCTTAGACGAAGGTCTACACAGAGCTGAAATGCAGGCCTCTGAGGAGAGGGTGCTGAGGCTGTTTCTACAAGAACCCTACAAACGGGTTTCAGTGGTTCCACAGTAAGGAGAAACAGGCAAGTTCCTTCTTGCTCCTCTATCTCTGTAGCCTTCGCTAGCGCCCCCTACCGATGGAGCTAAAAAGAAACCAGCTGACTGAGCAGGAATGTGCAGAGTCAACTAGGTTACAGAAAGACGCATTTGGCCGTGAGAGACTGGCACACTTCCTCGCTCCGTTTTGTAGTTGAGGAAACAGACACAAGTGTGTTACGCTGTGTTTCCCCAGTGCTATAGTCTGATTGTCTGCATCCTCCCTCCAAATTGAAATCCTAGCCTCCAAAGGGGATGTTATTAGGAGGTGGGGCCTTTGGGAGGTGCTCAAGTCCCTGAGGGCGGGGCTCTCATGAGTGGAATTAATGCTTTTTAAAAAGAGACCCTTCTACCATGTGAAGACACAGTGGGAAGTCTACAGCTCTCACCTGAGCACACTGGTACCCTGATCTCGGGCTTCCAGCCTCCAGAACTGTGAGGGAAAAAATTCTGCGTCTAGAAGCCACCCAGTTTATGGCATTTTGTTATAGCAGCTTGAATGGACTAAGACACCCATCTAGGAATTTAAACCTAGACAGCCTGGCTCCAAAGTGCATGCTTTTTAGCCTCTTGAATAAGTGAGTCAACACTTATTCTAAACATGGGTCAAAACACTTCTCTAAAGCTTACTTTTAAAATCTGTAAAGTGAGGATGACAGTTTCTAACATGTAAAGTTAAACAAACTTTGAAACTGAGGTGCCTGTCCTATTTCCTGGCACATGGTCGATTCCTAACAATACTAGCTCTTACTGTGTGTAGCATTTTTCTTGCTTCGAGACTAAAGGACTCTTCATTTGACCTCAGTGAATTTGTATGTAGTTTTGAAAGTATTGCCTTTGCCTTGGTTGATCCCATCTCAAGTGGGTTGTTTATCTCTTTGGCTTAGCATAGTTGGGTGTTTACATTGAAAAGTGAGCACCAGAGAGAATTTAGTGCTGGAGCTTGATCAGTGGAGGCTTTGTAGATGATGTCCTTAAAATCAGAGTTTATCAGGGGCTACATCAGGGTGCCGAGTTGGTCTTTCACTTTGAATTTTAAGTAATGGGGAAATCACTGAATACATTCATTCATTCTTTAAAGCAACAATTATTTATTGGGTGCTTAATTGCAGCAGACGCTGTGCTAGACATGGGGGTGTTAGAAACAGATGGATGGACCCTGACCTGAAGGTTGTTTCTTCCAGTCCAGTGGGGGTTGTGGTGTAAAAATCAGCAGCTCATTTTCCCTCACTCCTCCAGGTGTGCATGTATGTATGTATGTTTTTTTTTTTTTTTTTTTTTAAACATAGATTTAAAGCCACTGGGCTTCCATGGGGGCCCAGATGGTAAAGAATCTGCCTGCAGTGTGGGAGACCCAGGTTCAGTCCCTGGGCTGGAAAGATCCCCTGGAGAAGGGAATGTCTACCCACTCCAGTATTCTTGCCTGGAGGATCCCATGGACAGAGAAGCCTGGCAGGCTTCAGTCCATAGGGTTGAAAAGAGTCAGACACGACTGAGTGACTAAGTACTTCATGCCGTCATGGGGGGAAAATCTCTATTGGACCTACTATGGAGTTAACCAGTATCTAAGGGAGATTGTATGGGGGTAGATGTGTGAGGGGAAAGCCTGTCCTGAAGGATGGGGTCACTCATTAACCAGGGAAGAGGCAAGTCTCGGACTAGACTCAGGGAATGAGTGGGCAGGGCTGGGAGGCAGCAGCCCTCGGGAGCTCTGGGATTCCTGGTGGTGGATCACAAGATGTTATGTGCAGGGGTATGAGAGTTTATAGCTCCGATGTGCATACCGCGATACTCTAAGGGCCTCTAGAGTATTCTATAGAGTGGAAAAGAGAGTCTGAGACCGGCAGGGCCTTGTTGTGTTGTTGTTTAGTCACTCAGTCTTGTCTGACTCTCTGAGACCCCATGGACTATAGCACACGAGCCTCCTCTCTCCTTCCCCATCTCCCGGGGCTTGCTCAAACTCATGTCCATTGAGTCAGTGATGCTATCCAACCATCTCATCCTCTGTCTTCTCCTTCTCCTCCTGCCTTCAATCTTGCCCACCATCAGGGGTTTTTTTGCAATGAATCAGCTCTTCGAGTTAGGCGGCCAAAGTATTGGAGCTTCAGCTGCAACCTCAGTCCTTACAGTGAATATTCAGGGTTGATTTCCTTTAGGATTGACTGGTTTGATCTGGCAACCCACTGCAGTATTCTTGCCTGGAGAACCCCAGGGACAGTGTGAAAGGGCAGGGCTTTAGAGCCCTGAAAGTAGCTGACTGGTAGGATCAGGATCCTCTGCTCTACAAATCAGGCTGTTTTTATTCTTTATTTCCCCTCTATGTTTTATTTTCCTTTTGCTTCAAAGTGCCAAATATCTTGGTATCCCTAAGAGAACTAAGGGCAGAGCTTTATCTGTGTTCTTTGGCCAGAACTTGAAGGGAAAGCTGGCCTTGGAGACTAGCATGGTAGTTGTGTCATTCAGGATGCTCATGAGAGAAGCCCAAGGTTGAAGCCTTGTATTTAAGGTCGTACCGTGTCTTGTTGCTCTTTCTAGAAATTCTGGTGAGAACTAAGATTAGTTTATATTGAGATATATTTTGTAGGACATGGGAATATCCAAACCTCTTGTTGACCCCCTCAGCTCAAGGGAATTTATTTTAGAGGAAAATAAATATATAGAGGGAATAGACAGGGAGATGAATATTCTGTCACCCCAATGTAGAACCTCAGTGAGCTAAGCTGGAATAAATAGAAGACTCTTTTGTCTCCTTCCCACAAGACTTTCTGCTCTCCCAGTATATTTTCAAGATTATTAACAATATTAATGGTAAAAATAAGATGTAATCAGTGTCCTGGTTGCTTTGCAAACATTCAGTGGTAGCACTGTTTTCCTTTGATTTTAATCAAAAAGAAAATTGAATTGTCAGAGCCTACTTTTAACAGTGTGTTTTAAATATTCTCAGTCTCCGGCCCGAACATTTCTATGACATTCAGTGATCTCGAGTTTACTATATCCTTGCTTTTATCAAAGCCATCTCTTCAGATCTTAAAAATAAATTCACAGTAAGTTACATTTGAATTATATGGCTTAAAGTGTAATCTCTCCTAAGGGTATTTGCATTTTAATAGATGATAGAGCTAATGAAATCGAGCGAAGGAGTGGAATTTCTGGCATTAGCAAACAGGGAACAATTTTTAGTTGGTAGAAAGATCTTATCCTTTTTCCTAGAATTATATCGTTTACATATAAGATTGATTCAGAAGGAAACATTAACTGGTTAGATGACCTAGGTCACAGATGTTTATAGTTGGTAGGGAGTCAGTATTCCAGTTGGGAGCACAGAGGCCGGGTGGGGCTTGTCTGTTCAGCCCATGATTATCTCTTCCTTCCACACCATCCCCTACCAATCCCCTTCTTTTTAAAATTAATTAATTAATTAATTTGGCTGTGCCAGGTCTTAGTTGCAGCACTGGAAATCTTTGATCTTTAGTTCTGGCATGTGGAATCTAGTTCCCTGACCAGGGATTGAACCCAGGCACCCTGCATTGGGAGCACAGACCATTAGGAGCACTTAGCCCCTGGACCACCCAGGGAAGTCCTCAGCCTCCTTCTTAATGAGTGTAATTTCCCTCTTTTCCATAGAACCGTAAGCTTTCCTTCAAGCACAAACAGATTTTCTTAATATTCGTGCCTTTTTTTTCTATCCCCCTCTCTTTGGCACCAGGTATCTGAGAGCTTCCTAAATGTTGATATGCATGTTGAAAAACACCCCAGGCCCCATTTATACCTGAGCAATCCATGGGGGCTTCCTTAATGACTCAGATGGTAAAGAATCTGCCTGCAGTGCAGGAGACCTGGGTTTGATCCCTGGGTTGGGAAGATCTCCTGGAGACGGGAATGACTACCCTCTCCAGTATTCTTGCCTGTAGAATTCCACGGACAGATGAACCTGGCAGGCTACAGTTCATGGGGTTGCAAAGAGTTGGACACGACTGAGCAACTTTCATATACACACATTGTGGATGTTCATTCTCTGGGTTTGGACAAATAACTGACACGTATGCACCATTGCAGCTTCACATAGAATAGTTTCACGGCCCCCAGAGCCCTCTCTGCTTTACCTGTTCGTGTCTCCACCCCCAGCCTCTGGCAGCCACTGATCTTTTTCGTCTCCATTGTTTTACCTTTTCCAGAATAAAATATAGTTGGAATAATAGAACCTTTCCACATTGGCTTCTTTCACTTAGTAATTTAACATTCTTCTATCTTTTCATGGTGTGATAGCTCATTTCCTTTCAACACTGAACAATATTTCATTGTCTGGATGAACCACAGTTTGTTTATCCATTCACCTACTGAAAGGATAAAACTTGATTGCCTCCAAGTTTTGGCAATTGTGAATAAAGCTGCTATAAGCATCCATGTGCTCATTTCTGGGTGGACAGAAGTTTTCATCTCCTTTGGGAAAATACCAAGGAGTACAATTGCCGCGTCAATTTTTCTTTATAATTTTCTTCTCACAAATGACTGTGAGCCTTTGCTCGATGGTCCTCCAGTGTCTGCTCCAGCTCTTGTGTTTTCCCAGGCGTGTTTCCTCTTCTTGGCTGGGCCTTTCCTGTACTGAGGCTCTGCCATCCCCAGGAATGATCTGTGCCCCACTTGGAGGAATGTAAGGAAAGAGAGAAACCTTATCCAGCAATAGTACAGGGAAGTTTTTAGCTGTAGCAGCTAGATTTGGGCAAGTTAGGAAGAAGAGGCCATAAGCTGAGTTTATAGCACCCAAGAGTTAAATTCTGTCTGCCCATGCAATCCTTACTGGCGTCGGAAAGAGTCATTTAGGCCTTTTACATGGCTGTGAGCATCTGAACGCTGAATCTAGCTTAAGGGAAATTAAAAGTCACTGCTTTCTGCTAGTGACAATTCCCCCTGAAGGTCCTGACAGGAGATGGAAGGGAAATCAGGCTCCCTGAAGTGGAGTCCATATTATCCTTCATCCATGTTAAGTTTCTGTGGTCGTGCGAGATGCCCGGTGGCTTTCCAAAAGACGCAGCCAGAATAGAAAATGACAAGACCAGCAAGATGAATTTAAAAGAGATGGAGGTCATCCCCACAGACTCACAACAATAGAGATTTTAGGTGAGCCCACTATTTTTTTTCCTCAGTAAAACAAACCACACCAAATTAGCATTTTTATATTTCAGTTGTTTAAAAATACTATTTTATTTTTCTGGAAAGAGGGAAGTTTTTGAGACAAATATTGTTCAAAGGACCAAAGGCTGTGTATCAGATGCACTGACACTAAGTTTTACAGTCATCTCGTTTCTGAATTTTAGTCATAAAAGTCACAGAAGGACGCTGGGCGTTTCAGCAATGTAGGTCAGTTCTGTTGCCATGCGCTCCAGGGCACTGGCTGTCCAGCGCCTTTTCTCCTCTTGGACTTGTATTATATTGAATAGTATTTGGCAAATACGAGCTTTGGGCTGAGGCTTTGGGAGAATATCATGGATTTTTAATGTGATGGTGTTTGTGAAGTGGGAACTGGAGTCATTTCACTTTTCACTTAATCCTCTTCTTTCCCCTCCCCGTGGTGGACAGTAGCCTGTCTTACCCAGCCTGTGGTCCTCCGTGTCTCATGCCCCTACAACGCAGGCCAAGGGTCCCCTTCAGTCTTATCCTCTTTCCTCTAACTCTCCAGTATCCTGAGACATTCCCGAGATAGAAGGAATGCTCAGACCTGCTTTGGTTACAGCCTAGCATCTCAAACTCAAAAGAGTCAGCTTCACGGAGGGTGTAGGCCAGTGGTTTTAAGAATCCCTTTCATCAAAGAGCACATGTATTCTTATAAATCCTGTGGGAGGGGAGGCCTGAGCAGGATTGCTCAAAGCCCATCAGCCGTGTATTTCTGGAGCAAAGGAAAAATAATAATGCCTCCGAGCATAGCTCTCCTTGTTAAATATTAAATATGGTCACGGCCCAACTGCCCCGTGTTTCTCTGAGTTCTGGTAGGTCTCTTCAAGCTGGTCCTCTAATGGGCTTTTCTGGCCTATGAGATACACCCAATGTTTTGGAATGGTAGTCATTCTACAAAGAGAACCAATGAACTTAAATCTAATAAGAGATAGAGTTCCATGGGTTATACAATAGGTCTTTGTTGGTTATCCATTTTAAACGTAGCAGTGTGTCTGTGATCTTCCCAAAGACCCTAACTATCTCTTTCCCCTGGCAACCATGAGTTCCTTTTCTAAGACTGTGAGTCTCTTTCTGTTTTGTAAATAAGTTCATTTGTATCATTTCTTTTTAGATTCCATTTGTGCTAGCCTGGATGGGAAGGGGGTTTTGGGGGAGAATGGATACATGTATCTGTATGACTGAGTCCCTTCACTGTTCACCTGAAACTGTTACAACATTGTTAATTGGCTATACCCCAATACAAAATGTTTGTGGTATTACAAAAAATAAAAATTAAATAAATAAAAAAGAGATAGAGACTAGGGGAGGTTTTTCTGGAACAGGACACGAAAGATCACTAAAGCAATCAGAATGCAATGCAGTCGCTTCTTTTCAGTAAAGGAAATATTAGCTCTGAAAAATTCGTGACACTTCAACTCAGAAAAGTTGGTTAAATACCCTTGTGTCAGGTTGTTCTGAAGTCAAAACTTTGATTTCTGTGTCCACCGCTTCCTCTCTAAGTGGCCTTTTCATTTAGCCTCACTGAAACGAAGAAGGTGTTTTAATTTGCGTAAAATAAAATCTTCCATGCTTCAGAAAACTCTAGAAAGGATTTCAGAAGGAAAGAATGAAAATGTATCTTTTTTCTCCCTTTTCCTTCTTTTTTAAATAGGAATATGGTTGATTGACAATGTTGTATTAGTTTCAGGTGTATAGCAAAGTGAATCAATTATATATATTCCTGTGTATCCACTCTTTTCTAGTCTTTTCCCATGTAGGCCATTACAGAGTATTGAGTAGAGTGTCCTGTGCTGTATAGTAGGTCCTTATTAGTTATTTATTTTATGTGTAGCAGTGTATACGTGTCACTCTCAGTCTTCCAATTTATCCCTCCCTGGTAACTGTAAGCTTGTTTTTTACCTCTGTGGCTCTCCTTCTGCCTTCTAAATAAGTCATCTCCCTTTTCTCAAACCCAAGATGATTCTCTCTGCAGAGATTGGGAATTCACAACTCAGCCATGTTTTATTTTGCCCATTTGAGTGATTTTTATCAAATACTGTGCCAGTATTGTAAAATGTGAGTATTTTCATATCAGTATCTGGATTTGTGTTTGTCCTGGAAAATTGAAATACCTAGCACCTTAATGTCGATATTGAGCAGGATTGCTCAAAGCCCATCAGCCGTGTATTTCTGGAGCAAAGGAAAAATAATAATGCCTCCGAGCATAGCTCTCCTTGTTAAATATTAAATATGGTCACGGCCCAACTGCCCCGTGTTTCTCTGAGTTCTGGTAGGTCTCTTCAAGCTGGTCCTCTAATGGGCTTTTCTGGCCTATGAGATACACCCAATGTTTTGGAATGGTAGTCATTCTACAAAGAGAACCAATGAACTTAAATCTAATAAGAGATAGAGTTCCATGGGTTATACAATAGGTCTTTGTTGGTTATCCATTTTAAACGTAGCAGTGTGTCTGTGATCTTCCCAAAGACCCTAACTATCTCTTTCCCCTGGCAACCATGAGTTCCTTTTCTAAGACTGTGAGTCTCTTTCTGTTTTGTAAATAAGTTCATTTGTATCATTTCTTTTTAGATTCCATTTGTGCTAGCCTGGATGGGAAGGGGGTTTTGGGGGAGAATGGATACATGTATCTGTATGACTGAGTCCCTTCACTGTTCACCTGAAACTGTTACAACATTGTTAATTGGCTATACCCCAATACAAAATGTTTGTAGTATTACAAAAAATAAAAATTAAATAAATAAAAAAGAGATAGAGACTAGGGGAGGTTTTTCTGGAACAGGACACGAAAGATCACTAAAGCAATCAGAATGCAATGCAGTCGCTTCTTTTCAGTAAAGGAAATATTAGCTCTGAAAAATTCGTGACACTTCAACTCAGAAAAGTTGGTTAAATACCCTTGTGTCAGGTTGTTCTGAAGTCAAAACTTTGATTTCTGTGTCCACCGCTTCCTCTCTAAGTGGCCTTTTCATTTAGCCTCACTGAAACGAAGAAGGTGTTTTAATTTGCGTAAAATAAAATCTTCCATGCTTCAGAAAACTCTAGAAAGGATTTCAGAAGGAAAGAATGAAAATGTATCTTTTTTCTCCCTTTTCCTTCTTTTTTAAATAGGAATATGGTTGATTGACAATGTTGTATTAGTTTCAGGTGTACAGCAAAGTGAATCAATTATATATATTCCTGTGTATCCACTCTTTTCTAGTCTTTTCCCATGTAGGCCATTACAGAGTATTGAGTAGAGTGTCCTGTGCTGTATAGTAGGTCCTTATTAGTTATTTATTTTATGTGTAGCAGTGTATACGTGTCACTCTCAGTCTTCCAATTTATCCCTCCCTGGTAACTGTAAGCTTGTTTTTTACCTCTGTGGCTCTCCTTCTGCCTTCTAAATAAGTCATCTCCCTTTTCTCAAACCCAAGATGATTCTCTCTGCAGAGATTGGGAATTCACAACTCAGCCATGTTTTATTTTGCCCATTTGAGTGATTTTTATCAAATACTGTGCCAGTATTGTAAAATGTGAGTATTTTCATATCAGTATCTGGATTTGTGTTTGTCCTGGAAAATTGAAATACCTAGCACCTTAATGTCGATACCCAAATGACAATGATCTACCATAGCTCAGGGACTGCCGCCGCCTTTGAACACGGCAAGGCATCTTCAGTTCAGCACGCGCCTCACCCCACCCCGCCTCCGTCTTCCTAACACCCTCCAAATGATGCCTTTCACAGCTTTCCTGGCCTCGAGAGGCATTTGAGGTTTTGACCTCTATTCTAGGAGATATTATGCTACTTCTTTCTTGAGGAGTTCTCAATCCTTCTATAGATATTTTAGCTGAGATCAATCCTGGACTGTCTTGCAAACACATTCTGTTTAGCAAATTCATTATTAGGGTTCAAGTTTTCTTAGCAACATGTTAGGCTTCAGTGAAGAGTTACTTAAAACAGTCTTTGGTTTAAACTTATTTTCTTCCAACTTATTAATGATATTTAAGACTTTTTTGGTTAAAGATAATTCTGTTTCAAAACTCTTCCATTTCCTATCAGACACTTGATGTACAAAACAGCAGTTCTGCATTCTGTTTAAGCTTAAAATAATTTTCCTTGAAAATGAAACAAAGGACAGAAATCTAAAACATGAATATGCTAGCTTCCTATGTAATGACATTACTCCAAGTCCAGACATTATTCCAGACACAAATTTGGCAAACAGAAATATTCTTAGACCTCAATAACTCGATCACAAAATAGCCAAGATAGGGATAAAACAATAAAGAGAAACAGGATGGTCCAGAAAAGGAGGGATTAGCAAGGAAAACCTGAACATTAAAATGCAGATGATGGGATTCTGGAAGGTTGCTGCCTGAACCAGTGGATCCAGAAACACAGCATCACTGTCATGATCTGGTCCAGATCCAGAATGAAGTGAGTGAGGCACAATATTTAAGAGGGTAAGAGAGAAACTTAGTAATTATAACAAACACTAACATTTTTAAATGGTGATGCACTATTTTAGAAATCAAAATGAGTGCACAGAAAGCCATGGTGGATAAAATGGTCTTGTTGGCCAATAGGCTGACATTTGGCCAGCATGTGGGAGTTATTTACCCAATGCCAGGTATGGTACTAAGTACTCTTCATATTTTAAAAATAATTAATATGTTAGGAGGTACTTACCCAATGCCAGGTATGGTGTTCATCACTTTCATGCTTAAAAAAAAATTTAATATACAGAACAGCTTCATGAGATCCGTTCTCTTATTTCCTATCTTTCTCCACATTTTATAGCCAAGAAAACTGAGGCTTAAAGATATTGAATAATTTGCTAGGTTAGAGCTACTAACTGAGAGAGCTGGGATCCAGGCCGCATGAGTGTGGCAACTGCTTGTGTTCATGGTACTGTCCACCTCTGCGGAGATGGCTCAGCCCCCGGGTCATCAAGTTCTGCGATGCTAATATGCTTCCACTATCCTGGCATTCCTCCTGGGTCAAGGATAGGTTCATGACCTCAGAGCAGTCATGTGTATATATATAGAGAATCTGGAAACACACACACACACACAGAATCCTAAAGACCATGAGGACAAGACAATGAATAGATACCTGCTATTGGTGGAGGCAAGGCCACAGAGGAAGAGGCAGCTTCTCCATAAGGTTCAAGCCCAGAATGGAGAGCAAGGGAACCCTGCAGCCAAAGGGAGCCCACATAACTCACCCTAGCGCCACAGTGGAATGATGCTCTAATCTCTGGGTTTTCTGGCTTCTTTATTGTGTGTTCCTCCCCGTCCTTCTCTACACATCCTCACCTAATAGACAGCTTGAAGAAGTCACTATAACCCGAAACAGCCCAATGGGCCCTCATTCCCAATTTCACAGTCTTTACCTCCAGTCTTCCTATCCTTCCACATCGGAAAGGAATGTTAGCAACCTTTTACTCATTAGTAATTACTTATTGGGTGGCTTAGCAGTAAAGAATCTGCCTGCCAAGCCGGAGACGTGGGTTTGATCCCTGGGTCACGAAGATCCCCTGAAGAAGAAAATGGCAACCTACTCCAGTATTCTTGCCTGGGAAGTCCCATGGACAGAGGAGCCTGGTGGTCTCCAGTCCACGGGGTCACAAAGAGTTGGACATGAGTTAGTAACTAACCATCACCACCACCACCAACAACAATCATTTATTATGCTTTTTGTATGTGGAGAAAATTTGCAACTATGCCTCAGATGCTTTAGGATGTCTGTTTTTAGAGTAGGTGAGTGGTTTACTTTACACATTTGCATCATTTGAACTTTTTTCAGTGGTCAATCAGTGAAGTCAAATTTATTTGACTTTCATGTATAAATTAGAAATAAAAAAATCTTTAAAAAAAGGTTTCCTTTATGGTAGTTTCCCTGGTGGCTAAGAGGTTAAAGTAGCTGCCTCTAATTGCAGGAGACCTGGGTTCGATCCCTGGGTCGGGAAGATCCCCTGGAGAAGGAAATGGCAACCCACTCCAGTATTCTTGCCTGGGGAATCCCACGGTGGGCTACAGTCCATGGGGTCACAAAGAGTCAGACAAGACTGAGTGACTTCACTCACTCACTCACTTTATGGTAGTTTAAACCTTCTCTAGGCCAGCTGCTTGTTTTTCTATATAATTTTCATGTGTTTTCATGTGTGTTTCATGAATTTTTAATTCATTCACATATTGACTTATTCCATACTTGCTTATTGAGTCTTACTCTGAACCAGGTCTTTTCTAGGCGCTGAGATAAGGCAGTGAACAAGAAAGACCGTGGAGCTCACATTCTAGTGAGAGATTCTAGTGGGGAATATCGTCTGTAATACATCAAGTACTGAATACTAAGAAGAGAAAGAGAGCAGGATACAGAGATGGAAAGTGTTAGGAAGTTCTGATTTTATAGTCAAAGAGGGACGCTTTGAAGGGCTGTTGTGTGAGCATCTGCGAGAACCTTGTAAATATCTGGTGAAATGCATTTCAGAATGTAATTCATAATGTTTATGCAGTAGTTTGGGTTTTAGTTTAAAACCAGAGTCAATCATATCAGCAGTACTTATTGAGCATGTACTAGCTGCTTGGTGAGTGAGGTGGGCTATTGGATAACAGGGAAATACGAGATCTGACCTTGGTCACCTTGTTTACGACTTCCATGGGAGTTGAGCACAGCACACATAAAAATATCAAGTGGTAAAACAGTACAGAGTTATTTGGTGCTAAATTGTGTGGTGACACAGAGTCTGGGTTTTGGGAGTCTCTTTTGGGTCTTACATATTCAGAAGTGAAAGTCTAATTCTGCTAGATTCAAACATTTTTGAGGACAAGGAAGTAGACTGCAACCAGAGGGAGGAAAAAGTTCTCTGTGGGACTTTAGTTCTCACTCCTGTGCGGATTTCCTTCTCTTGGAGGTTATTTATATGTTTAGACAAGTGAAAAGTGTTAGTCGCTCAGTCGTGTCTGACTCTTGGTGACCCCGTGGACTGTAGCCACCAATCTCCTCTGTCCACAGGATTTCGCAGGCAAGAATACTGGAGTGGGTTGCCATTCCCTTCTCCAGAGGATCTTCCTGACCCAAGGATCGAACCTGGGTCTCTTGCATTGCAGGAAGATTCTTTACCGTCTGAACCACCAGGGAAAAGGCAATGTATTTAAAAACACAGTTCTAATTGGGGATAGCAAACTCTCTTGAGAATCCAGACAATGGATTTACTTTCTATGGGATGCCAAGCAGTTAGCATCCTTTGAACTGTGTTGCTATAGGATGGTGGCAAGGGTAGCAAAGGCCTCTCTTCCTGCTTCTCCTTCCATCGCTCCCCTGTGCTATGTAGTGGGAGTTGCCATTGTGGTTTAGACTTGTAATCAAATTTGAGACTCTCCATTTCCTAGCACAGAACTCTCAATAATGGTTCCTATTATGGTCTTTCAGTAAATGGTTTGTGACTGAAATACAAACACGCTAACAGTATTTGGGCTAGCGGAATTATGACATTTTGGGTATTTTCTGTTTTCCACAAATCTTAATTGCTCATAACACAGTTTCTGATTGTTCTTTAGTTTTGGAGTCTATTACCATTGAAATTTTTAAAAAGGGAAAAATTACTGTAATAATTCAAACACATCATTGGATTCATTACGTTAATGAGTGCTTGTTCAGCTTGCGCAATAGACTTTTCTCTGCTAAATTTAAATTTTTTACTTCAAAGACGCATGCTTCAACGAACTTTTTCTTTTATTTTGATCATGATTATCCTTGCAAGCATTAATTATAATACCTAGTGTTCACACTATGATTTTCACCCAAAGTGATAGAAACACATTTTTAAATTCAGTAACCCCTTATTAAAGCTCAAGCCTAGACAGTAGATACTTACATTTTATAGAAAAGCCTGGAGGTCAGGTGATGACAACAGCAACAAACCAGATACATTTTTCTTTGATCTGATTGGAAATAAGCTTTTTTTTTTTTCCTGCAAAGCTGCCTAGTCCCTTCCCAAAGCTGTTTCTAAGGATGCTAGTGAGAAGCTTTTCTGAAATAACATTTAAGTGCTGCTACAAACCTGAGTCGGAAAGCTCTCCCTGTGGTTTTGATTTATAATTTCATTAGCTGCACAATCAAAGACTAGATTCCCCCTCGTTTTGTTCTCGGGTGTTAGAATTCCAGGCAGCGATCTGGACGTGCCGCTTCTCACGTGGAGAGCCTTTGATCGTTTCAGATCTTTGTTGCGGTGTTTAGTATGCCGTGTGCTCTGTCCCTTTGCCTGCGTGCCTTCCTTGCCCTTCCTCTCTCTGCTCCCTGTGATGGGGATGAACCTGGCAGACTGGCTTGATTCCCCCTCTCCTTCTTGTCATTTGATCTCTGGTGGCTCAGATGGTAAGAATCTGCCTGCAGTGCAGGAGACCTGGGTTCCATCCCTGGGTCAGGAAGATCCCCTGGAGAAGGGAATGGCAACCCACTCCAGTATTCTTGCCTGGACAATCCCATGGACAGAGGAGCCTGGCGGGCTGCAGTCCATGGGGTCTCAAAGAGTCAAACACGACTGAGCGATTAACACTCTCACACAGGGCTCTGCCAATGGGGGTACCTGGAGGCTGGAAGAGGGCAGGGCACCAGCTCCTCTAGGCCACCCCGGCTGCAGCCGCCTTCCTGACTCCTCTCGCCTTGGGCTGGTCCTGGCTTCCTGCTGCTGTCTGTCTCTGGGCTGCCTCACTTCCTATTTGGTTTCTCAACAGCTCTTCCGTCGCCTGTGCCACCACTTCCCTGTTACTGAAGTCCCTGTTCTGGGTTTGTGAAGTGGTTTCTGATTTTCTAGTTTAACCTTGATTGATACAGATACCAGTTCTCAGGGATGATTGCCAACAGAATGAACCATTACTGTCTTTGTGACAATTCTCAGAAAATAAAAGTTTATAAAATTTACTTCACTTTGGACCTCCAAGAGCAAGATAAGAGGGGAAAGCTGAGAAAATAGATTTATCATTTTGTAGGCACGTACTTCTGGGCTGATGAATTATTGTACATACTTCTGTCAAATGAGACAAGTTAATTACATCAACCTGTGAGTTTCTTTGTTGTCCCTCTGTATTTGTAACACTTTGTAGTTATTGAAGAGTCTAAAGTATGCTGGGCTTTCCCAGGTGGCTCAGTGGTAAAGAACCTGCCTGCTAAAGCAGGAGGCGCAGGAAACGTGGGTTCAATCCCTGGGTCGGGAAGATCCCCCCTGGAGAAAAGAAATGGTAACTCTCTCCAGTATTCTTTCCTGGAAAATCCCATGGGCAGAGGAATCTGGCAGGCTATAGTCCAGAAGATCACAAAGAGTTGGATATGACTGAACGACTAAGCATGCATACACACGCACATAAAGTGTGCTGCTGAAATATGTTAACTGAAATATTTAAAAGTTTGTACCTATTATATAAGGGTTTCCCTGGTGGTGCAGAGGTTAAAGCGTCTGCCTGCAATTTGGGAGACCTGGGTTCGATCCCTGGGTCAGGAAGATCCCCTGGAGAAGGAAATGGCAACCCACTCCAGTATTCTTGCCTGAAGAATCCCATGGATGGAGGAGCTTGGTGAACTTCAGTCCGTGAGTCGCAAAGAGTCGGACACGACTGAGCGACTTCACTTTTTTTTTTCACCTATTATACAACATGGGGAATATAGTCAATATTTTGTAGTAACTGTAAATGGAAAGTAATCTTTAAAACTGTATAGAAATTTGAAAAATTTAGAATAAGTTTATACCTAAAAGCCCAGTATCCTTGTCCTTATTTGAGGCAGACACACTTCTTAGTAGTATTACTTTAAGAAACACTGAGAAATAAGTTTCTGTGATTTTTCTGAGACAGGAAAATTGTTCATCTGGATGAGTGACCGGTGTTAATAAGTAAGCGTCTAGCATGTAGTGTCTTCTAGATCTCTTTAACCACATGATCTTCAGCAGTGGGGAAACTACTAGCCTAGGAATCATGAAACATAGATCTTATCTTAGGTTGGGTTCCTGAGAGACAGGGCTGTGCAAATAATTTATTGAGTGGTGTACAAGTAGGAGGTGAGAAGACAGAACAGTGCAGGGAAGGAAATAAGCAAAGAGGTGTTTTGGTTGAAATCTAATCTGATCACACGGGGAAGTTGGGAGCATGAATGACACCAAAGAGAAGTCCCACCTTTTTTTTTAAAGTTTGTGTTTTATATTGGAGTATAGCTGATTAACAATGTTGTAAGAGTTTCAGGTGCACAGCAGAGCTACTTAGCTATACATACATGTATTCATTCTCCCCCAATTTCTCCTCCCATCCAGGCAGCCATGCGACGTTGATCATAGTTCCCTGTGCTATACAGTAGGTCTTTGTTGGTTATCCATTTTAAATACAGGCGTGTGTGCATGTCCATCTCAAACTCCTGAGAAGCCCCGTCTTGACACAGGAAAGCTGGGCTCTAGTCACCCTTCATCAGTGAGTTATTCACTGCAGGAGCCCGAGAGTGGGCTAGAGGTACGTACCCTCCCAGGCATTTACGTCGGAGGAGGGCAATCTCTGGACAAAGGTGTAGCTGTGAGCTCTTAGCAGCAACACCTACAGCAGCTGAGAGATGGAGAGACTGACCTGAGGTGTGTGTGTGCGTGAGGAGGCACCCACAGCATCTATCATCAATACCAATATACAGAGTACCCTCCCCTCCTTCTTGTACAAGCCCTTTAACACTGGACAAGACGCATAACCTCTCCAAGCTGCAGCCTCCTTGCCTGTCTAAAATGAAAACGATCTGGAATTGGTAATAGCCCCCACCCTGTTGCTCTCCTTATTACTCATACGTGTGCTCTTTCTTTATCTGAAAGAGATCAAGTGCTGAAGTGTGCTATTTCCCCAGGTAGCTGGTCTATAAGGGGAGGGGGCAGTGCAAGGTTTGTAAAGGTAACTTGAAAACTTCAGCTTAAACATGATCGTGGTCTTCCCTTGGGTTCCTGAAAACATAGTCTGAAACAGGGAGGTTCTTTATTTTAGAGGTGACCCTAGCAGTCAGAACTGGAGGAGTGGAGGGTGAGACAGGGACGAAGGAACGGCCAGTAGACAGCTTTGCTGCTGGAGTCCCTGCAAGGCCTCAGGCTGGGCTCAGTTCCACATTGGAGCAAGCTACTATCTGCAGGAAGCCAGTCACGCCCTGCGTGCCACTGCTCACACCCAGTGCCAGAAGTGTCCTGTCTGGGGTGCAGGCTCTTGGCACTACTCAGACCCACCGATGCTCCTCATCAATTCCATTGTCACTGTTCTTCAAAGACTAGGCTGACCCCTGCCTTGAAGAAAAGATTTCCCAGTGTAGCGAGCCACAGTCCTCCTCACTGCAGTGGGTTCTGCAGTCACAGTTGCTACCCTTCATCTCTCTTCTCTGCTCTGCCCTGCAGGCTTCCCTCACACCCAGCCAGGAGGTTGCTGAATCAGGTGACCCAGCCTTTCGGGGTCTGAGACTGGGTGGGTTGACTTCCTGCCTGTTCCCTGTGATCAGTGGGTACCAAACACCAAGAGACGTCTCAGAGGATCGCCCAAGATCCAGACTTTCTCCTCGTTTGCTTTTCCACTGTGTAGCAGTTACCCTGTCTCCTCAGATTATCAGTAGTTTCTCTGCCAGTACATTGAGAGATGTTCCATTCTTTGACCGTGGTCTGTGGCATGAAGAGTCTGAGTGGTTAAGTCGAGTTGCAGCTTCAGCTGAAGTGTCCTATGAGAAATGACCTCTAAGACCCGGGACCTCTATTCTAGCAAAGCTTAAAGTTGTGGAAACAAGCAATCTGAGTCAAGCAATAGTGATGAGAGGAGCCAACCAATGCATGCACCCCTTGTGCCCAGACATTGGTTTTCTGGCTTTGGGGGACCCAGCGCCATGTAATGGATATTGCTTCAACGCACAGAATGCATCTTAGAGAACAGCCTCCTAACTCTGCAGGTTGTAGGCATGAGTGGTGCCACGTGCTGTGCTGTGCTGTCACTCAGTCAGGTCCGACTCTTTGCGACCCACTGGACTGTAGGCTACCAGGCTCGTCTCTGCCCATGAGATTTTTCAGGCAGGAATGCTGGAGTGGTTACCATTTCCTTCTCCAGGGGATCTTCCCGACCCAGAGAACAAACCCGTGTCTCCTGTGTCTCCTGCATTGCAGGCAGATTTTTTATCTGCTGAGCCAGTGGGGACGCCCATAGCTGAGCCAGTATATTGTTGTTTAGCTGCTAAGTGGCGTCCAACTCTTTGCGATCGCATGGACCGCACGCCAGGCTCCTGTGTCCTCCACTATCTCCTGGAGTTTGCTCAAACTCATTCCATTGAGTCAGTGATGCCAGCCAACCATCTCATCTGCTGTCGTCCCCTTCTCCTGCCTTTAATCTTTCCCAGCATCAGGGTCTTTTCCAGTGAGTCAGCTCTTTGCATCAGAGGGCCAAAGTATTAAAGCTTCAGCTTCAGCATCCTTCCATTGAATATTCAGGGTTTATTTCCTTTGGGATTGACTGGTTGGATCTCCTTGCAGTCCAAGGGACTCTCAAAAGTCTTCTCCAACACCACAGTTCAAAACCTTCAATTCTGAGATGCTCAGCCTTCTTTATAGTCCAACTCTCACATCCATACATGACTACTGGGAAAACCATAACTTTGCCTGTACGGACCTTTGTCTGCAAAGTGATGTCTCTGCTTTTTAACACGCTGTCTAGGTTTGTCATAGCTTTCTTTCTAAGGAGCAAGAGTCTTTTAATTTCATGGCTGAAGCTGATATGAGGCCATTCGAATATCCTGTTAGGCAGGGTCCTTCTGGGTGATGTGATATGTGATAGGAGCAATGGATCCTGGGGTTATTCATCTACTATTGCATCTACTCTGGAAGAGGTGTTTACTGTAAGGTGTGTTTAACTGACATGAATCTCCACGTCACCCATGGCTGAAATCATAGGCGAGCCCCAAAGAATGTCATTCGGACACCTTATGTGTCTACTGAAGTTGCTCTCATGGATCTTTGGTGAGATCTTTGTGTGTGGTGCTGGACTAAGGACTTGTACCCAGGAAATGCTTAGACACTGGTTCTGCCTTCTTTGATCTTCTATCCCATTTACATATCAAGAAAATAGCAGATAACTCTCATGTGCCAACAGGTAACTTTCAACTATGAAAAACAGCAGGTAACTGTCTATGTGAGAGAGGCAAATATGAGTCAAGTTTCTATTCTTTGGGAACTTACCACCTAGCACAAGGAATATGTATATAAACAGTGAACTATAATTTGTGATAGATGTTTTAAATATAGGGAGCACCTAAAAGAGAGTAATTAATCCTTTCTGGAAAGGCTTCATTGAGGAGATGATATTTGAGCGGACCATTAAACGGTAATATAAGTTTTAAAAATAGAACTTGGGGGACTTCCCTTGTGGTCCAGTGGTAAAGAATCCACCTTGCAGTGCAGGGGACCGTGGGTTCAATCCCTGGTCAGGGAACTAAGATCCCACATAACAGGGAAGCAACTCAGCCCGCACACTACTAGAGAATGTGTGTGCCACGATGAAAGATCTCACATGTCGCACGATTATCCCATGTGCCACAACTAAGACATGATGCAGGCAAATAAATAAATATTTTTAAAAAACAGCAAAAAATAGCCCTTGATTGCGAGAGGCTAGGCTGGGTAGAGAAAACAGCATCAGCAGAGGCACTGAGATGTGAAGGAACATGGCAAGTCCAGGGATGATGGGAGGTTTAGGGTCTAAGCAAAGCGTGTGTGTTGCTGGGTAGGGTGGAGAATGAGAGAGGATAGAATTTGAGGAGGAAGAGAAGGCTGAAGCAGGTCACATTGAAAGGCCCTTTATTATATTTAAGGAACTGGACAGGATAGGTATCTCCAATATAGACGTGTATATAGACTATGTCATCAGCATAATGGAAATGGTACATGCATGCATGCTAAGTCGCTTCAGTCCTGTCCGACCTTTGATTCTCTAACTAGTTATCTCTGCTGGGTGGGAGGAGCAGAGTGGGGAGGGAAAGAGAGAGGAGGGAACACGCCTGTGAGTGGAGGTGGGGTGGGGAGCAGGACATAGGGGCCTGGCAGAATTACCTAGGGATTTCAACACACCACCCACGGCTCTTATGCCAGGAGCAGAAATGCTAATGACGCCCCCTAGTGGAAGAGGTTAGCTGATGCGCGAACCTAAGTCACGACAGACTGTCGCGTCTTCTAGAGGTGGTGTCGAGAAACGAGCTTCAGAATCCCTGATTCAGCCTTTGCTTTTGCCTTATCTTTCTGATAAATTCTGGGAGAATCCTTTTCAATTTCATTTTCTTCGTGATATCAGAAAATTGCTAATTCCTGTATTTGTATATTGTAAACCGGTCACGTTCACTTTTCACTTTCATGCATTGGAGAAGGAAATGGCAACCCACTCCAGTGTTCTTGCCTGGAGAATCCCAGGGACGGGGGAGCCTGGTGGGCTGCCGTCTATGGGGTCACACAGAGTCGGACACGACTGGAGCGACTTAGCAGCAGCAGCAGCATTTATAATGAATTCTAATTAATGATAACATGATCAAAATGATGAATTTGACCGCTGAAAGTCTTAGGCTCAGATGGTAGACAGTTCAGGACAAATGTCCCCACTTCTTTCATGTTTTAGCAATGGAGACGGGGTGAGAGGGAGGAAGGAGGTTTCATGTATGTTTATTATGATGCTCTGTCATGAAGGCATCCCCAGTGCTCTAAGTCACTTTAAAACACCACCAGTTATGGGTGAATAATAATGACATGAAAAAGAAAGATGACTGCAGAGGGCTTTGTATTTTGTATTTTGGTAATTTGTGATCCATAATGGTGGTTGAGGGGGAGAGATTAATTATTTACTACCAAATCTTTTAAATAACATGTTTAGTACAAATGTATAGCTTAGTTCCAGTAATGAGAAAGGCTTTTATTTCCCCCGGGTATTTTAGAAATATTTAAGTTGTAAAAATAAAGGGTACAGTGTTCGCTATATTGTAATTTCATCCAGTTTTTTAAACTTTGTTGTTTAGTTGCTCA
>SJYT01064656.1:0-88695 GCA_006410635.1 Cephalophus harveyi
CAGGCTGGTGCCCACCCACCAGTGGGTGAATTCAGGTCCTAGGGCTAGTGGTTGCCCATAAGTGGACAGAGTTGGGCCCTAGGTTCTGGCTGCAGGGTCTAAGAGTTCCAGAACTGGAGTCTGACTGCTGGTGGGTGCGACTGAATTCTGACACAGCTGGCTGTGGGGTCTAGGGTATCCTGAAGCTCATGTGGCCATGCTGGTGGCAGGGCCTGAGCCTGGTCAGTCCCCGGGCTGATGTTGACCCACTGGTGGGTGAGGCTGGAGCTGAGTTTAGGGCCGGCTCTCTGCTGGGCGGGGCCAGGGCCCAGCTGGTCTGAGGTCTGGTGCTGGCCTGCTGATGAGTGGGCTGGACCCACAGGCCCAGGGCTGAGGTTTTCCGGGGGCTTGTGTTAACCCATTGGTGGGTGAGACAGGTCTAGAGCAGGCTTACTGGAGGGAGGGGCCGGGGATTCTGAGGCTATTGCCTGCCCACTGTGGGGTGGAGCTGGGTTCCGGGGTCCCTGGCTATAGGACTCTGGGGGTCCCAGACTTGGCGCCTGCTCACTGGTGTGTAGGGCTGGGTCCTGGGCCCTCTGGTGGGCAGGGCCATGTTCAGAGACGGCCATGTGCTCAGGCAGTCTTAAGGCAGCCAATCTGATGGTAAGTGGGGCCGCATCCCTGCCCAGTTAGTAGCTTGGCCTGAGATGTCCCAGTACTGGTGCCTATGGGCTGGTGGGTACGGATGGGGCTGGATCCTGAGGCTAATAGGCTGGAGGGAAGATTCCAAAATGGCACTTACCAGCAGCAGTCCAGGTAGAATGGACTCCCCCAAAGGCTGCTGCCAGGGTCCGTCCCCAGGGTGAGCTGCAGTTGCCTCCTGCGTCTCTGGGAGGCTCTCCAAGATCAGCAGGTAGGTCTGCCTCAGGCTACTGTCAAATGACTGCTCCTGCTCTGATCCTGGAGCAGGTGAGACTTCTGTGTGCCCCCTTTAAAAGTGGAGACTCTATTTCCCACAGCTCTCTGGGACTCCCAAAAGTAAGTCCCATAGGCCTTCAAAGACAGACGTTCTGGGGTCTCGTCTTCCCGGCCCAGGACCGCTGGCCTGGGGAGCTGGAGGTGGGGCTCAGACCCTCCCTCCTTGGGGAGAGCCTCTGTAATTGTAATTCTTCTCCTGTTCGTGGGTTGCCCACCTGGGTGTATGGCTCTTGACTGTACCGTGACCCCTCCCTTCCTGTCTTATTGTGGTTCCTTCTTTATATATATAGTCGTAGAAGATCTTTTTTGGTAAGTTCCAGTCTTTTTCACTGATAGGTGTTCTGTCAATAGTTGTAATTTTGGTGTTCCTGTGACAGGAGGTGAGCACAAGGTCTTTTTAGTCCACCCTCTTGCTGTGCTATTCACTGTGGCTCTTGTTTGCTGATGCGAAGTAGCTGCTCAGCTAGTTTTCAGGTCTTTTTGCAGAGGAAATTGTTCAATATGTACCTATAGATTCAGTGTGTCTGTGGGAAGAGGTGCATTCAGGAGCTCCCTAAGTCACCATCTTGGATGAATTCCTCTACCACTTATCTTTACTCTAACCTTAGGTTTGATCTCTATCTCCCTCTGCAGAGAAGGCGGCTAATTGAATGGTGTGTCTCTTGTTTCAGTTCTGTTTGGGGCTTCCCTGGTGGCTCAGATAGTAAAGAATCTTCCTGCAATGGAGGAGGTCTGAATTCGATCCCTGGGTCAGGAAGATCCCCTGGAGAAGGGAATGGCAACCCACTCCAGTATGCTTGACTGGAGAATCCCATGGACAGAGGAGCCTGGTGAGCTATAGTCCATGGGGTCCCAAAGAGCTGGACACAGACTGAGTGACTACCACTTTCACTTTCAATCTGATCTAAGAAGAGATTTTTCCTCGTCTAAGACAAGATTTTTCCAGCGAGAGGCTAACTCTGTAAATCACCTATAAAGTAGTGCTGAGGTAACTTTACTACTCAGCTGATGACTGGGAAGCAACTGAGCCTGGATTCCAGCTCCTATTGAAGACCCACTCAATTTTCCCAGTCCCACAATAGGACAAGCCCCCACCCCATCTTCTGGGTGTATAGAATTGCATAGAATAGAAATCTACAGCTCCTCCAGAAAGAAAAGCCCCCCTAAACAGATAGCCCAAGGCATTTTGAAAATCCACTGGGACGTCCTGTATTTCATTTGGTACCTCTGTACATAGGGCTTTGGTGATGTGGTCTGACCTCAGCCAGGACTCGGAGGCCAACAGCAAAGGGTAGCAGGAGGACACCCACAAGAGGAGACCTGAAAACAGAGGGCCATGGTGAGGGGGCAGTGAGGGCCGGAATTACTCGCTGTTGCCCCCTTCTGGGGTCCAAGCGATGCCCCCTACTCTTAAGACCTAAGCCACGGGCTACGGGGAGATAGAAACTGGGGGTGACGAGAGAGGAAGTTATTAAGCACAGTGGTGCTTTGTTGACTTGTATATGCAAGAGGGGTCTTGGGTAACCACAGGCTCAGGGTATTTGCAAAAAGAGTTCAAGTGCTCACTTAATTTGGGCTGTTTACAGGGAAGTGGTTTCCACAGCGAGAGGAGGTGAGATATGGGTGTCATCCTGGGACCACACTTAGTTGGTTCCTTCTCATTAGAAGCCCTGCAGTCATAGTTTCCCCCAGCAGAAACTTTTGCTATTCCACAGCTGTTCTCACGGCAAAGATGTGGCATTTGCAGTGAGGCCATGAGTCTCAAGCAGCACACCTCACTTTAAACCACACCCAGGTAGACAGGGTTGTATGATGCAAAACTGGGCTGCAGGAATGATGAGAGGGTGGGATGCCTTTCAGACACCCACTAGTTCAAGAGAGGTTTGTCAAGGGCCTCAATACACACAAAGCAAAGACATGTTATGTATGTGTATATTTTCAGTCACTCAGTCATCTCTGACTCTCTGTGGCCCCGTGGACTGTAGCCTGCCAGGCTCCTCTGTCCATGGAAATTTTCAGGCAAGAATACTGGAGTGGGTTGCCATTTCCTACTCCAGGGGATCTTCCTGACCCAGGGATCCAACCCGCTTCTCTTGCATCCCCTACAGTGGCAGGTGAATTTCTTTACCACTAGCATCATCTGGGAATGGTGCTAACATATATAAGGAACCTTAAAATGATCTTAACCTTTGACCAAGATAATCTATGTTGAAGAATAAATTTCCTATGTAAACCCTATTTAATTTTTTAAATTTACCAAGGCTAGATTTGTACCCCAGGATGTGATCTATCCTGGAGAATGTTCCGTGTGCACTTGAGAAAAAGGTGAAATCCAATATTTTGGGGCAAAAAGCCTTGTAGATATCAATTAGGTCCAACTGGTCCATTGTATCATTTAAAGCTTGTGTTTCCTTGTTAATTTTTTGTTTGGTTGATCTGTCCATAGGTGTGAGTGGGGTTTTCAAGTCCCCAACTATTATTGTGTTACTGTTAATTTCTCTTTTGATTCATGTTGATGGATGGCAAAAAAAAATCACAATATTGTAAAGTAATTATCCTCCAATTAAAATAAATAAATTTTAAAAAATGAAAAAATACATTTAAATATGGAAAAAAGGTTTATGCATAAGAATATTTTGTCCCCAGCATATTGATAACAATTTAAAATTGGACCTAGTCAGAAAGAGATAAATATCCTACATTAATGCATATATATGGAAGCTAGAAAAATGGTACTGATGGACCTGTTTACAGGGCAGAAATACAGACACAGAGAACGGTCTGTGGACACAGCAGCGAAAGGAGAGCGTGGGACAAACTGAGAGAATAGCACTGAGATATATGCACTACGGTGTGTAAAATGGCTAACTAGCGAGAAGCTGCTGAGTAGCTTAGGGAGCTCAGCCTGGTGCTCTGTGCCCACCCGAGGGGTGGGGTGGGGGTGGGGCAGGAAGGAGGCTGAAGAGGGAGGGGGTGTATGTATACTTATGGCTGATTCACATTGTCGTAAGGCAGAAACCAATGCAACACGGTAAAGCAACTCTCCACCAATTAAAAATAAATTTTAAAAAAAGTTTGAAAGGAGAAAAATAAAAGTAAAATTAGACCTAATTTAAATTGTTTACAATATGAAAATGGTAAAGAAAATTATGGTATCTTCACTTGGTTTGCTATTTAGGCAACCTTTTCAAACAATATGATGACATGGGAAATACTTACATTGTAGTGATGAGCTTAAAAAAAAAAACCAAGATGCGAATTGACTTATTTTAATCAGAACCCACCTTTGGTCTGGGGAGGTGGTCAGTTCCATTTAATATTTTTTGTGGATGCTGTTACCAGGAAAGAGGGAGAATAGAAGCAGCAAGGATAGTGTGTCTCCTGCTATCTACCCCTTGGTTGATTTAATAATAAAGGGTTTTTCTCTCTTCCTCAATATGGGCAATTTCAGTAATGATGACTCACTATTCTGAGAGTTCTCTTGTTTGCCACCTTCCCCCATCTTCTGCTTTTACACAGCAGGGTGGGTAGTGTTTGTGGCAGGACCAGCTCTAACCCTCTTAGCATGTTCTGGAATGAACACTAGGGCTATTTTGGGGTTGTGACTTTGCCACCATGAAGAGCTTAATGTCTCAGATTTGGGCAATAGTCATTTACAGAGCAACAGGAAATACACAAATCAGCATCTTCTTAAAAATTAAGTCATTCAGGAAGGGGGAAGACTAACAGTTTCTAATCTAGACAGCAAAGGGAAAAAATATTTATCACACCTTAAGTGTTAGTGTTGTTGTCTCAAGAAAGAGGAAAAAAAAAAAAGACAGGAAAAAGACAAAAGACATGTTTTTCCTGACCACCATCTACTTTATATCCTTCTTGATACCAGAAACCCACAATTCCTTTGGGAAGTCACTCTATCCCAAAGTTCTCAGATTTTGAGTTTATGTGAAATTCATCCAGCCACAATCCAGGGTATGGTTTTTCCAGTAGTCATGTATGGATATGACAGTTGGACCATAAAGAAGGCTGAGCACCAAAGAATTAATGCTTTCGAGTTGTGGTCCTGGAGAAGACTCTTGAGAGTCCCTTGGACTGCAAGGAGATTCAACCAGTCCATCCTAAAGGAAATCAGTCCTGAATATTCATTGAAAGGACTGATGCTGAAGCTGAAACTCCAATACTCTGACCACCTGATGTGAAGATCAGACTCATTAGAAATGACCCTGATGGTGGGAAAGACTGAGGACAGGAGAAGCAGGCAACAGAGGATGAGATGGTTGAATGGCATCATCAACTCAATGGACATGAGTTTGAGCAAGCTCCTAGAGATAGTGAAGGACGGGGAAGCCTGGCATGCTGCAGTCCTTGGGATCGCAAAGAGTCAGACACGAATTAGTAACTGAACAACAACCTTAATTAACTTAAGCAGATCAGTGAAACCCATCCCCTCAGCCACAGCAACTGGTTAGGAGCTGGATTTCTGACATGTCAGTCAAATCCGAGAGAACCCAGTGATTTTTTTCCAGTGAAGACACAGCCTCTTTCTTCCCTGAAGAAAATGAACAAGAATTCATGTAACATGATGACCTAGAGAGGTGGAATGGGGGGTGGTGGGTTGGAGGAAGGCTTAAGAGGGAGGGGATATATGTATGTGCTCTGCTGTGTGCTTAGTTGCTGAATTGTGTCCAACTCTTTGTGACCCTGTGGACTGCAGCCTGCCAGGCTCCTCTGTCCATGGGATTCTCCAGGCAAGAATACTGGAGTGGGTTGCCATTTCCTCCTCCAGGGGATCTTTCTGACTCAGGGATCGAACCGTGTCTCTTACGTCTCTTGCTTTGGCAGGCAGATTGTTTACCTCTAGTGCCAAGTGGGAAGCCCAGAAAGGGCTTTAAAACCTGACAACCGTTGTCAGTAATCTGGAGTCTCAAAGGGCTGTGAATGCAGATATTTGTACTTCAATCTAAAATCAATGTGAATAAAGTAATTAGCCTCCAATAAAAATAAATAAATTTAAATAAAATAAATAAAATCCGTGTGAGCAGACTGTTATATTTAAAGTGGATAACTAACAAGGACCTACTGTGTAGCCCAGAGAACTCTGCTCAGTGTTTTGTGACAGCCTGGATGGGAAGGGAATTTGGGGAGAATGAATACATTAGTCACTCTGCTGACTCTAGTGCAGCTGAAACTATCACAACATTATTAACAGGCTTTACCCCAATACAAAATAAAAAGTTTTTAAAAAAAGTCAATGCAAATAGAGACAAGGAGGTGAGAGACCTAACGGGAGAGAAACCTGGGCTCTGACTGGGTCCTAAGTCCCCGTCCTCACCTCTCCTGTGAAATATTTGTTTATTTGAAGTAGACAATCACTTGCTTGTAAACGAGCAGGTAAGAGGTAGCTTTGGGCATCAAATACTCATCACTTCTGCATGTTGCCCCATCTCTGCAGGAGCCAAGATAGAAGCAGGTGTCTCCACCCCATGGCTAGAGGTAGGGGTATAGGGGTGACTGTAGTTTTGAGGGCTGTCCTAGGAGACACACGTTCTCAACCCCAGGTAAAGTGCAAGATATGTGACTAGACAAGCTCCGTCTTTTGGGTTATCGAGCTCATGGAATTGATCGGAAGCAAAGAGATCAGAAGCCTGCTGTTACTAGAAGGGTGTTACTTGCCAGAGAAACTACAAGATCACTCCAAAATAGCTGTAAGCTGCTCAACACCTAGGGCAAACTCTAGGCTCCTAACTCACATGGTCAAGAAGTTGGCTGCCCCCCAGGAAAGGTCTCCTCCTCAGCACACGTGTGTGTCCAAGCAGGACAGTCCCCAGGGAGGTCAACCAGAAAGGCCGACCAAGGACCTCAGTCAAGCCTTGAACTCTGAAATGCCCTATACATTGGTTTGCAGTGCAGTTCCCATGCTCTCCATTCTCCTTGCTCTCCTTACACTCTTTGTTCACAACCCTTGTATTGAGGGAATAGTGGGCACAATTGTGCTTCTGTTTGCCTTTGGGCTTCCAGACTGTGAGAAGCAGTTCAGCATAAATGAGCAGATTTTGTTTGTCCTAAGATGCTGGAAGCCGACAGAAAAGAAATGGTGGCACCTCCACTGCTGCTTTGGGGACAAAGCTGCTCCTCCCATTCTCCTGATAGAATCTTCACACTTGCCATGGGTTGACCGGTTCGGTTTTAGGGGAACAGGGCATTTCTTAAAGGAAGGAAATTGTAAAATGTTTTCTGGGAGGAGCTCCATGTGTGTGCATGTGTGTGTGTGTGAGATAGGAAAGCCTTGGGTGAAAGGACTTGCTCCTTGTATTGTTCTCATTTGGTAAAAGCCATTATGAGGACTTCCCTGGTGATACAGTGGATAAGAATCTGCCTGTCAAAGAAGGGACATAGGTTTAATCCCTGGTCCAGGAAGATTTCACATGCCACAGAGCAGCTGAGCCCGTGGGCCACAATTACTGAAGCCTGTGCACCTAGAGCTTGTGCTCTGCAGCTGCAATGAGAAGCCTGTGCACTGCAATGAAGAGTAGCCCCCACTTACTGCCACTAGGGAAAAGCCTGCGGGCAGCAATGAAGACCCAGTGCAACCAAAATAAATAAATAAATACATTAATTAATTAAAAAAAAAACCATTATGACATCAAGACTGTGAGCTCAGCTAAGCTCTGTTTTCTTTGTGTCAACTTAGAGTCCCAGCTGGAAAGTAGTTCTGATAGATGGGTGATATTGCATCCACCCATGGATGTATCCATTAATGGTATCCATTAATGTACATTATGATTTGATACATAAAAGAGTATCTGATGATCAAAGATGAGACTGGAAAGGTGAGCAATACATGTTTATCAAAAAATAAACCAAATTTAAAATGACAGACTGGTGGTCCAGTGGTTAAAACTTTGCCTTTCAGTACAGGGGTGTGGGTTTGTTCGATTCCTGGCCAGGGAGTTAAGATCCTCCATGTCTCACAGCCATAAAACCAAAACATAAAGCAGAAGCAATTTGTAACAAATTAAATAAAAACTTTAAAATAAAAAAATTGCTATATTAAAAAAGTACAGAAAATAAAGAGTCTCCATTCCTTTAAAGAAAAAAGAATAAAAATTCCATTTCCTCTAAGAAACGACCATAATTAGCTATTTGATATGTATCTTTCCAAATATGCCTTTGCAAATATGTTTATGGTTGCTAAAAGTAAAAATAATGTTGTCCTCTATGTATAGTTTTGTAGCATATGTGTAGAGTATCCTTGCATTTACTAGAGGTAGACAGATATCTTTTGCACCTAATATTATGGAGAATTTCCATAGATATAGACGTGTGTTCTCTTTTTTACTAACCACTGAATATTGCATTGGTGGACATTTCATTTCTCTACTGATTTTATCTTCTGCTGGTTTAAGTGGTTGTTTCCATTTGTTTGATGTTTGTAAACCATGCTGCAAAGAATATCATTGTGTCTGTATATTCCTGACCTCAGGTTGTGTTGCTTCAAAATAGATTCTTAGAAATGGAATCAGCACAAACAATATTTTGGTCCAATAGTATAGGCATCTTAATGTTTGCTTAATAGTAATGTTGAATTGTACTCTAAAGAGTTTGGTCTCTACAAATCTAAGCTAATTTGGATATGAAAATTAGATTATTTTCAACAAAATGAAATAATTGTGGTTCATAAAAGTTAATATCTGTTTGATTTTCATACAAGTCTTCTGAATTTCTCCTTCTTCTACAAACAGGACTCTAACTATAAAACAGGCAATCTATTAAATAACCGAGCTTTCACAGTAAACCTATAAACAGAATCCTGTTCCACACGTAGGCTGGTTGTCTTTTCCTTCTGTGACATTAGTCATTTGTTTTGTGGAGCATGGATTCTTGGAAAAGCATGTACATTATATTTGTTAGTCCATTCTAAAGGAGATCGGTCCTGGGTGTTCTTTGAAAGGAATGATGCTAAAGCTGAAACTCCAGTACTTTGGCCACCTCATGCGAAGAGTTGACTCATTGGAAAAGACTCTGATGCCGAGCGGGATTGTGGGCAGGAGGAGAAAGGGACGACAGAGGATGAGATGGCTGGATGTCATCATCAACTCGATGGACATGAGTTTGTGTGAACTCCGGGAGTTGGTGATGGACAGGGAGGCCTGGTGTGCTGCAATTCATGGGGTTGCAAAGAGCTGGACATGACTGACCGACTGAACTGAACTGATGCAGATATACAGCACATTTGGAAAAGAGAAGTGAATTCTCTCGACTGTTTCAGGGGTTCTCAGCAGTTAACGTGCATGCGGGATGGTTGATAAGCTTGGTAGATGCATCAATTCTCAGGGACATACCTGGAAAATTCTGATGTAAGTGGCTTAAACAATCATTGCTTGTGATTTGAATACAGGTGAATTGCATTTGGGGAAATAACCTGGTCAACGGTGAAGAGCAAAGTCTCTCATTATGTCAGAAACTAGCTTCGGAACTCAGTGGTGCTGTTCACTTGCTGTGTGATCTTGTTCAAGTTACTTAACCTTTCTGACCCCACAGCCTCAGTTTACTGTTCTATCAAGTGAGAATTTAATAGCACTTAAACTATCTTATTTCACTGTGAGGATCAAATGAACACAGCAGAAAAAGCCCTCAGCCTGGAGTCAGTCTCATATGTTAGCTGTTGTTATTAAGAAAGTTTGATTCATTGTAAATATGTACTACAGAAACTCTTCTTAATGGTATCCATTAATGTACATTATGATTTGATACATAAAACACTCACAATTTCAGTGTTCTGGAAATGTGTCTCCAGTGTGTTAACTGAAAAAAAATGCACAGTCTAAAAGTTGGGAGTTAAGATTTATTGGTGGACAAAACTGAGCACTTAAGCCCAGGACGCAGAATCTCAGATAACTTGGAGAGATTGCTCTGTAAAGGCAAGGTGAGGAGCCAGGATATACATAAAGGAGTTTCTGCAACAAAGACCAGTTAGCTGGGACATCCAAAGATTACTGCTAATTAAAGAAAATCAGCTATCTCAAGTTAAGGAATTTAGCCCTTTTGTATGTATGGGGAGAGGCAAGAGGGTGGGCTCGCTGAAATCATTTCTTTGATGTACACCTCTGCTGTCTGAGTCTCTTCAAGGTGAACTGTTGGGGTGACTGTAGTGGTTGACGGCTAGATGCTGGGCATCCTGTTTCTATCCTGAGTTCCCTCAGGGCTCACTGTCAGGGCAGCTGTAAAGTGATGGCTTGATGGTTGCAGCATCCTTCCTTTATCGATATAGCAGTCACCATTGCTCAATCACAACTGTCAACCCTCTTCATCTTTCTCAAGTTCCCTCCATTTCCCATCTTCCTATTCTTTAACTTACTATGTCTTTCAACCAGTGATCCTTTTTTTAAAACTATTTTTTAATTGGAGTATAGTTGATTTACAATGCTGTGTTAGTTTCTGCTGTACAGCAAAGTGAATTAGCCACACATATACACATATCCGGGACTTCCCTGGTGGCTCAGACGGTAAAGCGTCTGTCTACAATGTGGGAGACCTGGGTTCGATCCCTGGGTCAGGAAGATTCCCTGTAGAAGGAAATGGCAACCCACTCCAGTACTCTTGCCTAGAAAATCCCATGGATGGAGGAGCTTGGTGCAGGCTACTGTCCATGGGGTCACAAAGAGTCGGGCACGACTGAGTGACTTCACTTCACTTCATACACATATCCAGGCTTCCCAGATGGTGCTAGCCATAGAGAATCTGCCTACAATGCAGGAGCCACAGAAGATGCGGGTTCGATCCCTGGGTCAGGACGATTCCCCTGGAGGAGGGCACGGCAACCTACTCCAGTGTTCTTGCCTGGAAAATCCCATGGACAGAGGAGCCTGATGGGTCCATAGGGTTGCAAAGAGCCAGATACAGGTCATTACAGAGCATAAAATAAAAGTTCTCTCTGCTATACAGTAGGATCTTACTAGTTATCTTTTATATATAGCAGTATGTATTTCGGAGAAGACAATGGCAACCCACTCCAGTACTCTTGCCGGGAGAATCCCAGGGTCAGCGGAGCCTGGTGGGCTGCCGTCTATGGGATCGCACAGAGTTGGACACGACTGAAGCGACTTAGCAGCAGTAGCAGCAGCCGTGTGTATTTATCAATGCCAGTCTCCCAATTTACCTCCTGCCCCTTTCATCCTTGGTAATCATGTTTGTTTTCTGTATCTCTGACTCAGTTCATGCTTTGTAAGTAGGTTCATGTGTACCATATTTTTTAGATTCCATATATAAATGATATCATATGATGTTTGTCTTTCAGAGAAAGTCAACCAGTGATTCCGATTTGCCAGATAAACAAAACCAAACTCAAAGCTAGTTTACTTTCCAAAGGAGCATCTTTATTATTTCGCTGGGCTGAACACAACACTGAACAGAAACGTCCAGTACACAGTGTCGGTCTGGCAGTGTTGGTGCCATCTCCGTCTAGAACAAGCTGGCCACAGTCTCTCAACTGTGTCCACAGTGCAAGTGAAGGGGGGGCGGGAAGGCTGGTGAAAAGATATCTCGGGACCTCTTGGAGCAAATGGCCCCAGACCCCAGTGGGGCACTGAAATTAAATTACAAATATTAAATAGTATATATAAATAAGTTGCAATCTCAGTTAGGGACGAGTCCCAGAGTGTGGCTGTTTGACAACAACCAGCGCACAGGAGAGGTAGCTATGGAGGCGACAGGGGTGCTCCCAAGGCTCAGACCCCTGCTGCCCAGTCGGGCCCCTGAGGTCACTGGGTTCCTCAAAGCTTCCAGGCCACTCAGGGATTCAGCTCCAGGTCGGTGACGTACTCCTGGACCCAGTCCTCACTGGGGTTGGCACAGACCTGCCGGCCTCTTTTGGTCTGGAAGCTGTGGAGAGGAGTGGAAGGATCACACCCTGCAGAATGCAGTCGGGGGCGATCTTGGGGGGCCCCCTACCCCCAACTCTCTGTCCTGAGCAGCTCAGCCCTCCCAGACTCTGTAAGCCTGGCCGGGTCAGGTCACTCCTCAGAGACGCAGGTCCTGTATATCTGATAAGCCCTGGAGGGCTGGGCCTCCCACGATGCTCCCTTGGCCAGTCTGTGCCTTTGGGTGCTGACCCCTGCCCCCACTCCCCACACCCAAATCCCCCATCTCCCCAGAAGCAGGCAGGAAGACTGGCACTTACATGACACCAGGCTTGGAGCACTGGCTGCTGGTCTCAAAATAGTCGGCTACGATTTTGCGAGAAAGCTGCCGGGCGGCATAGGAGAAGCAGCAGGCCGTTGGGGTGTCAGCGCCAACTGTGGAGAAGGGACAGATTGAGTCTGAGTCACAGTTCAGATGAAAAGGCGAGACCCGTGATCTGTGAGAGGGTGCGGAAGACTCACAGGGAGAGAAACAGCCCCGCTCAGGGTGCAGACTGGGAGACCGGTCATTGGGAGGCGCTAGGGATTTTTGCCTAGAAATTTCCCTGTCTCTGTCCTTTATTTCTGTCTGAACCCTTCTTCCTTTTTGACTCTTCACTGTGGGCTCTGTCTTATCAATCTCCCTTCAGGAATTTGTGTCTGAGTCAGGAAGTCATTTAGCCTTTGGCTCAGTGGTAAAGAATCCGCCTGCTAATTCAGGAAACACAAGAGATGCGAGTTTGATCCCTGGGTCAGGAAGATCCTCTGGAAAAGGAAATGGCACCCCACTCTGATATTTTTTGCCTAGGAAATGCCAGGACAGAGGAGCCTGGTGGGCTATAGCCTACAGGTTCGCAAAAGAATCAGACACCACTTAATAACTAAATAAGAAGTCACATCCCAGCAAAAGAAAAAAGCTTGGCTGTCTCTCATAAGACATCCAAAGGACAAATTCTTGGGGAGACCTAGGAAGGGTTAGTGGAAAACTAACACCACTGGGCAGTAACCAGATTTGGACTCTGCCTCTTACAAACTCATCTGTTTAGGTCTCAGTTTTGCCATCTGTAAAATGGGGTTATAACTCCCTCACCCTGGCTCTAGATCTGAGGTTCCCTTTAAAAAGATTAAAAATCTTGAAGAGAACAGCCAAGATGTTTTGCACCCCTTACAGAGATTCTCTGTTTTCTCAAGGCCACAAGATTGGCGTGGGGACCCCCTCAGCTACTACCCAGACTCACATGGTGCCGAGAAGACCTGGCTGCAGAGGGCCATGGCGCAGAGGAGAACAGCGAGAGCAGCCACGGGTGCCTTCATGATGCTGCGAGACGGAGTGTGGGCTTGAGCGTCAGTGGAGCCGAGGTGGGACTCGGTGCTTGCTGCTGCCTCTGTCCCTCTGCAGTGGAAGACCATCTCCCTGGCTCTTTATAAAGGCAGCCCTGGCAGATGGGGAAGTGGAATCTGGGGGTGAGAAGGGAAAATTTTAAGCATAGCGGTGCTTTCACGCGGAGTGTTGCACAACTCAGGGTCCCCGACAACCACAGGGCTTCAGGATATCCAAGAATAGCTTCTCTCTGCTATAAGTGTCAGCCCGCAACGCATGACTTGTTCTGGTTTCATGTGAGGAAATGGTTTCCCTTGTGAGCGTCCGGAGAGGGGTATATGTCCACCCAGGGCTATTCCTGTCTGGTCCCTGCCTCGAATGCATTCTCCACCCCAGACCTTTCCACAGAACTGAGAGCGCTGTGCGTCTTCAGTTGCTCTAACCACACGAACAGGGCAGGTGCGATGTTGCCCGGGACGGTGGCCCAGGCCTCCTTTGGATGGAAGGAACTGCATTAAGGAATTCCCGCCAGAGGACCAGGAAGCCTGAGGTCATGTTGCTGTCCATTCATCAAACAGTCACCGAGTGACCAGCGCCCCTGGGTTAAACGCTAGCTGAAAATCATAAAGAGAAATTAGATGTGGGTGTTGCTAATACGTCAGGAGCCTAAAAATATTTATGCCCACTAATTTAGAGATCACATTTCTAAGAAAGAGTTCTGAAGAAACAAGCCCAAATACGGAGGTGTCTTCTGAGAGGAAGGTGCTGACCCTAGAGCCACAACTCAAAATAAGGAAATATAAATTTTTCTCTATCAGGGGATGATGAAGTAAGTTAGGCTATATCCCCTGGAATGTTTCTTATTAAACCATTAAACTAAATGAAGTAGCAAAAATATAATCAAAACCTCAGTTGTCAAAAAGTAAGATAAAAAATGTACTAATTGTACATTAGTACTAAATGTACTAATTATATACAGAATCATACAAATATATATGTGTACATACATATACATGGTATTAATATATGTGTATTATACATATTAATTGTAATACACATTAATCGTATTAAATGTACTAATTGTACATTAGTATTAAATGTACTAATTGTACATTAGTACTAAATGTACTAATTGTATACAGAATTATACAAATATATATGTGTACATACACATATATGGTAAATAGTGTAACCAAATACGTGTGTGTGCAAACACACACATATATATGATCTAGGCATGTAAAAAATAAAAAGCATTAGAAACAAATGCTCAAAGCATCAATAGTACTTATAGTTGTGTGACAGATGAATGGATGATTTTGTTTTCCTCTTCTTCTGGAATTTTCTCATTTTTTTGTAGTAAAAATGTTTTACCTTCCTGGTCAGCCCACAGATTTATGGACACATTCTGTCTTAAAGCATTTACAATACAACCAATTGGGAAGTAGATCGTTGTCAGTTGTTCAACTTGAAAGAATTTTTGGATAAATATACTAAGGTTTCTTTCGAATACCTTTGCTGAAATGAAGTCTTGGTTTCCATTTCTCTGAATTATTTTGAGGAACATCGTGCTCATGCTAAGTCGCTTCAGTCTTGTCCCACTCTTTGAAGGGGGGTTCTTTACTCCTAGCGCCTCTTGGGAAAACCTTCAGGAACATAAGTCTGAATTTGGCATTACTCGAGGAACATAAGTAATGCCACATTCAGAGCAGTTTTCCTTTCCTATTCTTTTCAACTCATAATTTCAGTGGTGTGAAAAGGTCTAGTTTTCAGCCACATATACTTTCTCTCCTGTCCTTTATTATTTTATTATTATTAGTGGCACAGGCCACCTCTGGTGGCTCAGGTGGTAAAGCATCTGTCTGCAACACAGGAGATGCAGGAGACGCAGGTTCGATTCCCGGGTCGGGAAGATCCCCTGGAGCAGAGATGACCGAAACAGCTGACCACACACGCATGAACATAAAATGGATAAATAGTGGGTACTTACTGTATAAATCACATTGAGAAGTAGATTTAGTTCTTTCCAATGATCTTTTGAAAAATGTTACTGATATAATTGCTTGACAATATTGTGTTAATTTCTGCTATATGGCAAAGTGACTCAGTTATACATATGCTGTTCTTTAGCTGCTAAGTTCTGTTCGACTCTTTTGTGATCTCACGGACTATAGCCCCCCAGGCTCATCTGTCCTTGGAAATTCCCAGGCAAGAATACTGGAGTGGGTTGCCATTTTCTTCTCCAGGGGATCTTTCTGACCCAAGGATCAGACCCACATCTTCTGCTTGGTAGGCAGATTCTTTACCACTAAGCCATCTGGTAAGCCCCACTGATACAGACATATATATCAGTGTTGTTTAGTCAGTCAGTTATGTCCAACTCTTTGCAACCCCATAGACTGTAGCATGCCAGTCTTCCCTGTCCTTCACCATCTCCCAGAACTTGCTCAGACTCGTGTCCATTGAGTTGGTGATGCCATCCAACCATCTTGTCCCCTGTCATCCCCTTCTCCTGCCTTCAATCATTCCCAGCATCAAGGTCTTTTCCAATGAGTCAGCTCTTCACATCAGGTAGCCAAACTATTGGAGCTTCAGCCTCAGCATCAGTCCCTCCAATGAATATTCAGGATTGATTTCCTTTAGAATTGACTAGTTTGATCTCTTTGCTGTCCAAGGGACTCTCAAGAGTCTTCTCCAACACCACTGTTGAAAAGCACCAATTCTTCAGTGCTCAGCCTTATTTATGGTCCAACTCTCACATCCATATATGACTACTGGAAAAACTACAGCTTTGACTAGACAGACCTTTGTCAGCAAAGTAATGTTTCTGCTTTTTAATATGCTAAGTTTGTGATAGCTTTTTTCTTCCAAGGAGCAAGCATCTTTTAATTTCATGGCTGTAGTCACCATCTGAAGTGATTTTGGAGCCCCCCAAAATAAAGTCTGTCACTATTTCCGTTGTTTCCCCATTTATTTGTCATGAAGTGATGGGACTGGATGCCATGATGTTAGTTTTTTGAATGCTGAGTTTTAAGCCAGATTTTTCACTCTCTTCTTCCACTTTCATTAAGGGGCTCTTTAGTTCTTCGCTTTCTACCATAAAGGTGGTGTCATCTACATATCTGAGGTTATTGATATTTCTCCCAGCAATCTTGATTCCAGCTTGTGCTTCATTCAGCCCAGCATTTCGCATGATGTACTTTGCATCTAAGTTAAATAAGCAGGGTGACAATATATAGACTTGACATACTCCTTTCGCAATTTGGAACCAGTCCATTGTTCCATGTCCTAACCGTTGCTTCTTGACCTGCATACAGGTTTCTCAGGAGGCCGGTAAGGTGGTCTGGTATTCCCATCTCTTTAAGAATTTTCCAGTTTGCTGTGATCAACACAGTCAAAGGCTTTAGCATAGTCAATGAAGCAGAAATAGTTTTTCTGGAATTCTCTTGCTTTTTCTATGATCCAACAGATGTTGGCAATTTGATCTCTGGTTCCTCTGCCTTTTCTAAATCCAGCTTGAACATCTGGAAGTTCTTGGTTCATGTACTGTTGAAGCTTAGCTTGGAGAATTTTAAGCATTACTTTACTAGTGTGTGAGATGTGTGCAATTGTGTGATAGTTTGAACATTCTTTGGTGTTGCCTTTCTTTGGGACTGGAATGAAAACTGAGCTTTTCCAGTCCTGTATCCACTGCTGAGGTTTCCAAATTTGCTGACATATTGAGTGCAGCACTTTAACAGCATCATCTTTTGGGCTTTGAAATAGCTCAGCTGAAATTTCATCACCTCCACTAGCTTTATTCATAGTGGTGCTTCCTAAGGCCCACTTGACTTCACATTCCAGGACAGCTGGCTCTAGGTGAATGATCACACCATCGTGGTTGTCTGGGTCATGAAGATCTTTTTTGTACTGTTCTTCTGTGTATTCTTGCCACCTCTTCTTAATATCTTCTGCGTCTGTTAGGTCCATGCTTTTTCTGTCCTATATTGTGCCCATCTTTGCATGAAATATTTCCTTGGTATCTCTAATTTTCCTGAAGAGATTTCTAGTCTTTCCCATTCTGTTGTTCTCCTCTATTTCTTTGCACTGATCACTGAGGAAGGCTTTCTTATCTCTCCTTGCTATTCTTTGCAACTCTCCATTCAGATGGGTGTATCTTTCCTTTTCTCCTTTGCCTTTCACTTTTCTTCTTTTCTCAACTATTTTTAAGGCCTCCTCTGACAACCATTTTGCCTTTTTGCATTTCTTTTTCTTGGCGATGTTTTTGATCACCAACTCCTATAGAATGTTATGAACCTCCATCCATAGCTCTTCAGGCACTCTATCAAATCTAATCCTTTGAATCTATTTGTTACTTCCACTGTATAAACGTAAAGAATTTTATTTAGGTCATACCTGAATGGCCTAGTGGTTTTCCCTACTTTCTTCAATTTAATTCTGAATTTTGCAATAACAAGTTCATGATCTGAGCAATAGTCAGCTCCTGATCTTATTTTTGCTGACTGTATTTACAAATATATATATGCATATATAGCATATATACTATATATATATGTTCTTTTAAATTATGGTTTATATTTTTAACAATCTTTATCCTCTAGATGCCCCCAGTCTAATAGGAGCAGGTAGAGTATAAACAGGCCACCATAGCACTTAGCAGAAAGCACTAAAATTCTTAGGAGATAAATAGAGGAAAGCTCAGAACAAGAGGAGGAGGAAGTCATAGGCTTCCTTGAAAAGTGTCACAGAAGGGATAGAGTTATTGGGTCTTGAAATTGACACAGGATTTGAACATATATAGACAGTGTGGCAATAGATGACTTGACCAGCTGATGCAGAGTCACAGGTGTGAAGCTGCTGGGTCAGAGAGAGAAGTGAGTTGTTCTGATTCAGCTGCAGGATGGAGGAGAAAATATGATCGAAGAAGTTAAATTTGGGCCAGACCAAGAGGGCTTTGAATTCTCCCAAAAGAGCTAGAATAATGGAGGAAATGAGGCATAAGCCAAGTGAGACCACACCTTAGGAATTCTGTCCTTCCTATGTCTGTACAGTTACTCCTCTTAAAACACATGAGCTGTATTTCCATCCATCTCTGTGATTCCTGATGCTGGTCCTGAGGGAGGTGAAGCAGAGGCAAGATTTGGGGCAATAGCAGATTTCACTGGCGCTGTTGCATCCAGCTGTCTTTCTTTGTTACTGTCAATTGAAAAAAAAAAATGGAGTCTATCACCTGCTTCATTGGAAAGTCTAGTCATAGACAATGCCTCCTCCTCACACCCACCCCGCTCTGCCCTAGTCTTCAATCGATTCCTCGAATTGCAATCCCTTCTTTACTCTTCGGGGAACCCCCTTCACACTCGTGATTCAGTTTCTTAAAGTGGACGAATTTGAGTCGAGGAAGGAGAGAAGGAGGAAATGGAAACTGCTGAATCAATCACATTTCTGATAATGGACCTTATTGTCTACATCTACCATTACTACACTTTCCACAGTGGGCAGTAATTAGTTACCTAGGTAGCTGTCTCTTCACAAACTTAGAAGATGTTCTGTGATTTTATTTATTTTTTATTTTAAAGCAAAGTTATTTTTATTTATTTTATTATTATTATTTTTACTTTATAATATTGTATTGGTTTTTGTCATACATTGACATGAATCTGCCACGGGTGTACATGTGTTTCCCATCCTGAACCCCCCTCCCACCCTGTCTCTTATACACATCTAGATGTGTATAAGAGACAGGCTCACTGTCAGGGCAGCTGTAAAGTGATGGCTTGATGGTTGCAGCATCCTTCCTTTATCGATATAGCAGTCACCATTGCTCAATCACAACTGTCAACCCTCTTCATCTTTCTCAAGTTCCCTCCATTTCCCATCTTCCTATTCTTTAACTTACTATGTCTTTCAACCAGTGATCCTTTTTTTAAAACTATTTTTTAATTGGAGTATAGTTGATTTACAATGCTGTGTTAGTTTCTGCTGTACAGCAAAGTGAATTAGCCACACATATACACATATCCGGGACTTCCCTGGTGGCTCAGACGGTAAAGCGTCTGTCTACAATGTGGGAGACCTGGGTTCGATCCCTGGGTCAGGAAGATTCCCTGTAGAAGGAAATGGCAACCCACTCCAGTACTCTTGCCTAGAAAATCCCATGGATGGAGGAGCTTGGTGCAGGCTACTGTCCATGGGGTCACAAAGAGTCGGGCACGACTGAGTGACTTCACTTCACTTCATACACATATCCAGGCTTCCCAGATGGTGCTAGCCATAGAGAATCTGCCTACAATGCAGGAGCCACAGAAGATGCGGGTTCGATCCCTGGGTCAGGACGATTCCCCTGGAGGAGGGCACGGCAACCTACTCCAGTGTTCTTGCCTGGAAAATCCCATGGACAGAGGAGCCTGATGGGTCCATAGGGTTGCAAAGAGCCAGATACAGGTCATTACAGAGCATAAAATAAAAGTTCTCTCTGCTATACAGTAGGATCTTACTAGTTATCTTTTATATATAGCAGTATGTATTTCGGAGAAGACAATGGCAACCCACTCCAGTACTCTTGCCGGGAGAATCCCAGGGTCAGCGGAGCCTGGTGGGCTGCCGTCTATGGGATCGCACAGAGTTGGACACGACTGAAGCGACTTAGCAGCAGTAGCAGCAGCCGTGTGTATTTATCAATGCCAGTCTCCCAATTTACCTCCTGCCCCTTTCATCCTTGGTAATCATGTTTGTTTTCTGTATCTCTGACTCAGTTCATGCTTTGTAAGTAGGTTCATGTGTACCATATTTTTTAGATTCCATATATAAATGATATCATATGATGTTTGTCTTTCAGAGAAAGTCAACCAGTGATTCCGATTTGCCAGATAAACAAAACCAAACTCAAAGCTAGTTTACTTTCCAAAGGAGCATCTTTATTATTTCGCTGGGCTGAACACAACACTGAACAGAAACGTCCAGTACACAGTGTCGGTCTGGCAGTGTTGGTGCCATCTCCGTCTAGAACAAGCTGGCCACAGTCTCTCAACTGTGTCCACAGTGCAAGTGAAGGGGGGGCGGGAAGGCTGGTGAAAAGATATCTCGGGACCTCTTGGAGCAAATGGCCCCAGACCCCAGTGGGGCACTGAAATTAAATTACAAATATTAAATAGTATATATAAATAAGTTGCAATCTCAGTTAGGGACGAGTCCCAGAGTGTGGCTGTTTGACAACAACCAGCGCACAGGAGAGGTAGCTATGGAGGCGACAGGGGTGCTCCCAAGGCTCAGACCCCTGCTGCCCAGTCGGGCCCCTGAGGTCACTGGGTTCCTCAAAGCTTCCAGGCCACTCAGGGATTCAGCTCCAGGTCGGTGACGTACTCCTGGACCCAGTCCTCACTGGGGTTGGCACAGACCTGCCGGCCTCTTTTGGTCTGGAAGCTGTGGAGAGGAGTGGAAGGATCACACCCTGCAGAATGCAGTCGGGGGCGATCTTGGGGGGCCCCCTACCCCCAACTCTCTGTCCTGAGCAGCTCAGCCCTCCCAGACTCTGTAAGCCTGGCCGGGTCAGGTCACTCCTCAGAGACGCAGGTCCTGTATATCTGATAAGCCCTGGAGGGCTGGGCCTCCCACGATGCTCCCTTGGCCAGTCTGTGCCTTTGGGTGCTGACCCCTGCCCCCACTCCCCACACTATTTTCAGTTTTTTAAGGAATCTCCACACTCTTCTCCATAGTGGCTGTACTAGTTTGCATTCCCACCAACAGTGTAAGAGGGTTCCCTTTTCTCCACACCCTCTCCAGCATTTATTGCTTGTAGTCTTTTTGATAGCAGCCATTCTGACCGGAGTGAGATGCTACCTCATTGTGGTTTTGATTTGCATTTCTCTGATAATGAGTGACGTTGAGCATCTTTTCATGTTTGTTAGCCATCTGTATGTCTTCTTTGGAGAAATTTAAAGTTAAAAAAATTTTTATTGAAGTATAGTTGATTTACAATGTTGCATTCATTTCTGATGTACAGCAAAATGATACAGTTATTTATATTCTTTCATATTCTTTTCCATTATGGTTCACTCCAAGATATTGCATATAATTTCCTGTGTAGGTCCTTGTTGTTTATCTGTTTTATATAGAGTAGTTTGTTTCTGCCAATCCCAAACTCTTAATTTGTCCCTCTGCCTGTTCCCTTTTGGTAATCGTAAATTTGTTTTCTATGTCTGTGAGTCTGTTTTGTTTTTTTTTTTGTAAACAAGTTCGTTTGTACCATATTTAGATTCCACATATATGTAATATCATGTGATATTTGTCTTTCTCTGACTTACTTGAGTTAGTGTGACAATCTCTGGGTCCATCCAGGTTGCTGCCACGGCCTTATTTCTTTATCCGTTCATCTGTCAATGGACATTTAGGTTGCTCTCCGGTCCTGGCTGTTGTAAATAGTGCTGCTTAAACATTGGGGTTCATATATCTTTTCAAATAAGAGTTTTCATCTTTTCCAGATATATGTCCAGGAATGGGATGGCTGGATCATGTGGTAACTCTAGTTTTCATTATCTAAGGAAACTCCATACTGTTTTCCATACTGATGCATCAGCTTATATCCACCAGTAGTATAGGAGGGTTCCCTTGTCTCCATACTCCCTCCAGCATTTATTATTTGTAGACATTTAATTATGACCATTCTGATCAGTGTGAGGTGATACCTCATTGTGGTTTTGATTTGCATTTCTCTAAAAATAAGTGATGTTCACTCATTATCAGAGCAATGCAAATCAAGACCACAATGAGGTACCATTTCACACCAGTCAGAATGGCTGCGGTCCAAAAGTCTACAAGCAATAAATGCTGGAGAGGGTGTGGAGAAAAGGGAACCCTCTTACACTGTTGGTGGGAATGCAAACTAGTACAGCCACTATGGAGAACAGTGTGGAGATTCCTTAAAAAACTGAAAATAAAACTGCCTTATGACCCAGCAATCCCACTGCTGGGCATACACACCAAGGAAACCAGAATTGAAAGAGACACATGTACCCCAATGTTCATTGCAGCACTGTTTATAATAGCCAGGACATGGAAACAACCTAGATGTCCATCAGCAGATGAATGGATAAGAAAGCTGTGGTACATATACACAATGGAGTATTACTCAGCCATTAAAAAGAATTCATTTGAATCAGTTCTAATGAGATGGATGAAACTGGAACCTATTATACAGAGTGAAGTAAGCCAGAAAGAAAAACACCAATAAATACAGGATACAGGATGCTTGGGGCTGGTGCACGGGGATGATCCAGAGAGATGATATGGGGTGGGAGGTGGGAGGGGGATTCAGGATTGGGAGCTTGTATACACCCGTGGTGGATCCATGTCAATGTATGGCAAAACCAATACGGTATTGTAAAGTAAAATAAAGTAAAAAAAAAAAAAAAAAAAGTGATGTTGAGACTCTTTTCATGCGCCTATTGCATGTCCTCCTGATTTTAAACCAAATTCATGCCATGTCTTTGTGGATTTAGATAAAATTCTAGCACATGGTGATTATAAAGTGGTTAATTTTCTGACATAACCTCTAATTCTTATAATTTTGTTCTTTTTAATAAAGGTGATTTATTGAATATAAAATTCTATCTCAGTGACTATATGTTTGTAAGATTTTTCATACCAATCCTAAAACAAGGTAATAGTTCTTGGTCATATATGTTTTTATTTGAATCAGAAAAAAATATACTTGTATACAAAGTATGTGCATCATATGTACATAGTGAATGAATAATGTAAGGAAGCTGTAGGATGATTGAGCTGGAAGGGTCTCAGAAATTTCCTAATTGGTAAATTGATGTTCCCAGGTGAAACGACTTGTCCAGGATCACAGAGTTAGAATTAGTCAGCTTTACATTTCAGCTGTTTTTATTGTTTAGTTGTTTTTTTCCCTCCAGTTTTTGCCTCTGTTCAATCTGTCCATCACAAGGCATTTAAAGTGATTTTGTTCAAGTCAGTTTCTGTCTCTGTTGAAAACCCTTCAAAGAGTCTACACTGTTTCCAACATGAAATGGAAGCTTCCCCTCTCTGACCTGACTTCTGTTTCCCCTTTGGCCTCATCTCTTGCCACCTTCAGACTTCCTGGAAACAAAGACTCAGTACTCTGAACTGCATGCCATTCCTTAAAAGTGCGGGTCTCTGCTCTGCTTTTTATGAATGAAGTGTCACTTAGTGAAGCACAATTTCCCCTTCTTGTAGATCACAGGGCAGAGTGAAATACTATAAGTTCTATTATATCCCATGACAGCTGCAGAGCTTAGTATTTAGAACAAATAAAGGAAACCACTATTTAACTCCCTTAATTTTCTATGGAAAAGAGAGAAATCCATGACTTGCACTGCTTAAAGACATGCAAAACGCAAAACTGAGAGGCACTTTACATCATAATAACACAGCTCTGGCAGTTAAGCTTTTGACACAAGTTCATAATGAGCACATATTCGTGTTCTGATTTATTTACGCTCTGGAGTCATTCCTCCTCGGTGTCATTTCCAAGATTATCTTGTATGAGCTGTGTGTTCTTCTGTGGGTTACTTACCTCTCTGTGCTTCAGTTTTCTCATGTGTGAAAGGGGATAATAATAGTACCTATTTCAGAGGACTGCTGTGAGGATGAAATACATGCAGTTCAGTCGCTCAGCTGTGTCTGACTCTTTGCGACCCCATGCACTGCAGCACGCCAGGCCTCCCTGTCCATCACCAACTCCCAGACCTTGCTCAAACTCCTGTCCATCGAGTCGGTGATGCCATTCAACCATCCCATCCTCTGTCGTCCCCTTCTCCTCCTGCCTTCAATCTTTCCCAGCATCGGGGTCTTTTCCAATGAGTCAGTTCTTCACATCAGGTGGCCAAAGTGTTGGAGTTACAGCTCTCATATCAGTCCTGCCAATGAATATTCAGGACTGATTTCTTTCAGGATTGACTAGTGAAATACATTGGTATGTATAAAGGCTTGGAACATCACTGGCTCACGGTAAGTACTATGTGTTCGTTACTGTCATCATTATAACTGAAATATTTCAAGTAGTCTATTTTATATATTTTTAAAAGCACAAGTTTCTTGTTCTTTTCCTGAATGTCCCCACTCTCACACTCTTTTCCTGGTTAATCATCCTTCAAGTCTCAGCTAAATTTAGAATAAAGTTAGAACAAACTGAGGGGGCTAAGTAACAGAATGGTTAAATATAAATTTTGGTATAAAAGTTTTATATACTCACACAATGAAACACCATGAATGCTAATTTTGAATAACTTTTTAATCATATGGAAGAATATACAGAAATAACAATAAGATATACTGGTTCCATAAAGGATATTAAGTAACAATAATAAAATACAAAACCATGTACAGAATGCTGGATAATTTTTGTTTTCTTAATTTATGCCTTCCAATATTTTCTACATTTTGTACAGTAACCCTGTATATTCCCTGAAAAAGAAAAGCAAACTGACATGAATTTTTGAAAAATCAAGCATCATCTTTTTTGAAAGCCTTTAACATGTATACCTAATGCCTGTCACATAGTAGGTCTCCAGCAAAGTTTTACTAAATTATTTTATTCTGTTTCTGGATGTGCCCTGTGACCAGCCTGGAAAGAACTTGAAACAGATATAGAAGTGTCATCTGAAGGCAGAAAGATGCTTCAGAAGGAATACTGACAGTTTTCTTCGTGAACCCACCAAATAAACTCCTCTCTGGAAGCTGACATCCCGTGACAGCTGCCGTCCACCTCTGACAGCTAAACAGCAGGCTGCGGATGGCTGTGAAGGCACTTTTCCACTTTAAGAAGAGGCTCTGGCGGACAGCTTCAACCAGCTCACTATTCTGCGGACTCCACCCTGAACCCTGCACTTCGGGTAACTGTGTCCCTACTTTTTCAATCTACAATCCCTCTTCTGCTCCCATTCCCACCAAGGAGTTGGGCTACCATATTGGCCAGACCAAAGGATTCACCTCTTCTTGTTTTGTGATCTTGGAGGAAGGACCACATATCCTAGCTCAGCATGGCTTTGCAGTCTCAACATCCACTCACACGGAACTCTCTAGTTCTGGGCACTCTGCCTCCTAGCAGCCAGTGCTCTTGGTCTTGGCACCCAGTGGTCTCCCCTACACTCGCATCTCGGCCCTCCCCTTTAACAAAAGCAGAGAATGTCGGGATTGACCACCTCTGCTTCTGATTCCTCAGCAGGAAGGAGCTTTTGAAATCTCTCCTGAGAGTCTGGTTCCTACAGAGACTTGCTACATGTGATCTCTGAAGGTCACACCTGTCAAAGAAACTTGGTCATCTCTGGACCAGGAGTTATAAGAAACTGAGTCTTGACATATATCCTATGTAAGCTTAATCAAGTTTGTTGTTGTTGTTTTTTTTTTTTTACTTCTCTAGGTCTTGGTTTCTAATCTGAGGCATGGAAAAACAGATTGGACTCAGATAAAATCACAGACATGGATGTGCTGAGGGAAATCAAAAGTGTTGAGGGAGATCAACACTAAAAGTATTAGGACTTTTGTAAGGTCATGTGATGGCTGTGGTCAGTGGTCTCGTTTTCAGCCTCGGGAAGCTGGGAGGACAAAATGACAAAACAGATGTGAAAGTTCCCAGGATAGAGTTTCGAGCGCAGTGGCAGTGAAGGGAAGCAGTAGTGGGGGTGGGAGGGGAAACCTCTTATCAGCATGAATGAGGGGGAAGTGGAGAGTTTCCCTGCTCAGGGGTGAGGGGGCGGCTCCCAGTATGCACACGGGGTCCCCCGGAACTGTGGTTGACTCTCACTGTCACTTCTGACATGCCTGAACTGGGAAGAGCTGAGTCCTGGAACAGTATCCTTCACCATAAAACCACTGGGCATGAGGGTTGAAGGAGGGGGAGCAGGAGAGTTACTAGTCCATCAGAACATTCTGAATAGGGGCTACCCTGGTGGCTGAGTGGTAAAGAAGCCACCTGCCAATGCAGGAGACACGGGTCTGATCCCTGATCCTGGAGGATCCCACGTGCCACGGAGCAACTGAGCCTGTGTACCTCAACTACTGACTCTGTGCTCTAGAGCCGGGAGCTGCAACTACTGAAGCCTGTGAGCCCTAGAGCCCGTGCTCCGCAACAAGAGAAACCACTGCAATGAGAAGCCCACGCATCGCAACTAGAAGTAAAAAGCCCTCCCAGCAGTGAAGACCCAGCACAGCCAAAAAGAAATAAATAAATAAAATTAGAAAACAAAACAAAACATTCTGCATAAAGTGTCAAATGCCCAGTTCATTCATACTTCATTTGGCTACTTTGAATTCACATCCTGAGTTCATGTTACCCACCACATCCCCTCAAATTAAAGCAGTTTGGGCTGCCTTTGGGCACTTATTAACCAAGTGTTTATTGAACACCTACTGTATACAGAGAGAAAAGCAGAACACAATTTCTGCCTCAAGGAGCTCCCTTTCTAGGGGAGGAGACAATCAAGCAGACAGACGTATTACAGGTGATGCAATGGAGAGGCCCAAAGGGAGATATAGAATTCAGTTGCAGGAGAGGTCAGGGAAGGTTCTCTGGAGGAGAAGAGCAATTTTTTGGCTGTGCATACAAAAGGCATTTGTAATCATTCTCTATTGACTATTGGGCTTCCCCTGTGGCTCAGCTGGTAAAGAATCCACCTGCAGTGTTGGAGACCTGAGTTCGATCCCTGGGTTGGGAAGATTCCCTGGAAAAGGGAAAGGCTACCCACTCCAGTATTCTGGTCTGGAGAATTCCATGGACTGTATAGTCGATTATTACTTAGAACAGACCTCAGTGTATAAATCTTGGAGGCCATTAATTTACCTAAACGTGTTGACACAAGCCTTTGTATTCTCTGTGTGAAGCTTCACTGGTGTGAACGCAGTATTATTGTTAAGACCTTAATGAATAAAAACATGTTTACCTGCATTAGCCAAAGATCAAATCAAGGCTAGGAGGCAAAAATCAACAGTCAAATTCATTGTGTGGCTAATCACCTATTCTTATCATTCTTCTTATACATCTGCACGGCTTAAAGACTAGCACTCCCCACTCATTTAGACTGAGGTCTCCACGTCAAGGGCTCTTCCGTAGTGCACAGTGGATTTAGCCTTGACTTGGAATGATTCATTTACATCCAAGGGATAGTCTTCTCCACACTTTGGGCTCTCACATTTTGTTTCTACCTCTGATATGAGATGTACCATATTCTATCTTAAGAGATAGTTATTTCTGCCCCTGTCATCATCACCTCTTGACTAAGAACTCTTTGAGGGCAGAGGTGGGGCTTCATTCAGCTCTGTCTGTCCTGATAGAGAGCAGGTGGCTTGGGGTGAATGGAAATGCCACGGATAACAAAGTCCGTGTAGGTTTCAGGTGCTATAAGACACATCTGCCTGGTCTTGAAGCAAAAAAGATGTGGGAAGATGAAACTCCATCAACCAGGAGAGACCTTGAGAGATACTTGCAATAGATATCAGGGATCATAGACTGTTAGAGCTGGGGGTGGGGGTCTTGGTGAAGATCAGAACATTTGAAGCAAGACTCACAGAAAGAAAGGGGTGAGGACAGAAAGGTTAAAGGAAAGAAGTATAGGCTGGGCACCTGTGTAGGTGGTGGGGACAGGGAGAAGGGAGAGTGATGAAGCAGGGTGACATTGAGCTGTATGTAGTGATCCTGAGATTCTCCAAGATGCTCTGACTCCTTCTCTCCCATATTGCTACAGTTCCCAGGAGGCCTGGCTCCCTCTTTGCACTCTTTATTGTTTTTCAAAGCAGAGGGAGTCAGGTGGCAATGTGGAAGAGGGGGTTAGAGGTGATTGAGCTAGCGAGAGGTGGGCAGTGGTCTTGATCCCATGACTCTCACTTTCCCAGTTCATGCACTACTGTATTCCTGGCCTTTGGAAACTTCGCATAGTCACCTTCAGGCCCACAGCAGCTGCCGTACCAGGCAGGGCTTTATGTAAATACAAGGAATTGGATGACTGTGGAGCACTCACATGATTAGATTATACACTTTATCTGTAACATAGATGAATTCATTACCAAGTATATCCAATTCCTTTTTTATAATGTAGGAATATTCTTTTAAAAACTTTTTATGTATTTAAAAAATATTTATTTATTTCTTTGGCTGCACCAGGTCTTAGTTGTGGCATGCAAACTCTTAGTTGCAGCGTGTGGGATCTGGTTTCCTGATCAGGAATTGAACCCAGGCCCCCTGCATTGGGAGCGTGGCATCTTAGCCAGTTGGACCACCAGGCAAGTCCCAATAATGGAGGAACTTTCTTTATCTGGGTGTCCTCCTAAATTCTTGGTTCCTCCTAAATTCTTTCTCCTTTTCTGTTATTGGCTTAAGGGAGCACAAGGAAAGCTTGATTTCTTTCACATTCCATTCTTGTTCTAGGACAGATGACCCACACTTCTTTCCTGCATTCAACCCTGGGTCTTTGGCATGGCTGCAAGGTGGCCAGCAGTTTCTGTCTCTCTGTGGTCACCTTCGAGATGTGTCCTGGAGGTGGCAGGATAGAAAGAAAATAGATTTTAGGGTCAGATGAATCTCAGTCCAAATCGTGGCACTACCACTGGATAGCTATGTGGCCTTGAGATTATCAGTGGTTTCTGTTCTGCTTTCTGATCCTCATTGTCTGGGGAATCATCATACCGCTGCTCAGGGTTATGGTGGATGTTATACGGTTAAAGATATCTTGTGTGTATAGGGCAGCTTGCCCAGTGCCTGGCACGTAGTAAATACTTCTGTTGTAGCCTTCTGCACATTCAACGCTGGACTCTTTCTTTATGCTAAAGTCATTCAGCCCAGCCGAAGGAGGCCCTGCAATGGGACATGGAATCCTGGCTTCCTCTTCCTTCTTGGGGTCAGGGCTGTGGTCGCCCTGGAAGAGCTGACATGAAGTCTGTAGCTTCTGGAGGTGCTAACCACTGAGAGCAGGATGGTTCTCATCTACAAGCCCCTGCTAGCAGGTGTGAAGGTTCCATCTTTCCTCTTGGGTTTGTAATTCTCCCCCCAAGTGTCAGTCACTGTCTCTGGTGTACCACTTCCCTCTAGGGTTCAACCCACTTCTTTTCTCCCCCACCTCCCTCCGCTTTCCTCCGTGATGACACCACTGAGGAAGAGAAAGCTCTGCAGAGCTCCTCGCTGTCAGCGAGGTTTAGTTTCCCTCTCGGCACCATGACATCATCTGTACCCTGGAAATTCCACTCGCCCTCCAATGCCCTCACCTCTGTCCCAGGCCTCAGAGTTCCTATAAAGAGGGTTTCCCAGCTCAGGATCAGCACAGGACACAGAAGGGTTCTGAAGCCTCTGGGTGCTGCAGTCCAAGCTCCGGGCGAATCTCTCCTCTGCCAAGACCATGAAGCTCTGTGTGGCGGCCCTGTCCCTCCTCATGCTCACTGCTGCCTTCTGTTCGCCAGCGCTCTCAGCACCAAGTAAGTCCACCCTTCTCACAGCCCCCAAGTCAGGATGTAGAGAGAACTGACTTTTCTAGTTGATGCTGATCCAACAGTAGCATTCAAGGATGGGGCAAAAAGGAGCCAGGGAGATCTCTAAGTAGCGTGCTGTTAAATGCAGAGCCTAGCAAACACTCAGTAATATTTAAGTTCCTGTTTTCACAAGAAACAGCAACTCATAGGCTGGCTTAAGCAAGTCCCTGTCTCTCTGAGTGCCTTAGTTTCTCCATCTGTAAAATGAAAGGAATTAAAGACATGTGATCTGAGACCCAATCCAGCCTCGATCTTGTAGAATTCTTTCAACTCTAGGATCCTCTGTTCAGAATAAGACTCCTACTCTAAGTGTGTGGGCTTGAATATAAGGGACTGTGTTGGGGGATCTGGTAGATGTACAGGAAAGTCCCTTGAATATCTTCGTTTTAGAAGCTAAAACGAAGAGCTCCTTGTAGCACTTCGGTCTCACCTCGGCCTTTCTTTCCAGTGGGCTCAGACCCTCCCACGGCCTGCTGCTTCTCTTACACCCTGCGGCAGATTCCTCGCAGCTTTGTGATTGACTACTACGAGACCAGCAGCCTCTGCTCCCAGCCAGCCGTGGTGTGAGTATCAAACCTGGGCTTTTCAGGGAGGCAAGGGTGAGGGCAAGATTAAAGAAGGGGATTTATTTGGGTGGGGCGATTAAACAGTAAAATAAAAAAGATGACAGGAGATGTGGGCTGTTTCCTTAAAGCACGCTTAGAAAACACGTGGAAAATTCACTGATGAAGACAGCAGGAAATGAATGGGAAGGTTATATCGGCATTGATTGCAAAACTCATGGGTTCCTAATCTGGGCGATCCTAGAGGCCAGAGCTAAACCCCAGGGAGGAAGTGACAAGGAATCAGGTTCCAGCAGCCCCCCACTAGGCTGTGCAACATGAGCTAAGGATGGGGAATACCCAACACAGGCAAGGCCCCAAGGGATTCTTACCTGTCCACTCTTGGTTCCACAGATTCCAGACCAAAAAGGGCAGGCAGGTCTGCGCCAACCCCAGTGAGCCCTGGGTCCAGGAGTACATGGATGACCTTGAATTGAACTGAGCTGCTCCGAGCCCTGGGGCAGGTGTTCCGCAGGAATGGTCACCTGAACCCGATGCTTCTCAGCGAAATGCACCCTCTCCATGCTCACGACTCCCCTCAGCAGACCCTGTTCCTTCTCTTAATTTAATTTTTTAATTCTGTGCTGTGTTATCACTGTATTTGGTATTGTTCCCTGTTATTTATGTTTGTTTTACCAAAGGACACATGTCCCCCATGGGGATGGCCTGCCAGCACTGTTCCTCTGCTGTTGTGAACACATGGGTAATGCAGCTGATTTCAAGTGTTTTTGTAATAAAACTTTTAAAAAAATGTAGACCGTTTCTTTGTGCTTTGATTTGTAATGAAGGGAATTGCCTGGTGTTATGAAAAGGGACAAACTACAATTTCCAATGATGAGCAGTTACTGAGGATGGAATATGGGGTAAAATGTCTAAAGCTACAAACCTCACTTAATACTTTTAGCAAGGAGGATTTTAATACCCTTATGAAGTAGGGACTATTATTCTCAATTTTACCGATGAGGGCATAGAGGCTCAAAGGTGAGGTGACTTGTTAAGGCTTGCATGTCTGCTTGGGGAGCACCGTGAAAGGATGACTCAAAAAGATATCTGTGCTGCTCCAGGACATCTTGCGGGGAAGTTGTAAATAGGAAGATGAAGTAGTTCAGAGTCAGAAAAATGAGCCTCCATTCCTCACTAGGATTAAGAAAGTTATCTTGTTGAAGCAGAAATTGCTAGACAGTATAGGACTCTGAGACCTTGCTTCCTTTTATCTTTTAATTTCAATTTTTTTTCTTCTCAAGTAAACATCTCACTTCTTTAGTATAAAGCTAAACTCTTTGTCCCAGTTTCTAGGCATTCAGAGGAAGGCCTCCTTGGTCTGGAGGGTTATAAAACACTCAGACCCAGGACAAGACAATCATTAACTGCTTATCCAGTTTATCAAGGAAAAAAACCTCCAGGTGGACCATTAACTCTTAATTAAATATACTTCTGGTCCCTAAATAATGGTCTGGGGTCTTGGAAAAAGGCTGAGAGATAGCAATGTGTGGGAAGACTGGGATGCAAAAGAAAGCCATAAAAATGACAAGCTAGACATTCCAACTTTCAAACTGATTGGTCAGAAATTACATACATCTGGCCCCAAGCCAACCAAAAATGAACAGATCAATTCTAATAAAGACATAAATGGCTGCTATTCCCACTTTTGGGGGGCTCTTCACACCCCCTCTCAGTGTCTATGCTGAGAGTTTTGTATTTCTATCCTCTAAAATAAACTTTGCCTGTGTGAGTGTTTGTGAATTTGTGAAGTTCAATTTTTAGCTCCGTGAACAAGAACTCAGTTTCCTGTTTCATTGTCTTATTGGACCTCAGTTTTCACACCTGTAAAATGGGAGTGATATTATTCACTTTGAAGGGCTGTTATGAGGTGATGTGCAAAGTGCACATTAGGGGGCCTGGTGCCTGGAAGATTCTCTCTTTCCCTCTCTGAATCTCAGATTTTTCACTTAAAAAGGGCCAAGATGTCTCTCCTCCCAGGGTCATCAGGCAGATTAAATTAGTGGATCTAGAGCCAAAGCAAATGCAAACTGTTGTCATAAGGACAAAAGAATAAATGTCAGATTTGGTTCTGGAGTGTGGCGGGAATAATCCAAGGCCATTTCTCCTTGACAGTTCTTCAATCAAGCATTCCCATGACGTGAGTCAGAGAGATCATGGGCTGAAATAGAATTACATGCACAATTAAGTCTTGATCCATAAGCTGGGAGGAAACTCTCAGACCATCTGTTCCAGCCTTATCATATTATGGAAACTGAGGAATAGGAAATGAGAAGTGACTTGTCAAGGCCACCCAGAAAGTGTCAAGGCCAGTGCCAAGTCCCAGGTTAGTTCCCTTTTCTAAGCTCTGTGATCTGCCACTGTGGTCCCCAAAAGGATAACTCATTGTATAAGTAGGGTAAAGAGGAGACTACCTCAAAATTGCTTGTGTTCTTTCTTACTGAACGATGGTTGATTCATAGCACTGTGTTTCAGGTGTACAGCAAAGTGATTCAGATTATAATGAATATAATTTCTTGTCTCATATAGTAAATCCTTGTTGTTTAGCTATTTGATATATAGTAGTATATATCTGTTAATTCCATACTCCTAATTTATCCCTCCTCTCTCTCCCCTCACCTTTTGGTAACCATAAGTTTGTTTTCTATGTCTGGTGAGTCTGTTTCTGTTTTACAAATAAGTTCACTTGTATTATTATTTTTTTTTAGATTCCACATATACGTGATCACATGGGGTATTTGCCTTTCTCCATCTGACTTCATTGAGTGTGATAATTTCTAGGTCTATCCACATTGTTGCAGATGGCAATATTTCATTCTTTTTGTGGCTGACTAGTATTCTATTGTATATATGTACCACATCTTCTTTTTCCATGCAACTGTTGATGGGCATTTGTGTTGCTCCTATGTCTATTGTAAATAGACAATATTGTCCATGGCTATTTACAATAGCCATGGTAGGCTGAATAATGTCCCCCAAGATGTTCATATCCTAATCTGCAGAACCTGTAAATAGTGTTGCTGTGAACCCTGGGATGCATGTATCTTTTCAAATTAAGCTTTTCATCTTTCCCAGACATACACCCAGGAGTGGGATTGCTAGGTTATACGGCAATTCTATTTTTAGTTTTTTGAGAAACCTCCCTACTGTATTCCATAGTGTTTGCACTGATTTACATCCCCAATAACAGTGTAAGAGGGTCCGCTTTTCTCCACATCCTCTCCGGTATTTATTATTTGTAGACTTCACGATGATGGTCATTCTGACCAGTGTGAGGGGATACCTCATTGTGGTTTTGATTTGCATTTCTTGTTTGAGTGTTCTTAGTGTGATGGAAAAGCAGAACTGAGACTGTGTATCTCTCTGGGGCCAACAGACACGATTCCCTGCCTTGCTTGCCCTCAGTCACTCCCATCATCCCAGAGTTCCTGTAGAAACCTCCTTTCGGTTTCTGCAGGGACTGAGAGAAGGATGTTGGGGGCTGAATTGATCTGGTCTTGCCTTCTACTTTTGATCTTCCTACATCTGAGCTGTCTGATATGTAACCACGAGCTGCAAGTGACTATTTAAATGTCAATTAAATGTAATTTCAGTTAAAAGAAACTTAAAGTTCTGGACTTTCCTATGGTAGAGTGGATGGGAGTATGCCTGCCAATGCAGAAGGCATGGTTTGAGCTCTGGTCCAGGAGGATTCCCCATGCCATGGAGCAACTAGGCCAGAGAGCCACAGCTATGGAAGCCTGCGTGCATAGAGCCCATGCTCTGCCACAGAGAGCCACCGCACTGAGAAGCCTGCATATCACGAGAGAGTAGCGCCCGCTCACTGCAATTAGAGAAAGCCTCGCTCGGCAATGACAACCCAGCACAACCGAAAATAAAAATAATGAACAGAGTTCAGTGCCTCAGTTACAGTTGCCACATTTTTAAACATGAATCACTTAATTTAGATTTTGGCTGTTCTGGGTCTTCATTGCTGGTGTTGATGTTCTCTAGTTGTGGTGAGTGGGGGTTACTCTGCAGTGGTGGTATGAGGGCTTCGCATTGTGGCGGCTTCTCTTGCTGTGGGCCTTGGGTTCTAAGGAGTGCAGCCTCAGCAGTTGTGGCTCATGAGCCCAGCTGCTGCACAGCATGTGAAATCCTCTCGGACTAGGAATCGAACTCGTGTCCCCCGCATTGACAGATGAATTCTTAACCTCTGGACCACCGGGGAAGCCTGCACTAGTCACGTCTCAAGTGCTCGCCAGCACTTGAGCCGTGTGCCTTATGGCTGCCGTGTCACATGGTACAGATATAGAACATTTCCTTCATCATACAAATTTCCACTGGACAGACACTCTCAGGGCCTAAAGAGAATGAAAGGAGAAGTTGGGGTGGCCTGGAAGGAAAGGACATGGTCTTTGGCAAAAGACACACAACACTAGTCTGAGGGAAGGGGTTGGGAGAGAGAATCCATGATCCCCAAGCCCAAGACAAGGACTAGATCACCATGGTAGGCTGAACAATGGTCCCCAAGATGTCCACATCCTAATTCCAGAAGTTGTGAATATTGCCTCTTATGGCAAAAAGGACTTTGTAGACGTGATCAAGTTAAAAATCTTGAGATGAGGAGATTATCCTGGGTTATTTGTCTCGACTTTAAATCTAGTCTTATGTGTCCTTATAAAAGGGATAGAAGATCTAACTATAGAAGAGAAGGCAATATGAAAACAAAGCAAGATACCATGCTGCTGACTTTGAAGATGGAGGAAGAGACCATGAGCCAAAGACTACAAAAAGAATACAATTCTAGAAGGTGGAAAAGGAAAGAAAAAGGTTTTTCTCCTAAAACTTCCCAAAGGAGCACAGCCCTCTTGGTTTCAGCTCAGTGAATCAGATTGTGGACTTCTGACTTCCAGAAGCTTAAGAGAATAACTGCATTGTTTGAACACTAAAAGTGTATGGTTTATCACAGCAGCAGTAGGAAGCTAATACAATCACCAATATCAGTGTCATTCACAATGACCCCCACACCCCAACCCCAGCTCAGTGTGGAAGGAAATGGAACATTCTATAAAGAAGCAATGGTTTTCCCCGTAGTCATGTATGGATGTGAGAACTGGACCATAAAGAAGACAGAATGCCAAATAATTGATGCTTTCTAACTGTGGTGCTGGAGAAGACTCTTGAGAGTCCCTTGGACTGCAAGGAGATCAAACCAGTCTATCCTAAAGGAAATCAACCCTGAATACTCATTGGAATGACTGATGCTGAAGTTGAAGCTCCAATACTTTGGTCACCTGATGTGAACAGCCATCTCACTGGAAAAGACCCTGATACTGGGAACGATGGAGGGCAAGAGGAGAAGGGGGCGGCAGAGGATGAGATGGTAAGGTGGCATCATTGACTCAATGGACATGAGTCTGAGCAACCTCTGGGAGAGTGAGGACAGGGAAGCCTGGTGTGCTACAGCCCATGGGGTCGCAGAGAGTCAGACACAACAGAGCAACTGAACAACAAGCTTCAAGTTTGTTTGAAGTTTGAAGACTGAAAGTGAGACCAACTTCCCCACAGGAGAAACCCAGGGTAAAGTGGACACATTCTAGGGTGAAGAACTATAATGAGGTGAGGCATCTAAAAAAGAAGTGCTGCTTCAGCAGCTGAGTATGAGGGCCAAAGCTTCACCAATGACTCCACACCCATCCCATTAAGAAGAGTCTTTATTCTTCTCCAGACTCCGGGGGGGCCTCTGGGTGTCGTGCATTCCTAACTGGGAGGAATCCACCCTCTCCTTTGTCTAATGAAGCCCAGAGCAGAGCCATGGCTCATCACAGTTTCATTGTTAGAGAGAAGGCAGGGTTAGGGCCAGGATACAGATTTCCTCCCTCCCCTTGGAGCTTTTCCCCCACACCTCCCTGGCCCTGAGCAAATTGGAAGGGAGGAGACTCCGCTCCACTGAGGCCGGATCAGCAGGGAAGATGGCAGGAAGCCTGAACACCCTCGTGAAGAAATGCTTTACCAGGGAATTACAGATGAGAGCACAGATTCCTTATGCTGGGGCAACATGGGACTTCACCTGTTGTGCAATGTCAGACTTGGATTTCCCGCCCCCCTCTTTTCGTACAACTTCCTTTTCTCATCCAGGGGCCAGGGAGCTTGTATCAGCTTTCAAGACTGTCTGGTGGAGGTTTCTCTGGGTTTCTGGGTAGGGACCAGAACAGATGAGGCAGGGTGGGGGTGGGGAGCCGCTGGATGCCTAGCCCGTGCTTCCTGCTTTCCTGCAGTGTCTGCCCCCTCTCACCCCTGTCTCCCTCTCTAGACGGCAGGAAGGCTGCCAGCTCCTGCTCTTATTTAGGCAAATTTTGTGTCCCCTCATTACCTCACCCCAGTCCCCAGAATCTTCTATAATCTTCTATGTTCTCATGACATAGGCATTTTCCTCCTAGGAGGCCAGGAGCTGAGCTCACAAGAGCCAAGGATGTGACTTGGACTGCGGAGGGTGAAAGAAACCACAGCTCTTCCCGATGACAGGGCCAGTGGCCACAGGGCTGTCCTGAATTTGCATAGTTATCTTTTGCATATTCACCCTTCACAGACCCAGGAGTCCCGTCACACCGTTCTGGGTCAGGTCCGGGACTCTGCCCCATTTGACGCAGCCTAAGCTCCTCTGAGCCCAGCAGGCTTCTTGGAAAGGCTGGCAGCCTTTCTGGGTTGTTCCTTCGCCCTGCCAACTCTCTCTACAGTCCACCCTCTTTCCATGCAGGGATGAGACCTACTAAGGCTATTCTCAGATGTCTCATTTTTCAGCTCACATCTTTCCTTTATCCTCTCACTAGTGTACATCTTATTTTTCTCTCCCAGTATGTGGGAGGAAAGCTAGCTCTTAAATCATGAATTTTAAAAACACGTCTATCATTTACGTTATCAACTCTATGTCTGGTTTCTTTCAGGGCTTGGCCTTATTCCCATCCTCCCACCTCCACCCAAATCCTGTTCTCCCACCAAAGCTCAGATCTTGAAATAGGAAACCTGTGCTTTCAGATCTAGTGAGTCCAATCTGGAGGAAAATCCCCTGAGGAATTCAGCTGACTTGCTTCTCCAAGCTGTGTCCACCCTCCACCCAAGGCCAGGGAGTCTAGTTTATAATTGACTGCTTGCAACACAGGAAAATGGGTGTGAGAATAAGGAAGTAGGGGAGGGAGGGAAGGCACCTTGCAAATTCCCCCAAATATGATCTGTTCCACACTTAAAGTTATGCAGAAAGGCAGCAGGCCCACAGGTGCTGAGAAGATTTCTTTGGTCAGATCTGTGCCATCTGACTTTTTAAATTTCATCATCTCTGACTTAACAAAGTCTCACGCTCTGTTACACAATTCCTTGGTGTTCATTCTTGGCTCTTCATGAAACAGGATAAAGATGACAAAGATATAACATGAACAAGATCTGGGGTTGAGGGGCTGAGTGTGCAGTTGGGTGTTTAAAGGATTTGGCAGCATTGGGAAATGACTCTCTGGAATATGAAATTGCAGGAAAAATAGAATTCCAGGAAATTCAGGAGACTGAACAGAGAAGCTGTTGCAGTCTCAAGGTCTCTCGTGTCATCCTGAAAAAAAAAGAAAAATGAAATACAACTTTGATAGCAGCAAGTACAACAGGTGGATTTGCTGCCGGAAAGGCAGACCCCTTTCAGGGCCTGACATTGGGCTCTTGTCTAACACTCAGAAATGAACTATCTAAGGAGACACCTGCTGACAAAGTGAGAGATTTTTGGGGCAGAGAGCAGCAGGGTAAGGGACCCAGGAGAATTTATCTGCCACATGGCTCGAAGTCTCAGGTTTTATGGTAATTGCGTTAGTTCCTGGGTTGTCGCGGGCCAATCACTCTGACTCAAGGTCCTGAGTGGCATGCCTATCACTCAGCCAAGATGGACTCCAGTGAGAAGGATTCTGGGAAGTTGGCAGGACATTTGGACTGACATCTCCTCCCTTCCTTTACCGTTTTTAAATGTTTCCATTTGGTGGTAACTTGTTAGTTCCACATTCCTCATCAAGATCTCCTATTTAAGATAACTCATGCAGAATGGTTACAAGTATATGACTGGCTGAGTCCCTTTGCTGTCCACCTGAAACTATCAGAGCATTGTTAATCGGCTATAGCCCAATACAAAATAAAAAGTTCAAAAAAAAAAAAAAATCACTTATGTAAGTGGTTACTATGGTGCCTGACCAGGGCAGTGGTTTCAGTCAGTGGTTCCCCAAACATGTTTTACAGACTGAGAATAAGTGAACCAAAACTTGGGTGGCTCCCTTGCATGTAGTAAAGACAATCTACAGTCACCAGGTTACGGGGAAGGAAAGTGCAGGGTTTAATGTGAGGTGCCGTACAAGGACGGGACAACAAGTACTCGAAATGTCTGAACTCCCCAATGGATATCAGCAAAGCCTTTTAAAAGGCAAAGTGAGGAGGGGAGCCCCAGGGGTGGGACTGTGATCAGCTCGCGCACAATTCATTGATTAATGTGAGGGTGTTACAGAGGTTAATATTATCAACCCTGAGGCTCCCATAGGCCTGGGGACTATGTGTTCACGGTCATTAAGTAGCTAATTTATTCCCATTGGTAGTGATTTTAGCAAGTGTAAAGAAACTCAGTAAATGTGCGTCAGATACTATCATCTGTGTACTTCGAAGAGGAGATGGGGCTTCCCAGGTGGCTCAGTGGTAGAGAATCTGCCTGCCAGTGAAGGAGACACAGGTTTGATCCCTGGGTTGGGGAGATCCCCAGGAGAAGGAAATGGTAACCTTACTCCAGTATTCTTGCCTGGGAAATCCCAAGGACAGAGGAGTCTGGTGGGCTACAGTCCATGGGGTCGCAAAGAGTCGGACATGACTAAGCACTCACTCACTGAAGGAGCTAAAGCAGAGGCTATGGAGGAAGGGTTTGTCTAGGGAAGCCCCCACGGGGTCCTGGCTCAGACACAGGAGGACATCTAGGAATTCTCAAGGTTTCCACTCAGTCTTCTCCTTTAATTGTTCATTTGTGTCTTACAAAGGCTGCAGACACCTGGTCTTTTCAAATGACAATATGTCAAGAGAACTTAGCAAATCCCCAAATTTGTGACTGTCACTTGAGTACTAGAAATCCACTTTTTATAGGAACATCATTTTGTTTTGTTTTTCACAAAGAAATCAGGATTTTAATCAGGTAGGTAAAGTGCTCCTCATTTTCAGGCTCATGAACAGCATCTGGAGAGGTTTTCTGGACCCCACCCTCGGAGATTTCACAGCAGTGAGTCGGGTGGGTTTGAAGTGTTCACAAGGCATCATTTCCTTGAGTCTCATTTCTTCACCTGGGACATGGAGATATTGGTGGAAGCAACCCCATAGGCTTGTGAGCCTTCATGGAGACGACGGGTGTAAAGTATAAGCTCAGGACCTGCCAGACAATCATGTGTTTAAGATGCTGTGAAAGTGCTGCACTCAATCTGCCAGCAAATTTGGAAAACTCAGCAGTGGCCACAGGACTGGAAAAGGTCAGTTTTCATTCCAATCCCAAAGAAAGGCAATGCCAAAGAATGCTCAAACTACCACACAATTGCACTCATCTCACATGCTGGTAAAGTAATGCTCAAAATTCTCCAAGCCAGACTTCAGCAATACAAGAACTGTGAACTTCCAGATGTTCAAGCTGGTTTTATAAAAGGCAGAGGAACCAGAGATCAAATTGCCAACATCTGCTGGATCATGGAAAAAGCGAGAGTTCCAAAAAAACATCTATTTCTGCTTTATTGACTATGCCAGAGCCTTTGACTGTGTGGATCACAATAAACTGTGGAAAATTCTGAAAGAGATGGGAATACCAGACCACCTGAGCTGCCTCTTGAGAAATCTNATCTATTTCTGCTTTATTGGCTATGCCAAAGCCTTTGACTATGTGGATCACAATAAACTGTGGAAAATTCTGAAAGAGATGGGAATACCAGACCACCTGACCTGCCTCTTGAGAAACCTATATGCAGGTCAGGAAGCAACAGTTAGAACTGGACATGGAAAAAGACTGGTTCCAAATAGGAAAAGGAGTATGTCAAGGCTGTATACTGTCACATCATGAGAAACTCTGGGCTGGAGGAAGCACAAGCTGGAATCAAGATTGCTGGGAGAAATATCAATAACCTCAGACATGCAGATGACACCACCCTTATGGCAGAAAGTGAAGAAGAGCTAAAGAGCCTCTTGATGAAAGTGAAAGAGGAGAGTGAAAAAGTTGGCTTAAAGCCCAACATTCAGAAAACTAAGATCATGGCATCCGGTCCCATCACTTCATGACAAACCTAGACAGCTTATTAAAAAGCAGAGACATTAGTTTGCCCACTTAGGTCTGTGTAGTCAAAGCCATGGTGTTTCCAGTAGTCATGTATGGATGTGAGAGTTGGACCATAAAAAAAGCTGAGCACCCCTATCCTGCCAAAGAATTGATGCTTTTGAACTGTGGAGTTGGAGAAGACTCTTGAGAGTCCCTTGGACTGCAAGGAGATCCAACCAGTCAATCTTAAAGTCAATCAATCCTGAATATTCATTGGAAGGACTGATGCTGAAGCTGAAGCTCCAATATGGTCACCTGATGCGAAGAGGTGACTCATTAGAAAAGACCCTGATGCTGGGAAAGAATGAAGGCAGGAGAAGGGGGCCACAGATGAGATGGCTGGATGGCATCACTGACTCAAAGGACATGGGTTTGAGCAAGCTCCAGGAGACGGTGAAGGCCAGGGAGGCCTGGCATGTTGCAGTCCATGGGGGTCGCAAAGAATGGGACATGACTGAGCGACCAACAACAATCACCCCCACCTCATCTATCATCTGTCCTGATTTCACTCCTGCCTCAGCAGCCCCCCAACCAACCTCAGCAGTCCCCCTCCAAACCCTAACTCCTCCACCTTCCTAGCCGCCCCTGACGTTTAGTGCACCCTCAGCTGCCTGCATCACCCAGAGCCTCCAGACTGCTCCTTCTGACTGTCCCACCCCCCACAGCATATTTTCCAGCAGAGCTAAACACTAATCTTTTAAAATTGGAATTCAGACCTCTCCCTCTCCTAAAACTCTCCCACACCTTCTCCATGTAATAAGAAAACATCCTAACTCAGCAGGGTTTATGAGGCCCTTGGTGGTCTAGTCCTCTTTCCAACTTCCTCCACCATTCCTTCTGGTGACCCTATCCCCACCTCCCTTTAGCTCTTTAAATGCCTCAGTTCAGTTCAGTAGCTCAGTCGTGTCCGACTCTTTGCGACCCCATGAATCGCAGCACGCCAGGCCTCCCTGTTCATTACCATCTCTCGGAGTTCACTCAGACTCACGTCCATCGAGTCCGTGATGCCATCCAGCCATCTCATCCTTGGTCGTCCCCTTCTCCTCCTGCCCCCAATCCCTCCCAGCATCAGAGTCTTTTCCAATGAGTCAACTCTTCTCATGAGGTGGCCAAAGTACTGGAGTTTCAGCTTTAGCATCATTCCTTCCAAAGAAATCCCAGGGCCGATCTCCTTCAGAATGGACTGGTTGGATCTCCTTGCAGTCCAAGGGACTCTCAAGAGTCGTCTCCAACATCACAGTTCAAAAGCATCAATTCTTTGGCGCTCAGCCTTCATCACAGTCCAATTCTCACATTGAGTGCAGCACTTTCACAGTATCATCTTTCAGGATTTGAAACAGCTCAACTGGAATTTCATCACCTCCACTAGCTTTGTTCGTAGTGATGCTTTCTAAGGCCCACTTGACTTCACATTCCAAGATGTCTGGCTCTAGATGAGTGATCACATCATCATGATTATCTGGGTCGTGAAGATCTCTTTTGTACAGTTCTTCCGTGTATTCTTGCCACCTCTTCTTAATATCTTCTGCTTCTGTTAGGTCCCTACCATTTCTGTCCTTTATCGAGCTCATCTTTGCATGAAATGTTCCCTTGGTATCTCTAATTTTCTTGAAGAGATCTCTAGTCTTTCCCATTCTGTTCTTTTCCTCTATTTCTTTGCATTGATCACTGAAGAAGGCTTTCTTATCTCTTCTTGCTATTCTTTGGAACTCTGCATTCAGAAACCCAGGGCTTTTGGTTCTCTAGGTTCTTGCCTCTGGCTGCTACACCCTTACTTGGGTCTCATCAATGCCCATGGCAGAGCTGAAGAATTGATGTTTTTGAATTGTGGTGCTGGAGAAGACTCTTGAGAGTCCCTTGGACAGCATGGAGGTCAAACCAGTCAGTCCTAAGAAAAGTTATGACCAACCTAGACAGCATATTGAAAGGCAGAGACATAACTTTGCCAACAAAGGTCTGTCTAGTCAAAGGTATGGTTTTTCCGGTAGTCATGTATAGATGTGAGAGTTGGACTATAAAGAAAGCTGAGAGCCGAAGAACTGATGCTTTTGAACTGTGGTGTTGGAGAAGACTTTGAGAGTCCCTTGGACAGCAAGGAGATCCAACCAGTCCATCCTAAAGGAAATCAGACGTGACTCATTTGAAAAGACCCTGATGCTAGGAAAGATTGAAGGCAGGAGGAGAAGGGGATGACGGAGGGTAAGATGGTCAGATGTCATCACCGACTCAATGGACATGAATTTGAGTAAACTCCAGGAGTTGGTGGCGTGCTGCAGTTCATGGGGTCGCAAAGAGTCGGACACAACTAAGCAACTGAACTGAACTGAACTGATTGGTATAAAAACAAACATAATCGAGGCTGCCTTCATTATCGTATGTTCATTATCATCCTATTCATTTTTTCTTTCTGGTTTTATTTTTTTAAAAACTTAATCCCTGGCTGCATGATGCAGCTTGTGGGCTTGTGGGATCTTAGTTCCCTGATCAGGGATCAAACCTTGGCCCTCAGCAGTAAAAGCTCAGAGTCCTGACCACTGGACCACCAGGGAATTCCTCTCTTCTGGTTTTAAAATAAACCAAAATTAAAAACATTTTCAAAAGCCCCTAAAAGTATGATGGGTCCAAGTCACTGCACTGCAAAGGAGACTGTACCCCATGCCTCATGAAGAAGCTGACTCTGGCTGAAGGCAACAACCTGAAACTGATCGAAAGCTTGAAGGTTTTATCTCCTCTTCACTGCTCTCTGGGACTTTAGAGAAGAAATGCAGATCAGTGCTTCCTGCTACAGACGCACTTACCAACACATGGTTATTCTCTCCAGGCAAAAGTTACCTGGGGACATACCACCTGTATAACTGCTAAATATACAATATATGATATAGTGTGTCTTACACAAACTAGTCTTGTAAATACAGAATAGCCTACAGGGGTTGGTTTTCAGTGCTGTTCTCTGCAAGTTATAGTGGGGGCCGCTATAAGGGGCTGTAAGTTATAGGGGGTCAATCCGGCTGCTGGATTATTTTTTACACCTGACTGATAGTTAAGGAAACTGAGAACCTACTAACAGGGCCAAGATGATGCAGAGAACAAATGAAACAGTGATCCCAGGATTTCAACCCTGGTCTGTGGTTCATTTGTGGTGCCTGAGGGTCTTCTAGGGGAAAGAGATGTCAGGAGGCATTTAGATAAACTAGTTCAAGGCTCAAGTGGGATCCTTAGCTTATGACATAGATTTGGGAATTGTCTGAGTGCTGGTGGCATTTAAAGATTCAGAGTGGAACAGCTTGTTCAATCTGCCGCAGCCTCTGTTATCATGAAACCACCCTGAGTGGGCTTCCTCCTCAAGGAGCTGGCAGCTTTGCTGTCCTGTGGGGTTTTGCCCCTGCTCTCTTTCAGGTGTGCCTGGCTCCTGAGAAACATTTATGGGGAACCTCTGTCCACAGTCCCTGGGCGACCAGCAGGGGCTTTGACCTCAAGTCCCACTACTTCTTTTTTTGGGTGCACTGCACCGCATGTGGAGTTCCCTGACCAGGGATCGAACCCACGCCCCCTGCCTGCAGTGGAAGCTCAGGGTCCCAACCAATGGGCTGTCAGAGGAGGCCTTCACTATTTCTTGCCAGATTACAGGCTAGAACTTGACTTTCTTTGCTTTGATGCCTGATCTCTAAAAAGACCCGGCACCTGGGTGACATTGTGTACTCATCCAACCAGTAAATACTGAGCACCAACTACGTGCAGGACACCGTTGCAGGTCCTGAGGATACCACTGTGAACAAAGCAGACAAAGACTGCTGAACCCAAGGAGCTCACAGTCTAGAGCAGGAGGCAGACAATAAATAATGCTTCCAGGTGTCATGAATACGGTAAAGCCTCAGAATGTGGCGTGAGGGCAGCGCAGGGCTCTGAGGAGTGGCGGTGACACAGGGCAAGGTCGCTGGTGGGAAGGAACCTAAGGGGGGAATGTTGGAGCTGAGCCCTGAATGAGAAGAAGGCAGCAGTCATGAGAAGGTGGAGTGTGTGCGGCGTCCTTCCAGGAGCAGCAAGTCTGAGGTGTCCAGGCTGGACGTGTCTGGAAGGCCCAACTGATGGGAGGGAAGAGAGGGGCTCGGAAAGGCAGAAAAAGCCACGGTGGGCAGGGGTCCTCCCTGGTGAGAAGACCCAACCCAGGACTACCAAGGACACCTAACAACATGGGAAGGGAAAAAATAAGTCAAGAGAAGACCCCTCTTGGACTTCCCTGGTGGTCCAGTGGTTTAGACGCCATGCCTCCACTGCAGGGGGCCTGGGTTGGGATAGTTCTGCGTGCCTCTGAGTGTGGCCAAAAAAGAAAAGAAAAGACCCCTTTTTACTGAGGAAGGAGGAGGAGGGAGGAAGAAGCAAGACAGAAGCAGCAGCAGGACTGCTGCTACTGCTGCTGCTGCTGAGTCGCTTCAGTCGTGTCTGACTCTGTGCGGCCCCACAGACGGCAGCCCACCAGGCTCCCCCGCCCCTGGGATTCTCCAGGCAAGGACACTGGAGTGGGTTGCCATTGCCTTCTCCAATGCGTGAAAGTGAAGAGTGAAAGTGAAGTCGCTCAGTCGTGTCCAACTGCTAGTGACCCCATGGCCTGCAGCCCACCAGGCTCCTCCATCCATGGATTTTCCAGGCAAGAGTACTGGAGTGGGGTGCCATTGCCTTCTCCAGCAGCAGGCCTGGGGCCCTTGTTAAAAAATTGTTCAGAATTTCAAGATGGCGACAGCAGAGCACTGACCTTGGCGTGGGCCCTTCTGAGCAGCCGCATGGTGCCTCTCCACAGGACACAGCCCAGCAGACAGCCTTGGGAAGATGAAGGGCTCCTCCCTCCACCCCAGGACACAGAGTAAATGCAGTAGATTAAAATTTTTCTATTTTGATGAAAAAGTTGCAAATTGTACAGTGTTGCACAACCAACATAATGTAGCTGATTTCATGGACCTTTAAGAGCGGTATTGGTATTACGCTTCTGACAGCTGCAGGGTTCTCTTTTCCCCTGGAAGGCTTGGCAGGGGGTGGGGGGTTTGGGCGGTGCCTCTCTGCTCCTCATGCTCCCCACAGGGCAGGGGACAGGATTAACCTCTGAGCAGGTGTGGCATGTTCCCAGGCAGGTACAGCTGGTTGGAGCCAAGAATGTTTAAACCCCTATATTATGTCAAATATCATTTTTATGAAACCTCCCCTCCTTAATCTTAGGCTAATCACCTTAACGATGAACACTAGTTCTCTGACCTTGGTAAACCGTTTACTCTCCTTGAACTTCAGATTTCCTCAGCTGTAAGAAGCCGATGATTGATGATTGTACTGATACTTCACACGGGTGCTGTGAGGCTTTAACATATGAAAAGCCTTTTTGAAGAGAATTAAGGTGTAAACAGATGCTAGGTAGTGTAACTACAGATCTGCTCCGCTGTTGCCTCACCGGGGTGGACAGCACCACAGCTGGACGGGAGCTTCAGGGCACTGACTCCTAGGCTCTGGTGGATTCTTTTTTTCCCCTCGTTTTCTAGTGTATTTTTAACAATCAACTTCTGATCTTCAGTTTTTCAAGCAGCAGCTTCCTTTCCTGGGGAGATCCCCTTGGCTTGTCAGTCATGCCTCAGATCACAGATCAATAATCCGCATTTATGTACCAGACTCTTGTGAGTTGGGCTGCCTGCATAATTTTAATAGTCCCTAAATGAACCGAGAAGAATTCAGATCCTGAACCTGAGGGTTCTGAAGGAGACAAGTGATTATTCTTACTTCTTGCTTAGTCAGTTTGGGTAATACTCTTATTAAAATGTGCTGAAGGCAGATACATGTATTACAAGAGTGAGCAATGGTCCCGGAAGCTTCTCTCTGTGATGCAGTGTTGCTCACGCTGAGGGGTGGAGATGCAGTGGCTGTTCCTTTGGTCTTGAAGGCTCTGCCCTCACACATCGCGTGAAGGATGTCACCTCCTCCTGCCCACCCCACCTCAGAGGGCCCCTTCCCCCACTCCCTGCCACCTCTGTATCCTCCTACTCTGTTTGACTCTTCCTGGTACATGCCCACCTGATTCATGTTTTATGGGTTTATATTGTTGGGATCACCCCCATCCAAACATGAGCTCTGAGAGAGCTGTGACTCTGCTCTGTGGGGTTTCCAGGCCTGGGGCTCAGGGCCTTTCACCAGCAATAAGATCCAGATAGAACTTATACTATTCTTTTGTTTTCATTGTATTTATCTTCTAAAAAGACTTTCGCTCATGATGAGTGATACTTATTTTACATTTATTATAGCGATATAAAGTTTCCTTTAAAAATAAGATTAAAACTCTAAGTAATTTAAAAATGTCAAGTAAATAATGGTGGTGCCCACATGTCACAAAAACGGTGTTTTGTGGAAGCCTTTTAGGGACTCTGCTTGATCTGTAATCCTAATCTGGCAACTGTATACACACACACAGAGACACACTCAGTACACAGAGATATCAGCATTAGGAGTTGGGTTATAGTCACCTCCTACAAGTGGACCAAACAGCAGGGGAGGTCCTTAGCCAGACTGGAGGGTTCTGGGGAGTACACACTTCCTAGGGCTCTCTAGGCCCCTCCACCTTTCTGCCTGGGGGTCCATGAGACACCCCATGTCCTTCTACCTTCTGTTTTCTCCCTAAGCCAGCTTGAGCTGCTGGTGCTTGCAATCAAAGCCCTGTACACTACAGTCTTCTGAAGTTAAATACAAATTGGGTGTCGATGCATGTCTGTTGAGGGGGATGAGGGCACGGCAGGAAGAAGCTATTTATTCAGTCTTCACGTATCTCTGCACGGCTGTGGGTCAGGTGTTTGCCACCTGGCTAAGTGTTGAGCATACAAAGCTCCCCCAAGAAATTCATCATTTAGTGGGCTCCACTGAGTGTCAGTCTTAATCACACAATAAATGTTGAGTAATGGGAAGCAAGGCTGAGGAGGGCGTGGGGGGTTCACTGGCAGCACAGTGCATCCGAGGGCTTTCCTTCCATCCTGCTCCTCCCCGTGGAGGCATTTCTCTAACAAGGTTTCAAGTATGGTTCCTTCTAAGGATATATATTTTCTCTTTCTTTCATTTTTGATGGAGAAGGAAGGTGATGTTTGAAGTTTAATGAAGAAATCCAAACTCAGAGAAAGGAAGGTGGGGAATGAATGTATGTGCTTTCTCAGTCGGGTCTGACTCTTGACAACCCACTGGCTGTAGCCTACCAGGCTTCTTTGTCCATGGAGATTCTCTAGGTATGCAGTCTGGGGCTTCCCTCAAGGTGAAGAGGCCAAGTGTGTGCCCTTGGTCAAGGTTACTGGCTACTGTGTCTCAGGGGGCACCCCCAGAGGGTGGAATCTGACTGTGGCTGTTGGTCCCCTAACTTGGTCATGCAGTACATCCCACTGACTACAGTCAAAAGACAATCCATACCCAATCTTGAACCTAGAAATTCATTGGAATAAAGAGAGGTAGCCGTGACGCACCATTTCAGCTACTGGCAAAATTTATTACTAGCATTCCTCCCACCCCTCAACCCAGGTTCCCAAATCACTGAATTAAGAAGCATATAAAAATGTGCAACGCATCGATGCAGCTCGGCTCTGAAAATAGCAGCTGTAGCCACAAACCAAAGAACAGGCCTTTGTGAAAGGGTGAAAGAAGCTGTTAGTCCTGAGTTCATCTTTTAAGTCACAGATATAAACGCCCCCCCCCCCAACTACTAAAGTAACACCTTTAATCAAAGACAGGAATTGAGGTAAGCAGTATGTCCTAGCACATTAGATTTTCCAATTCCTGCTAAGTTTCCAAGGTCCTGATTTCCCAGCCAGAGCCCAGGAGAGTATAAACTCACATGAAAGCAGCTAGTGGACCCATTGCAAAGGAGTAGGTTTGACAGCATCAGCGGAGGCCAGGTTCAGGATGAAGCATGCACAACCAGGAGATGAACCACTTCTGAGCCATAAGAACCCAAGGTCTCCAGGGAATAGTGTCACAACCTGACCCTGGGCAATGCCATCAGGAACACAGCTCCTCTCTAACAGCTCTGGCGCACCCATCTCAAATCAAACTGTCCCTCATTTTCTAAACAATGTTGAATCTGTCTCCTCAGCCAAATTAACATCATTTAGGAAGATCAGTGAGTTTCAGAAACACTACTTTGCTAGACTTGAATCTAAACCACACAACTTCCTGAGCAGTTTCATATGTGGAGCTACCTTCCCAGCCAACACAGCACTTTTCTTGCCTGAAGAGGGTCAAGAGAGTCAGACTGAAAGCCCAGGCAGCCTGTTTTTCTGAGTGGTACTGAGGTCATACTTTAATCTACCCTGACCATGTTTAATTGTCTACTGCCCCTCATTAGTGATTCCAAGGCTGAAAAATTATGCAAAGTCCCTTACAGAGTTCAAGTTAGCTTGACAGATAAAAAGAGAGCTTGGCTATGGCTAAGTGGTAAAGAGATGGCGGGGGCGGGGGGGGCGGCATAGGAAGGAAAGATAAAGGCTCAACTTTTACATACCTAAGCCCAAAGCACAGGCAGGTACTGGGATAAGGGAATAAAAACTGTTTCTGGGGTTCCCTGGTGGCTCGGTGGTAAAGAGTCTGCCTGCCAACGCAAGACACGTTTGATCACTGATCTGGGAAGACTCCACATGCCATGGAGTAACTAAGTCTTTGCACCGCAACTACTGAGTCTGTGCTCTAGAGCTTAGGTGCCACCACTACTGAAGCCCCTGCACCCGAGAGCCCGTGCTCCACAAGACAAGCCATCACAATAAGCCTGTGCACCACAACTAGAGAATGGCCCCTGCCTGCCGGTACTAGAGAAAGAGCCCGCACAGGAATGAAGACCCGGCACAGCCAAAACTAAACAAATTAACCGCATTATTTTAAAAGGAAAGGAAATAGTCGCTCAGTCGTGTCTGACTCTTTGCGACCCCATGGACGGGAGCCTGCCAGGTTCCTTCTGCCCATGGAATTTTCCAGGCAAGAATACTGGAATGAGTAGCCATTCCCTTCTGCAGGGGATCTTCCTGACCTAGGGATCAAACTTGGGTCTCCTGCATTGCAGGTGGATTCTTTACCATCTGAGCCAGAAAAATTAAAAAAGCCAGTGATCAGGTGTACCAAATTAAGTGTCTCCAAATTATAATTTTTCTCTTGTGAGAAAAGTTGCCTTACTGAAGTGTGCAGACCACAATAAATAAAAGCCTTTTTATAACTAGTTGAAACTTATTAAACTCCACCAAATTTTTTCACTTCTTGGCACACAGATATGCTAATTCTTTGGCTTTTTCCAATACACCTTAAAAAACCTTCCCTAAGTGGTCCTTGTTCATCTTGTTTCACTCTTTATTGGAGCAAATTTCTCAATCACAGCATCTGCCACCACCAGCTTGTCATGGTGATGTTGATGCCAGCCAGCACTGTGGCAGAAAATCTCCTCCACGGAGACTCTTGTCACTGCCATGTGGATGACGACCTTGTTGGAGGCACTCCTTTGGCTGGCTAGGTGTAGGTGACATGTAAAAAATGGTTATATGTGCAGGAATTAGCCCATTATGTTTAGGATTATGGGCATTGGTGATTGTTGAAAAGGGAACAAGTACAGAGACAAAATCCTGTGGTGTTGGACTGGAATCAAAGGTATTCCTCTGAACTGATGGTTTTCAATACATATTTCAGTAGAGAAATACAGACTCGAGTATGTATATATACACATATCCCTATGATTCATCCACTGAGGGGGCCAGGGAACAGGCACTCAATAGCAATGAGCACCCTTAGCCTGGTTTCTAAACACCCTACTCTTCTCAATGAGACTAGAACTCTTTGGGGGACATGGCTGGTTCAGACTGAGAAAAGGTACATGATGAGCCTGGAACAACTTGGGTTTGAAGTGCTGGAATGGCAGTTCATTCATCCTTTGAAATGAAGAATAGATATACTAAACGATTCCCTCCGGCATCTCTGAAGCATTTACAACAGAAACAGTTTTTATTCCATCTTCCCAGCTCCTGTCTTGTGCTCTGCCCCTTAAAAAGTGGAGTCTTTGCTTCCTTTCTGCACATGACAAAGGGTCACAGAAACACATGAAGAGGCTCCCAGTGGCCAAATCCGGGACAATGAGCATAAAAATCACAAAGTAGCAAAATGATAGCAATGTATAATAAGCACTGAGTAAAACAGAAACCCATGAATCTGTAAACAAATAAAGAAAAGGAAGCCTTCCTTACACAGAGTGCCAACCAGTAAGTGTAGGAAGGATGTGGGATTCAAACACACTACCTGGCTACCATCATGATAGTAATTTAGCCAGGAAACAGCAACAGATGCTTAAACAATGGGGTAAAGTTTAAAGAGGAATGGGATATTTAGTCTCAAAGCACTACCTTACAAAATACTTCTTAGGAACTTTTCAGTGGAGAAACCCACCAGGCACCACCTCAATTAAGTGATCGAAGTTAACATCAACAATTTAAGATACTTCAAAAGCACATACCACAACAGCAACACTTCTGATATTCCTGCCAACAGTACGTAACTAAAACCAAATCATGAGGAAGGCACCAAAAAACCCAATTTGAGGGCACTCTGCAAAGGCTTTAATCTTCAAGTGTCAAGGTCATGAAAACAAACTTCAAGGATTGTTCCAGGCTGAAGGAAACTGAGACATGACTAGTAAATGCAACACAATGGCTTTTTTCTTTTTTGATGATAAAGGATCTTATTGGTACCATTGGGAAAACTTAGTTATCTGAGGCTGGCAGTGTTTCCATGTTAATTTCTACTTCTGATGGATATGTTTGGTGATATAAGAGAATATCTTCAATTACAGGAACTACACATTATAAATTATATAAGATACATCGTAGTATTGGGACATCATCCTGCAACTTAACTCTTAAAAATGATTCAGGGCAGAATTCCCTGGTGGTCTGGTGGTTAAAACTGTGCTTCCATTGAAGGGGGCCTGGGTTTGATCCCTAGTCAGGGAACTAGATCCCATGTGTTGCAACTAAAGAAGATTCTACATGCTGCAATGAAGATGGAAGAGCCTGTGTGCCACAACTAAGACCCAGAGCAGCCAAATAAATAAATACTTTCTTTAAAAAAGAAGAAAAAAATAAATCAAGGGGGTGGGGGAGGGCAGCAATCACATTAAAAGGATGGAAGGATCACATTCAGAAGTGAAATGCCTAAAATTCTCCCAATTTCTTTTGCATCAAAAATATAAGAGCGCGCACACACACACACAAGACAATTTACTAAAAGTGAAGATCTTTTTAATGTTTTTAGACACAGCTTACTTAAGATGGGGGCAGGGGTTGGGGGGAGAACAGTACTTAAAATTCCAAGGAACTAAGGTTAAGCAGAGACCACAACCAAATACTTAACCAAATACTTATATTGATGCTGTTTTTCTGAGTCAGGAAAACATCCAAAGACAGGCAATTCTTCCCAGCTTGCTTCCTTGATGATCACTGAGTGAGACTTTTATTTATCTTTCCATGCATCAATTGCTTAGTCCATGTATCTGAACCCTCAGATAATTTAGTGCAACTCAGTCATTCACTTTATCATATAATACTTTCACATGAATATAAATTCCTGATTCTCATGAGCAAAATTTCAATTATTAAGTTACAAAATGGCAAGGAAGATTCTTTGAGATCTCCACGTAAGAAAAAAACTTGAGAAAAGTATATCACAGGGCTTCACAAATATGAAGCAAAACAGTTCGAATCTTGATATAAAATGATTCTTCCCAGGTTCAAATCTGTTTTGAATCCTTGAATGGTCCAATAACAACAAGACACCATTTGTGAATGTTCTTTTTAAAAAGCCCAATGAGCCTGTGGGTCAGCAGTAGGTGGTGCCTGCCTCTTGGCTGGTGCCAGACACAAGAGGCTTGCGATACTTGCACTGAATCCAAACTCGGTACATTGTCAGTTGTTTCCCTCGATTCACTTGCAGCCGGCGATCCACCAGGTTCTGAACCTTTTCCAGTCCGGCAGTAGTGAAAAGTGTGTCCAGTTCATCTAGTTTGGAAAGAGATGTTTATATATTTTCCCCTGAAGAAGCAGCACTGTGTCTACCACTCCCCGTGCTAAATGGTACTCTGGGAGACTGCTGTCCTGCCTCATAGACTTTAGGTGGTTTGGGCAATATGGTTTAGCTACATTCACAGTAGGGACTTGGTAGCAGCAAGTCCTTGTTTAGGCAGAGGAAGGCAAACCACGTGTGAAAGGTGGCCTGGAACGCACCGGGAAAGCCTTTCTAAGAGTCAGCTGATGGGAAAGAATTTTCTACAGTTCTATGTACATCTTACAATCATATGCACAAATTGACATGTTATGTCAAAGTCATTTCTTTCTGTTTTTTTTTTTTTTTTTTTAAGGGGAGAGGGTTCATCACTCACTAAAGGCTCAGAAAAGTATGCGACCTGAAGATGGCCCAGGGACAAAGTATTCATACGGCACTGGTGGAGGCGAAAACTGGCAGCAGGACAAGCGGCAGAGGAAAGCAGCTCTGAGTTACACCTGGAACCCAGGGAGCAATGGGTTCACTTAAACTCAGGTGCACCTAAGGTACAACCCAGCTTCGAAGCTGAAACAGCTACAGTGCAGTCTTGCAAAATGAGCATGTGTCCTGTTTTGGACAAAGTGATGGAGAGGAAGAGCAGGCAGCAGAAGAACCAGGCAGGGACCAGAGGCTCATATAAGCTGAGCCTACTGAGAGAACACTGAGTAGTTCCAGGTGGCTGGGGGCAGGCTAAGGGGTGGGGAAGGGCAGGGAAGAGGCTGCAAAAGGTAGGCGGGGCCAGATGACATCACTTCTGAAAGCACACGGAGGAATATGGAAATTAGTCCTGGGGGGGCTGTCAGCCCAAAGTCAAGTGCTTTTGTGTCCTACCTTGTGTGAAGAAGTACACTCTGGTGCCATCGCCTCTCACATAGAAATTTTCAGACAGACACTGACCTGCAGAGTGATGTAGTAAAGACCAGAGAAACTTTAAAGCACTTCTGTGAATTTCATGGCCAATTAAATGTGCATCAAGATATCAATTTCTTGGGCAGAGAACAGATCCTTTTCTAAGCTATTCTGGTACTTTGCAGGAATATGCAGTCTCTCTTGGAGAAGAGCAGCTCCAGGAGAATAAGCAAACTTCAGTGTCAGTAAACACATGTAATTCTCAGCCCCTATTTTACAGTTCTGCTTCAGGATGAAAATAGCTTGTTTTCTTCCTTCCTTCCCCATTAAATAAATAACACATACACTTTGTTTAAAAACAAAAGCAACTTTTAAGTGGCTTTCTGTCCCTTTAGAAACACACAGTAAAAATTCAAGGAATATAGCTGAGTTTAAGGAAATCTGAGACAGTCACTATTCCCATTTCAGTGACTGTCCTTTTACATGTCTCTCCACGGTGTCCACATGCACACTCATAAGTAGGATCCCATACAAACTGTTTTTTATCAAGGACACATTTCCCCTTCTGCTGCTAAGCTCCCGACCTTCTAAGTTTAACAACCTGATGTGTAATCAATCCTTCTATGCCTTTTGAATGTCAAAGTAATCTTATTTTTCCCTAGCTACTGTTAAACACAGGATTAAGTGTAAAATACCAACCCGCACAATGCTTTTCTCACTTGGTCACACAGCCAAGTCCACCCACCATGAGATCAGTGGTATGGGGGCCACCCCACGTGATAACACACATTACCCTATGCAGAGGCAGTCACTTTGTTTCCACGGTTTTGCTTATTACACACATGCTATGTGCTGGTTCCTGAATAAATCCCCGAAGGATTGAATAGATAACACCAAGGTGCTTTTAAAAAAAGGCCACAACCATTCCTATTTCTGCCTTTCATGGAGGAACATCGCTCTCTCTGAGTCAGCCAGCAATAGGTATCTCATTGCTGTTTCCATTTTCTTGAAGTTTTGTTTTCGGCCATTTGGATATGCTCTTCAGTAAATCAACTCTAAAACACTTCTCATCTGTATTCCGGGTGGGTCACTCATCTTTTCCCTTATCAATATGCCAGCAGTCCTATTTGAACAGCATAGATATTAAGTCTTTACTGTTCTATTAACTGAAATATTTGTCCTCAATCTGTCATTTGTCTTTTAACTTTTTAATGGCATCTTTTGCCATATCACACTTAAAACATACCACTCTTATCATGTATTAAATGTTTCTCTGTATGGAGCTATATAATTTGAGAGTCTCTATTCCATTAATTTGTGAGACTATTCTGATGGCAAAGCCATTGTTTTGATTACAGTGGGAAAAAATACCTTTTTTAAACCGAAGCTGAGCCATGTCATAGCGACCATAATCTCGCAGAAGCATTATCCCCCCGGGCTTCAGAAGCCTGCTCAGCCTGTTGATAGCATTCTGCATCCTGAAGGACAGCAGGGAACGAAGATCAGATCTCTTTAAGAACAGAGTCCCAGCCTAGCAGCCCCCCCACCCCCCCAAAAAAAGAACAGGTCCCTTTTCTCTGTAGCGTTATTTGGAAAAGCCAGTGGACTTCCCAACACTGACACATCAGCCCTGAAATCTTAGCTCCTATGCTCTAGTTTCAGTTATAACCTGAGCTCACGCCCAAACCTCTAATGCTGTCTGCCTACAGCCGTGGCTTCTGTCCACTGCCTTCAGTATGAAGAGGGCTGCTCCTTCAGTAGGGATCCACTGTGGGGGAAGTTACATGCTCTCTGCCTGGCTCACTTCCCACTCCTCAGCGGGAAGCCATCCCCACACTGGGCTCCCATGGATCTCTGAAAGGACCCCTGACCACCCAGTGAGGAGACTGCTAGTTGACCCAGCTACCTGCCCACCATGCTCAAGATCTCTGAATGCAGCCTGTCTCTTTCCATCTGTTACATGAGGACTGAATCTCAAGAACTTTACAAGGTGACAGTCTGTATGCAAATGAGTACTCTGGGCAGAGTGCTCTACACTTCCGACTGCATTTTCCATATATAGAGTCTCAGTGTAGGTTTCAGCTTTAACTACTGAAGAAGTATAAATGCTTTGAACTTACAAAATCCACATGAAAGTCTAATTAAATACTGAATAACAATTTTTTTTGAATAATGTTTTTAATTTTAATGTTTTGTTTCAGTCCATGTCAGTTTAAAACTCAGTGGTTTCTGTGGTGGCTCAGTGGTAAAGAATCCACCTGCCAGCGCAAGAGACATGGGTTTGATCCCTGGTTTGGGAAGATCCCACATGCCGCAAAGCATCCAAGCCTACACGCCTCAACTATTGAGCCTGTGCTCTAGAACCCGTGCTCTGCAACAAGAGAGGTCACTGCAATTCGAAGCCCGTATACTGCAACTACAGAGAAGTCCCTGCTCTGTGAAACTGAGAAAAGCGCGGGCAGCAACGAGACCCAGTACAGCCAACACACAAAGAAATCAAACTACATAAAGTTTACAGCATGTACGCTTCTGCAATTAATGTTTAAAACCATGCCAGGCTGTTTGGGCTGTCTTCCACCGCCCTTATTTCACACTCACAGTATTCCTATCAGGTCAAGTGACACAGTGCTATCCTAGAGGAAATGTGGGCTAGGGAAAGTCAATCACACCCCACCCCACAAAGCACCCTGACTGATGCCGCTTCCTCAAGACAATATTTCAACTTCATTGGCATGACTGGCTGCCTATGTCCAGGAGCCTTTAATGGTATCTTTTAAGGTAAACCAATCCACTTTCCTTTAATCTTGATTTTATGGAATTCTCCTTACTAGAGAAATTTTCCGAAGAACTTAAATATCAGAGAACACTTGATGAATTAAGTTTCACTGTATATTTTGTGCTGTTAATAAGCCTGGTTTATTTAAAGCATTTAAAAAGCCAATAATGGGATGTTCTTGAATAGCTGTGGCATTCACAGTTCTAAGATATCATGCTATGTGATCATCAACAGGAAATTTCTCCACATACCCACTAAGATGACTCCCTCATTCTTTGGAGATGTTAAACCATTATCATAAGAAGAACCGACCACTTCAGTCAACAGGCAGAGGTTTAGATGCTTGGAGTCCAGCGTGGACTCCAAGACAAACTTAGAAAAGTGGTTGACAAGCTTCTATCGCTTAGAATGAAATAGCTTCTTCCTGTCTATCAGAACATTAATAAAATCATTTTTATTAAGGTTCCAACTCTGAGATCAAAGTCCCCAATCAAAGCTTTGTTTTTGCTATGCTACTGGTTAAGGGACTTAAAACTTACTTGTCTGGAATGATTGCTGAGAGAACAAATATAAGGATGATGACATCAAGACTATTCTCAGGCATTGGGTAACTCTTATCTTCATCACACAGATCATGAACAAAGGCAAAACACCGAGAAGGGTCATATGCTGAATTTGTCTGCAGACAGATGGAAGAGAGGTTAGAAAATGTTCATATAGCCTCAAGAAAAACCATCTTGCTTTAAACATAATCCCTGCTGCTTCCCACTGAGGGAGATAGCTCTTGTCATTACAGCAAACATTGTTACTCTTAGGGTAAGAACCAGGAACAACTCTAGGAGCCTGTGAAATCCAACTTGTATGTTTAAAATGGTACATTCCTGACTCCTTTACTTCTAGTCTTTATTCTGATTAGGAGTCAGATCTGAGGACTGGAAAAAAATGAGGAAGGTAAGTGACCAAAAGGGCAAAGAGAAACCTCATAAGTAGGAAAACAAAACATATTGAAAAAGCATGATTTAAAGCAACTTCCACTACAGCATATTACACAGATCATAGATTCTCCAGGAAAATCTCTCTCTCCAGATGTGGAAGATTTAACCTACAATTTATTATCATTAAACTAATTTTAAAAAGTCTCACTATTCATCTGGTATCGGCCCTTAAGAACAATTTCAGAATCAGAAATTCCCTGGCGGTCCAGTGGTTAGAACTCGGCACTTATACTGCCAGGGACTCAGGTTTGATCCCTGGTCGTGAAACTTAGACTCCGCAAGTCGAGTGGCAAGACACACACACAAAAAAGCCAACCAGAAATACTGCCGATCCCTGAGCTCCTATGCATCATAGGAGCATCATACATGATTGTAACACACATTCAGGGTAACTTCCCTATCTATATCTCTCGTCTCCAAAAATGTGATTTTGTTTCTCACTGCTGCTGCTGCTAAGTCACTTTAGTTGTGTCTGACTTTGTGCGACCCTATAGATGGCAGCCTACCAGGCTCCTCCGTCCCTGGGATTCTCCAGGCAAGAAAACTGGAGTGGGGTGCCATTTCCTTCTCCAATGCGTGAAAGTGAAAAGTGAAAGTGAAGTTGCTCAGTCGCGTCCAACTCTTCGAGACCCCACGGACTGCGGCCTACCAGGCTCCTCCGTCCATGGGATTTTCCAGGCAAGAGTACTGGAGTGGGGTGCCATCGCCTTCTCCATGTTCCTCACTGGTCACAGCTAATTAACAGGGCAAGTAGACGGTCAGCTGAGCTGAGTCAATCAGACTTTTTGGGGACTCTAGAATTAAGAAACTGTCATTCGGGTGAGGTTCTGGGAATACTTGAAGAAGGGAGACTTATAAGGGACTGAGAGGAACAAGTATATTGGGCTATGTATAAAACCAGGAAAAACCTATCAGAGAAAACCAGGCTGCAAAGGAAAAAAGCAAGCAAAAGGCAAATGGGCAATGAGAGGGAAAACACCATGACCTTAAGGGAGGCGCTGTGACAAAAGAAGGGGGTGGCAGCATCTCACCAGTGTGCCTTTGGTACCTGACACTTTGTCAGAGCTGAGTTTTAGTCCTGGCTACACCATATGCCCTTGAGATCTATGACATTCCCTTTAATTAGCTGCGCTTGTCTACAAGTTTCTGTAACTTGTAACTCAATCCTAAATGAAACAATCATTTCATTTCAATTCTTAAAACATGACTTTAGGAAGGTCAAGAGACCTGCCCAAAGTTCCACAGCAGGAAAGCAGCAGGTTCCATCATCACATTTAGCCAATTCCTCTACTCCAGGCTATTGCAGACCACAGCACAATAAGCAAATAGTTAGAGACATTGATTTTTATGAGGCCCCTTTCCCCTTAAGTCAGTGAAAATTACTGATAGGAGCACTGGACTTACCTGGACCAGTTCTACAGCTGTGGAAGAAAAATCACAACAGTAAACAAAGAGGCTTGGGTCACTGAAATGGGCAGGAAAAAAACCACAGCAGAGGCATTAGATTACAAACTGGATTACGTCTATTCTCTATACTATGCAGCAGAGTTAAAATATCAAAGGCACCACATGTTAACAAAGTAACAGGTTTAACACTCACTACTTTCCCTGATGACAAAGATAACTTATAAGTCAATTAAGGCAAAACAATCCATAATTGGATAATGTAGACATCTAATCACCTGTAACCTACAGCTCCCAGTAATTGCTGTTATCATTCGATTATACTAAGAGTTCCAAGAAACAACAATGCATCACTTTTTTCTTTGCTGACATGCTGTTAGACTTTACAACAAACCTTACTTGTTAGTTTGTAGAATTGGGAAGACTGTGTTTCCCACACCACAACCAACCTGTAGACAGAAATCAGAAATGAACTATTAATCACAGAATTCCCTAAAGTAAATAAATAATCAACAATAGACAATTTGTCTTACTGTATTAGGAAAGGTGTAGTGACTAGAGCTAATCATGACATTCCCTGCCTGTGACCTCAGGAACCCTCAAAGAGGTAGGCACAGTAGACGAGAATATGGGCTTTTATCAGCAGGACGGGACCTGGTCTGGGAAAAAGAGCATGGGCTGCTTTTACTTTTTGAGTTTGGGCAAATGGTCCTGTAAACAGAGTATTTTCTTACTGAGCTCCATTATACCATTACCTGAAAAATGTTTCTAGTAGACTGGATTGAAAAAGTCATGAGGGGAACCATGGCAACACTGTCCTAAGTTCAGTGCTGGGTGTGGTAATAATGAAAATTGCACCATTTACTCAGAGCGTACTATGTGTCAAACACTATCCTCAGCCATTATATATACATTACCTCAATTAACCCCAGTAGTAACTATGAGGCAGAAGTCCCATTTTGCTTGGGGAGGATCAGGGACCAACACAAAGTCATGCCAGAGGACTCAGTCCCAAAACTAATCAGCTTCTGGTGGAGTGTGTGGTCACTTTTGTGAATATTCACTTTACAGTGCACACTTTTCTTTTTTAGGTCTAGCCGAGCCTCTACCACACATCCAGACTGAGAAGACAAGAAATCTCCCACATCTGAAAAGCAGGCACCATCCTAACTAACCTCTCCATCTCATAAATGTATCAGAAGTAACAGAAGCTGTCTTTTGACCAGGGACTCTCTACTAGATGGCTGGGTTAGCAGGACATTACAACTTTTGGACAGAATATAATGTTCCCAGGTAGCACCTCAGGTGATCTATCTTTGTCATGACCAGGGGATCTGGTCTGTATCTAGGACAGGTCTGCATCTAGGACATTTCAATAGCTCAAAAATGCAGGTGATTCCAGGCCAACATAGAGGAGGTGTCTAGTCAGCTTCATCATCAGAAGTTACTTTGGGGCTCAGCCTCTCTATTGCCACCCTCTGTGCATAAGACAGCCTCACTAACCCCACTGTCAGGACAATAAAGGGAGGTTACCTCGAGTATTCGGTAGGTGGCGAAGGATCCAGGAAACTCATTAGCACAGATTTCCAGGTGATGGAGTTTCTGAGTTACACTCTCTTCCATAAGAGGTGGCTGTGTCTTATCTCCAAGGCTAACAGAAGAACAACTGTGCTGTTCTTCTATTGTTAAAGCAGATCCATCCTCACCGCTTCTACAGTATTCATACACTTCACTCCTCTTATTCTCTGAGAGCCAATTCGTCAAGTGATTTTGGCTAGGTGCCAGCTCTGGGAATTCAGTAAAAAGCCAATGTCTATCCTTGAAAAACCCATTTTCATGGATTTTGTAGAAGTTGTTCCAATATTTGTTGGCATTGACCTCATAATCAGCTGTAAATATTTAAGAAAGAATTTTAGGAACCATCTCTCAGTTTTATTTGTATACAATATAAATTATCACCCTGCTTCACCAAATTTTATACGAAAAGTTATACTCAAGCAGAGCCTCAGGCTCAGAGCTGGTGGTCATTTGGTCCTATCACACTTGAATTTGCTCTCTTGTCCTTCCAGGGAGTTCAACTTCTGCCAGAAAACTTACTACTTCAATTCTACTCCCACATCTTTAGATGGCTCTTAACTATTAGAAAATCCTAATATTAAGCAAAAAACCTGTCTAATCATTTCTGATCAAAAGGTCCTACTATCTCTCATACAGAACAGCTGTATTTGAGGGCCATTATTTCCCTTTCTAAAACCTCTTTTACAAGCTAAATGTCCCAGGTTCTTCAGTTATTCCCCATGTGAAGTCAATGGTTATAATACAGGTATGATACTGTATCTTCTTTACATTATATTCCTGTGTCTGTGGTTCTTTATAGTGTGGAGCCCAGAAATGAATTCACTACTAACAGATACTAAGCATGGAAACAGAAAATGATGACAAGAGGAAAAGTGTTTCGATGAGAAGAGATCTGATGACAGAGGACAGGATAGACTAAAGTATGAACTACTTAAAAGAGTTGTTCAAGGTGTTGTTGTTGGTGATTGTTGTTGTTGTTGTTGTTCAAGGTGATCAAGGCAGTCCTAGATTTCAGTTTTACTTTTTATTTTTGAGATAACACTGGCTTATAACTAGATTTTAGCTTTCTGCTCTTTGCCAATAAAGGGGCCTGACTAGCGTAGTAGAAGAATAAAAACCTAAGAAATTGGATCTCAATTCTACCACTACTAACTAAACTGCTTACCTCTGGGCAGGGCACTTAATGTCCTGAAGTCCAAGTTTCTTTAACTGTAAAAAGAGGATATTGGACTATATGATTTTCAAAATCCCTCTCAACCTTAATTTGCTTTGATGTAGTCTTTGTCAAACTATGTAAGGTTAATATTTCATAACTGGACTTTTCTATTTGTTCAGAACTATTTCTGGGGGTACTTCTCTGCAATTTCTAGTGCCACCTTCAACTGTCACTTAGAACACAGGCCCAATCAGTCCTAGTTTTACTAACTAGGAGTATTTTTCAGTGAAATCATCCACCTCTTCAGAAGAGGCTTCTTTTTCTTTGGCCAGAATTATTTCCACTCTGATTCATCCATCTTTCCTTTGCAGAAGCCTTACCACCTCATAGCCACCACACAAGGAAAAGACACATAACTCACGATTTGTTAGCCAGCCACCCCCACCCCCCATTATTTAGAATCTGACCACTTGAATCCAGCTGTAATGACAACACTTCCTCGGGCAAAACGTAATGATGTAAAAAGTATATCCTCTAAGACAATCATGTTGTCACAGGTCAGTCATATTGATATGGGTCTGCTGCTGCTGTTGCTAAGTCACTTCAGTGGTGTCTGACTCTGTGCGACCCCATAGACAGCAGCCCACGAGGCTCCCCCGTCCCTGGAATTCTCCAGGCAAGACCACTGGAGTGGGTTGCCATTTCCTTCTCCAATGCATGAAAGTGAAAACTGAAAGTGAAGCTGCTCAGTCGTGTCCAACTCTTATGGGTCTAGTCAACATAATGAAAGACTTAGTGAAGTTGCTCAGTCGTGTCCGACTCTTTGTGACCCCATGGACTGTAGCCTACCAGGTTCCATCATCCATGGGATTTTCCAGGCAAGAATACTGGAGTGGGTTGCTATTTCCTTCCCCAGGAGATCTTCCCTCCCCAAGAATTGAGCCCGGGTCTCCTGCATTGTAGGCAGACGTTTTACCGTCTGAGCCACCAATTAAAGACTTAAGTCACTAGAAAAATGGTATCGAGATACAGTTATCCTCTTCCAAAAAAAAAAAAGCAAAACACCCTTTATGCCCTAACAAGATGTCAAGGCACAGCCCTTTCCCAGCCTTGCCCAACCCTCCCCTTCTCGTTCTATCCCAGAGTTCTGTATCAGACCAGTAACCAAGACTCTGGGGGCCTCGGTTCTCTGGCCTCTCCGGAGAGCATGTCCAGCAGTACGCAGGCTGTCAATACCACCGAGGGTCCACCTGGGCGCACCTTGCTTCTCCTGGCACACCCGCTGAGTGCTGTTCTCCTGGACTTTCCTCTCTGCCTCCGCGGCCTGCTCCTCCGACCACTCCACGTTGTCCCTGGGAAAATGAAATGGGCAGCTCAGGCGCCTCAGGTTTTCGCCCGCGGGCAGGGAGTCGCCGGCCCCGCAGCGCCTCTTCCGTGGGAGGAGAGTGCCAAGAGTAGGCCCGCGGGACTCTGGTCGGCGGTCAGCGCCTTCTCAGAGTGCTCCGCGGCGCTGGGACTGAGGGCGAACCGCAGGCCGGGCGAAGGGTAGGGCACTTACCAGGCATTGTGGTGAAAGACGCGGGCGGGGTCGCTCAGACACCGGCTCCCGAACTGCTGCCTCTTCCCGCCGACGGCTGCAGGATGGTCTTCAGGGAAGGAGCCGTCCATGACACCGGAACCGGAAACACCTACTTTCCCCTCCCGCGCGAACGCTCTGCAGGCCACACCCCTTTCGGAAATCGCGGGGTCTGGGCGGGAAAACACGGAGGCCGGGTGGGGCAGTCATGCAGTCCCCTGTTGAGGCGGCGTTCGGGCTCTGCCTGGTGGGACGGAGCTATTTGGGAAGGAGAGTCAGCGGGTTTTCGCCCCAGAGTCTTTAGTCCTTCAACAGGCGGGCCAGAAAGTGGTAGACGTTCCACTTGAGCCTCCTTTTAATTCTAGGATGCTCTAACAGGTCCCCAGTTTCTCTTAAGTTGTAAGACGAAAAATTTTGAATCACTTTAATAATTAGATAATTACCTAGCTTTACTGTAGAGCAGTGGCCAACATAATTGAGAAAAATAGCAAGCAGGGCGAGGAAATAGGGCAGTTTTCCAGCTTTTCACAGTGTGAAAAAGGAAAGAAAAAAGTGTGTTGTGTGTGTGTGTGTTGTTGATATCCACACTGTTTCTCTGGTGAAGGATATGAATTTCGAGAACACGAAGTTTAACCGTCAAATCAAATACCCAAGGACAAGTTTAAAAGTATAACCCCACCACCTAACTTTTTGAATTATCCATATGAAAGCTTATTTGCACAATCAGAATTGTAATACATACACATATATAGTTATATTAATACATTTTCAGCCTTACATGTTTCGATAATTGCTACAAACTTACAAAAGAAGGAAGTATGCTGTCAATATAAGATAAAGTTAATTGAGATTTCCAGAAGAGGGATGACTACCATTTGGAAGAAGAGAAGGGATTTGTTATTTAAGTAATATAGTTCTAAGTTTAACACACTGGTAACCAGTGATAGCTTATTGCTGAATCTTTCCATGGTGGTGGTGGTGGTTTAGTTGCTAAGTCGTGTCTCACTCTTTTGCGACCATATGGGCTGTAGCCCACCAGGCTCTTCTGTCAGTGGGATTTTCAGGTCAGAATACTGGAGTGGGTAGCCATTCCCTTTTCCAGGGGATCTTCCCCACCCACGGATTGAACCTGAGTCTGGATTGCAGGAGGATTCTTTACCAACTGAGCCATCAGTGAAACCCAAGTCTTTCCATAGGCAAAACCAAAGGGAGCGATGATTCATAACTTTCCCTCCAAAAAAAAAAAAATGGAAACAAACTCTAAATCACAAAGAAAAATACAGGAGTGAATAAAAAAGATGATAGTAAAGAACTTGTAGTTTATTTGGAAACAATATTGTTTTGCTATTCTCATGGTCTTTTGAAACATTTTGAACAAAAGCTCCTTTCCAAAAAGCAAGTACAAGAATTTTTATCTTTTCTCAAGGTCAGTTGTGTAGATAAAGTGGTTGGTTCATATTTATTCTTGATATCTTGTTCTGTCATCTACAGGTTTCTTTTTTGCCTCTCCCCCCACACCGAAAGATTTGTGGTGCTGGTCAACAGTCCTAGTGCATATTTTCTTCCAGATAGCTCACACTGTCTTCACTTGAAGTTACTTGCTATATTAGTTCCAATTAGAGACATTTAAAGTGTCAGGCAAGTTGGGCCTTTCAATAAGATGTGACAAAGTATCCTAATCTTAACTTTTATACAATTACTTTTGATTGGCCTGTAAAACTCATTTTTCTCCATCTTTTGAAGCACCTGCAATAATATTTCAGAAGGAATTTGGACGACGTCTGTGAGTCCTTCTTGGTATCAGGCTGTAGAGTCAGCAAGAACTACCTTTCAGAGGAGCTAAGGGTCCCTCTGCTGGTGAGTAATGAGAATTCTCCCAGCTCAGTGGGTGGCAGGGGTTCAAAGCAGGGAAAGATTGAGAAAATTCATTCTGGATTATGGCCTTGAGTGTTAACCCTGGACTGAGGCAGTTAATTGTTTCAGGCTCTTCTTTCAGTTCGAAAAACTGGAAAGTTCTGGGCTGTGTAAGCATGTGCTCTGGAACTGAAGACTGGTGAAGGGAGCCTGCTGTCCTAATTTGCTCTCTTTAACATTCCATCAACCCTGGACAGCCTTTGTAGCAGTCCTATATATTGAATAAGTTGGTTTAACAATGTCAAATTTAAAACAGCTTTTGTGATTTTTTTCTTTATTGCAAATAAATATATGATTACTGTAGAACATTTAGAAGATATATATAAGGCAAAAGAAAAGAAAATATCATACCCCACCCTTAGTTTAGCACATTAGACACTTTGATTTATATCCTTCCAGTGTTTCTTGTTTATAGAAACAATTTTTAAGTTAAATAGTTTTAGAACAAACTACTTTGTGCCCCTCCCTGCTTGTTTACAGTTTCACTGAGGTAAAATTGATATACAGTTAAATTCATCCATTTAAAATGTACAGGTTGATGAGTTTTCATAAAAATATGCATTTGTGCAACACCATCATAGTTAGGGGCTTCCCTGATGGCTAACACGGTAGAGTCTGCCTACAATGCTGGAGACCTGGGTTCAATCATAATTAAGTTTTAGAACAACTCCATAAAGTTCTTTCATTCCTTTTAGGAGCTTTGCAATTGTGAATATTATTCTTTTATTTGAAGTATCTTTTACAACATCATTTTAATGACCCTGGTATTGTTTTGGATAGTCATACCGTGATGTATCGGACAATTAGGCTATTTTGTTTCTTACTACTAAAAATTCACCGTAAGAAAAATCCTTATAACTAAATCATTTTGTACATTCATTATTATTTCTTTAGGATTAATTTCTAGAAGTGGAAGTGCTGAGTCAATGGTTAAAATTAGCTCTGTTACGAAGCTCTGTGTTGTTTAGTTACTAAGTCATGTCTGACTCTTTGTGACCCCATGGACTGCAGCATGCCAGGCTTTCCTGTCCTTTGCTATCTCCTGGAGCTGCTCAGACTCACATCCATGGATTTGGTGATGCTGTCTAACCATCATCCTCTGTCGCCCCTTCTCCTGCCCTCAGTCTTTGGTCAGAGCATTTTATCTGTCTGCTCACGGTTACATATCTAGGTCTGAGAACAGGATCCAGCACACAGTATGCAACTCAGGAAATAACTGGTGAACTGGCTGAGTACCTGTTGCTATACTGCATTCCATCAGAGAGGCCAACTTATGCTGTTGTCAACAGTGTGTGATAATTTAATAGAATGTATTTCTGTTAAGAATAATTTTAATAGAATGTATCCTAGATTTTCCAGGACAGATCTACTTAAAAATATTCTGTCCTGTTAGCCCATTGACCCAGGGAAATATCCTAGGAATTCTAATATTTTGGTATCCAAATGAAATCTCAGGTTTTCCTGTTACACTCACACAGCCATACCAAAAAAAAAAAAATCTCTTGTCAAACTGTAAATTTTGTTTTTTGGATAGAAAATGTTACTTATTTTTTTCCCAATCATAAAAATTATAAAGAATGGCAAATATTTTTAGACAGTTTTGAATATTCAAGGTAACACAAAATTACTTCAGGCTTATTTCATTGAACAGTTTTGGGAGCCTTCACTATCTTCATTACTTGTTCCTGGCATGTTATAATTTTACATTATAAGCCACTGTCTCCATCAGTGTGGAACATGTATTTTCCTTTTTTTAGAAAAGAGAAAAGGTCATGGATTATATACACTTAAATATGTTAAAATAATAAATGTTATGGTATTTATATTTTTCCACAATAAAAAATTGCAACCCCTCACCAAGAAAGAGGGTGTGAGATCAGTTGTTTTTCAGAGTAATCCAGGGGATCAGGATTAGGATCCTTAGGAAAACCCAGATCTAATCAAGGTTCCCTGGGGGACTGCAAAATTATTCCCTGAAACTGAAAGGTCATTGTCATCTCTTGCTTCTGGCCTCTTTCACAAACAATAAAAAATAAGAAGAATGCCACTTAAGTCACATAAACTCAGATACTTATTGTTGAGAGGGCTGTTCGGAGGTCAGAGAGCAGCCCTGTGTTAAGTACATCTTTGCCTTTATCCTTCCTGCTGAGGCTCAGGCAGCTTTGAGGTGCCCCAGGTGGGGGCAGCAGAGTGCAGCTGGTTGCTAGAGAAATCACCCCAAGGCATCTGCTGCTGCTGCTGCTGCTGCTAAGTCGCTTCAGTCTTGTCCGACTCTGTGCGATCCCATAGACGGCTCCAGGCAAGAACATTGGAGTAGGTTGCCATTTCCTCCTCCAATGCATGAAAGTAAAAAGTGAAAGTGAAGTCGCTGCAGCCTACCAGGCTCCTCTGTCCATGGGATTTTCCAGGCAAGAGTGCTGGAGTGGGGTGCCGTTGCCTTCTCCCCAGGGCATCTACTTACCAGTTAAGAATGAGGAAAGAGAAACCATACTATGACTTAAACTTTTTTACTGGTCAGAATTCAAAAGATGTCAATGTTTTCAGCTGCTGAGGATGTATTAGACGAAAGCAAGAATAATTTTGATATCTATGAAAAAGTAGTTTGCGATGAGCTGTTTAGAAAACGTAGTTTCATTGTCGAAAGCCCCTGAAGCCTTTCCGTTTTCTTTTTCTTCCTGTGTCTGTGTCACATTCACTGATATCTGAAGAGGACGAGAATACAGAGTTGTGGAAGGCATTCCTGTTCACGTGGGCATCGTATAACTTTAGGTCCTTTGGGGAAAGTAATTCTTGGCAGACATTCCAGGACCATGTATAAGTAGAAAAGGTGTCATAAAAGGACTCATTTTTACTCTCTATTCCAATCAAATCTCCTCGAATCTTCCGCCAGAGGTTTAGCATTTGTTTCCGGTGCTCAAGGGCAATTCCCAAGTTATAGGTTTCTGTAGCTCTCTTTACCTGCAGTGAGAGAGCAGTAGTTTATAGTAGTTACCGCAAAATATCTTTGGTTTCTGGACCGCAATTGTAGATACCCCAAAGGTTATTTTTTCAAGTTACTTGAAAGTCACTGAATTTATATATTAGGTAGTGCCTCTTGAGGACACATGAGTTAGGAGTTGATGGACAATGAAAATGTATTACTTAGGAGTAGTGAGATATTAAGAAATTTTATAAGAATTTAAAAACACAGTAGACTAAAACCAGGAGGAAATGTGGGATGGAGATGGGCTCTTAGAACAACAGAAGCACCAAGGATGGCACTCTGTCCGGCCTACAGCAGGAAGGGAGAAGATGCTGAGCTAAGGAGGTCCACAAGAAAAATGAAATGAAAACAGCTCAGTTGTGTTTGACTCTTTAGACCCCATGGACTGTAGCCCTCCAGGCTCCTCTGTCCATGGAATCCTCTAGGCCAGAATACTAGAGTGGATAGCTGTTCCCTTCTCTAGGAGATCTCCCCAACCCAGGGATCGAACCCAGGTCTCCAGCATTGCAGGCTGATTCTTTACTGACTGAGCCACCAGGGAAGCCTGGAGGTCCCCAAGGATTTGATTAAATCTAGTTATGACCAACCTAGATAGTATATTCAAAAGCAGAGACATTACTTTGCCGACTAAGGTCCGTCTAGTCAAGGCTATGGTTGTATGGATGTGAGAGTTGGACTGTGAAGAAGGCTGAGTGTTGAAGAATTGATGATTTTGAACTGTGGTGTTGGAGAAGACTCTTGAGAGTCCCTTGGACTGCAAGGAGATCCAACTAGTTCATTCTGAAGGAGATCAGCCCTGGGATTTCTTTGGAAGGAATGATGCTAAAGCTGAAACTCCAGTACTTTGGCCACCTCATGCGAAGAGTTGACTCATTGGAAAAGACTCTGATGTTGGGAGGGATTGGGGGCAGGAGGAGAAGGGGACGACCGAGGATGAGATGGCTGGATGGCATGACAGACTCGATGGACGTGAGTCTGAGTGAACTCCGGGAGATGGTGATGAACAGGGAGGCCTGGTGTGCTGCGATTCATGGGGTCGCAAAGAGTCGGACACGACTGAGCGACTGAACTGAACTGAACTGAACTGGAGGGAGTAGGTGGCCATGGGAAAGTATTCCAGGGAGAGGAGACAGCATAACAAATGCTCCAAGGCAGTTCATCCCAGAGCTGGTAGGGGAGTCCAGGCCCTAGGGTCTCACTAGAGTTAACTTTGAGGAGAGGCAAGTCAGGTGTTGTTGCCGTAATCAAGGCCTAAGAGTTGTTCTCAGTGAGGTTGGGGAGAGCCCTTTTGTCAGGGAAAGTCATGCTGTAGCGAGACACTTTTCTGTGGGAAGTGCAGTGAGACCCTCAGTTGTGTTGAGCAGAAAATACAGTTGAAATATGCTGCCATTGCCGAGAGGGAAGCACTCATTTTTTAAGCAGGACAGTGACAGATTGGATCTTCTTAGGACCCATTCTCCATAGCAGCTGCGTGGAGAATGGGTGGAGCTGTGAGGAAGGGATAGCAGGTTGGAAGTTGTCGTCCAGGTAAAGCCTAATGAGGGCTTCAGTTTAGGCAACAGCAATACGATGGAATGAAGGGGACAGATTTGAAAAATCTTTGGGAAAATGGGAGTAGCCAGATTTGGTGATTAGTAGATGTGGGAAGTGAGGAAAAAGCATAACTTAAGGATGGATGGCTGCCAAATTCAGACTTAAATTGAAGAAAGTGGGGAATACCACTACACCATTCAGGTATGACATAAATAAAATCCCTTATGACTACACAGTGGAAGTGAGAAATAGACTTAAGGGACTAGATCTGATAGACAGAGAGCCTGATGAACTATGGACGGAGGTTGGTGACATTGTACAGGAGACAGGGATCAAGACCATCCCCAAGAAAAGGAAATGTCAAAAAGCAAAATGGCTGTCTGAGGAGGCCTTACAAATAGCTGTGAAAAGAAGAGAAGCAAAAGGCAAAGGAGAAAAGGAAAGATATACCCATTTGAATGCAGAGTTTCAAAGAATAGCAAGGAGAGATAAGAAAGCCTTCCTCAGCGATCAATGCAAAGAAACAGAGGAAAACAATAGAATGGGAAAGACTGGAGATCTCTTCGAGAAAATTAGATTTACCAAGGGAACATTTCATGCAAAAATGGGCTCAATAAAGGACAGAAATGGACCTAACAGAAGCAGAAGATATTAAGAAGAGGTGGTACGCAGAAGAACTGTACAAAAAAGATCTTCACGACCCAGATAATCATGATGGTGTGATCACTAATCTAGAGCCAGACATCCTGGAATGTGAAGTCAAGTGGGCCTTAGGAAGCATCACTATGAACAAAGCTAGTGGAGGTGATAGAATTCCAGTTGAACTATTTCAAGTCCTAAAAGATGATGCTGTGAAAGTGCTGCACTCAATATGCCAGCAAATTTGGAAAACTCAGCAGTGGCCACAGGACTGGAAAAGGTCAGTTTTCATTCCAATCCCAAAGAAAGTCAATGACAAAGAATGCTCCAACTACCATACAATTGTACTCATCTCACATGCTAGCAAAGTAATGCTCAAAATAATATGTGAACCATGAACTTCCAGATGTTCAAGCTGATTTTAGAAAAGGGAGAGGAACCAGAGATCAAATTGCCAATATCTGCTGGATCATTGAAAAAGCAAGAGAGTTCCAGAAAAACTATTTCTTCTTTATTGAGTATGCCAAAGCCTTTGACTGTGTGGATCACAATAAACTGTGGAAAATTCTGTAAGAGATGGGAATACCAGACCACCTGACCTGCCTCTTGAGAAGCCTGTATGCAGGTCAGGAAGCAACAGTTAAAACTGGACATGGAACAACAGACTGGTTCCAAATAGGAAAAGGAGTACATCAAGGCTGTATATTGTCACCCTGCTTATTTAACTTATATGCAGAGTACATCATAAGATGCGCTGGGATAGATGAAGCACAAGCTGGAATCAAGATTGCTGGGAGAAATATCAATAACCTCATGTATGCAGATGACACCACCCTTATGGCAGAAAGTGAAGAAGAACTCAAGAGCCTCTTGATGAAAGTGAAAGAGGAGAGTGAAAAAGTTGGCTTAAAGCTCAACATTCAGAAAACAAAGATCATGGCATCCAGTCCCTTCACTTAATGGCAAATAGATGGGGAAACAGTGGAAGTGGCTGACTTTATTTTTTGGGGCTCCAAAATCACTGCAGATGGTGATTGCAGCCACGAAATTAAAAGATGTTTACTCCTTGGAAGGAAAGTTATGAGCAACCTAGACAGCACATTAAAAAAGCAGAGACATTACTTTGTCCACAAAGGTCCATCTAGTCAAGACTGTGGTTTTTCCAGTAGTCATGTATGGATGTGAGAGTTGATTATAAAGAAAGTTGAGAACCGAAGACTTGATGCTTTTGAACTGTGGTGTTGGACAAGACTTTTGAGAGTACCTTGGACTGCAAGGAGATCCAACCAGTCCATCCTAAAGGAGATCGGTCCTGGGTGTTCATTGGAAGGACTGATGTTGAACCTGAAACTCCAATACTTTGGCCACCTGATGAGAAGAGCTGACTCATTTGAAAAGACCCTGATGCTGGGAAAGATTGAGGGCAGGAGGAGAAGGGGACAGTAGAGGATGAGATGGTTGGATGGCATCACCGACTCAATGGACATGGGTTTGGGTAGACTCTGGCAGTTGGTGATGGATAGGGAGACCTGGCGTGCTGTGGTTCATGGGGTTGCAAAGAGTTGGATATGACTGAGCAACTGAACTGACCTGAAGGATGGCTCTTGGCCTTCAAGTCTCAGTGCCTAGGGAGATGGTAGTATGGAATCCTCAAGGAAGAGCCAGTTTGATGTATAAGATGATGAGTTTGGTTTTGGACGTGTCCAGCTTGATATGCTGTGAGACAGCAGGGTAAATATGCTCAGTAGGTAATCAGTGAGATGAGGCAGTACTGGAAAGACGTCTAGGCCAGTGACAGTTAAGACTGATCAGGCGTATAGGTGGCAGCTGAAACAAGGCGAATCAGAGTGTAGGAAGATTGAGGATAGGAACGGTGTTTTTTATTCTGTGGTATCTCCTAATCTCAGAACCTTGTTAACACTGGATAAATATTTACTGAACAAGTGAATGTGTTTAATAAGAAGAGCAGTAAGATGAGACTAGAAAACTAGGAAATATCAAGACTTAAGGAACTTAAATGTCCACTGACAGATGAATGGATAAAGAAGATGTGGGTTTATATATATACAGTGGAATACTACTCAACCATAGAAAAGAATGAAATAAGGGCATTTCCAGCAACATGGATGGACCTAGAGATTATCATACTGAGTGAAGTAAGTCAGACAGAGAAAGACAAATATATGGTATCACTATATGTGATATCATGAAAAGATGATATGGATTAACTTACTTACAAAATAGGAATAGGCTTACAGACATAGGAAACAAACTTATGGTTACCAAAGTTTGAAGGGGGAAAGGGGGGAGGGGTAAATTAGGAATTTGGGATTAACAGATATACACCACTATATATAAAATAGATAAAAAAACAAGGACCTATTTTATAGCACAGGGAAGTATAATCAATATCTTATAATAACCTATAATGAAAAAGAATCTGAAAAAGAATATATTTATATGTGTATGTATAACTGAATCACTTTGATATATACCTCAAACACTGCAAATCAACTGTACTCAACTATAGAAAATAAGGGTGACCCTCAGGAAAAAGAAGAGAGAGGAAAGATACAGAGAGACACATAGAATTGAAGATGCGTTGTAAAGGCTAAGAAAGTGAAAGTGTTAGTTGCTAAGTTGTGTCTGACTCTTTGCAACCTCTTGGACTGTAGCCCACGAAGCTTCTCTGTCCGTGGAACTCTCCAGGCAAGAATACTAGGAATGGGTAGCCATTTCCTTCTCCCAATTCTTTACCATCTGAGCCACCAGGGAAGCCCCATTGTAAAGGCTAAGGAAGTAGAATGTGTCTCGGAGAGCTTGATCATTAGTGTCAAATGCAGAAGGGAGCTGGCATAAAATAAATACACCACAGTTTCTGGGAGACAAAAGTTGCTAAGAAGTGAGGGCACGAAAGCAGACATGCAGCACAGAGTTGTGGTTAAAGTGTGGATTCTTCAGAATCCAAGTTACCCATGCTTATAATTCTGGTTCTATTACTTTCTAGCTGTGTGCCTTTGGGCAAACCATGTAACCTCTCTGTGCATATCGGTAAAATGACAAGGAGTAACAGTGCCTAGGAGAAGGCAATGGCACCCCACTCCAATACTCTTGCCTGGAAAATCCCATGGACGGAGGAGCCTCGTAGGCTACAGTCCATGGGGTCGCTAAGAGTCGGACACGATTGAGCGACTTCACTTTCACTTTTCACTTTCATGCATTGGAGAAGGAAATGGCAACCCACTCCAGTGTTCTTGCCTGGAGAATCCCAGGGATGGGGGAGCCTGGTGGGCTGCCGTCTATGGGGTCGCACAGAGTCGGACACGACTGACGTGACTTAGCAGCAGCAGCAGCAACAGTGCCTAACTTAAAGGTTTGTTGTGGTAAGTAAATGAATTAGTACCTATAAAGTACTTGTAGAGTACTTACAGAGCACACTGCCTGGTACCTAGGAAGCATAATTAAACTACTATTACTATTATTCTTTTAGCTGCCATGATAAAGATTCAGTCACTCATCACAATTCCCTCCCTGAGTACAACCCTCACTGTGACTGCTGGTTTACTACCTTAACTAGTTGCTGTCTCCAGCATGAAACAAATGAATGCCTCAGAAATGAAGCTGGGTACAACTCCAAAGGAGAAATGATCTGGTCTTAAAGACAAAGAACAGAAAAAAAATCTTGGTTTTATGGTTGTAGTGTGTATGTGCTCAGTCATTTCCAACGCCCTGCAACCCCATGCCCATGGGTCCATGCCCTCTGCCAGCCTCCTCTGTCCATGAGATTTTCTAGGCAAGAATACTGGAGTGGGTTGCCGTCTCCTCCTCCAGGGGATCTTCCTGACCCAAGGATAAAACTGGTGTCTCCTGTGTCTCCTGTATTGCAGGCAGATTCTTTACCGCTGAGCCACCAGGGAAGTTCTGTGGTTGTAGTAATGAAATGGAAAACGTTTTTGTCAATGGTTTCTGGGAAGGCATTCAACAGTGAATACTCACGTGTGGTTTAATAGCAGCTGCATCAGCCACTGTCCAGTTCTGCTTTCTCTTGAGTATTTGATCAATGGCGAGGATATCAGTTGAGTAGCCTGAGGTAGGGTCAACAGGTTTTATATTTGCTGCCTTTATAAACATTTAAAAAAGAAGGTTAGTAACATATTTTAGTTGAATTGCATAACAAAGGCAAAATACACAGAAATATACTACATTATGAAAGGGTGTGTATATGATTTATAAGATTATTTCTACACCACTTGTCAGTTGCTTCAGGGCACCCAGTACAGTGTCATGTGTAAATGGCATTGAACAAACTCTTAATAGTGAAGCCTGTCATAAGACAAGTATAGACCAGAGGATGGTTTATGTTTGGGATGTATGTAGGGAGTAGAGGGGCACCAACTCCATCCTCACTTGCAAAGCACTGAAAATGACTGTGCCCTCCACAGAGCACAACCTGGACTACTTCCAAAATTCTCACAGGGAACCGGCCATCTGTTTTTCCCTGTTCCTGGGCTGCTGAACAGTGTTGATGGAAATCATATAAATATGCAGATTGCTTTCTTTGAAAATGTGTATGACCCAGGCTCATCCAGGTTCTTAGTACTGCTTGACATTACTTTTCTTCATTTGCAGCTCTTACAGCTCTCACAGAGGCTGCTGGAAAACCAAACCTTTAAACTCCCTTAGCTAATGATCTTGTCTCTTCACATCTATCTAACATGAATTCTTTTTGCTCTTCTTTCCACCTTAGGATTTCTCCATCCTTTAACTCATTTTTTCCTCCTTCCCTCTCATATGTGAGAGTTTTTTTCTAATTTTCAAGGTCTCTTCGTGTATCTTTATTTATTCACCTCCTTTCAATTTACTTCTTTCCAGCGCTGGTTTCTTGGGTGTATGACCTGTGTAATTACACAGGGCCTTGTATTTAGAAGGGCCCTGAGTTTGGTTTAATGTTTTACATTGCTGTTTTTAAATTTTTAACTATTTTTGGACAAGGGGACCTACATTTTCATTTTGCCCTGGGCCTAGCCAGTCATGTAGCCAGTCTTGCCTCTCTTCTACATCTTCAAACATCTTCAGTTTCTCTTTAAGCAGTGGTTTTCAGCTTTGGCTGCATAGTGGAACTTTAAAATATCCTGAGGCCAGGGCCCCATTCCCAGAGATTTGATTTAACTAGACAGAGTTGTGGCCAGGATAGCAGAACTGTAAAAGCTCTCCCTGGGGGTTCTGTTGTGCAACCAAGATTGAGAATCAGAGTTGTAAGGGTTCTTCCTCCTGGCTATAAAAGTGCTCATCTCTTACATCCTGAAACAGATATTTATAGACTCCGATTCTCCATCAAGCTATAGTTTCATGTTTCTCTTCCTGTTACAAAAACAGTTAAATTTTTGTAAGGGGATTTGATCCCCCCTCTCTACTGCTCCTTTGCATTATCAGTTTCTGAAGAGGCATGATAAAAATCTTCCACTGTGATTATGGATTTGCTTATTCATTTAATATTTATTTTTACCATATAAATGGTAAAATTTATTTTTAGCCTAAAAAGTCTAAAGCTAATCCTTATTATTCCGTTAAATATCACCTTATCTGTCAATTTGTTACATACATACAGATTCAGAATAGTTTTATCTTCCTGATGATCAAAAAAATTTTTTAAATTGAAGTATAGTTGACTTTCTATATTAGTTTCAAATGAACAGTAATTCAGCATTTAATAGATTATACCCCATACAAAGTTATCATAAAGTATTAGCGATACTCCCTGTATTGTACACTACATCTTTGTAACTTGTTTTATATCTAATGGTTTGTACCTCTTAATCTCTTTTACCTGTTTTGCTCCTGACCTTATCCTTCTCCCTCCTGGTAAACAGTTTGTTTTCTGTATCTATGAATTTGTGTCTGTTTTATTTTTAAGATTCTCCTGATTATTAAAAACCATTAAATAGCATCTTTATCTTTATGTTTTGCCCAAATTCCCCCCCATATATAGATAACAGCTTATTTTGATTTGTATTTGCCTGATATATCTTCTTCTGTCCCTTTATTTTCAAGTTTCTGTGTCATAATTTAGGTAAAAGGATATATCTTAAAATTACTTTTAAAAAAATCAGCACCCTTTCTTTTAAACTTGAAAATAATTCTTTCTTCCTTCCCCCCTCCCTTCCCCTTATTATTTTTTTTAAACTGGTGTCTTTAATTGTTTCTTGTGATACTGATATATTTGGATTTTTCTGTTTTGTACTTTTCTATTTTCCCATGTTCTCTCTTTTTTCTTATTTTTTTATTCCTCTATGGTTTGGCAATATTCATTTTAGTTTTTACTGATTATCTTCACATTTTTAACATTCACAATTAATGCAACAAATTATAGATTTAATCAGTATCATAAGCCTCTCCCCAAACAATAAAAAGAACTTAGCTTTCATTCTGAGCACCACCCTCCTCATCTTCCATGTTAGCATGGTGTAGTATTTTATTTCTTATTGTCTGATACTCTCCAAACCAGTACTTCTTTTTTTATTTCAGTATATAAATGTTTAATTCTAATTGCTTCTTTGGCTTTTCATTTTCCCAGGTATATGTAAAATTTAATAAAATGTGTATGCTTTTCTCTTTTATCTCTCTTATGTCTTATGTCCCATGTGTTTTCCAGCTTTTTGGTCTTGGGCAATCTAACATGGAAAGATAACGTCTCAGGATAGTGTTAATTTGGATCTTTTATGAAGAGTGAGACTGAGTACCATTTTATGTTTCTGAGAACTGTCTGCTCATATCTTTTGCTCATTTTTATATAGGTTAGTTTTTTCTAATCACTTTGAAGCTCTCTGATGTATTAGAGAAATCAATAGCTCTTTGTATTATGAGTTGCAAATGTGACTTTTTTGCCATTTAAAATTATTTTTTATTTTTTAACTGTGCCACACAACATGCAGAATCTTAGTTCCCCAACCAGGGATTGAACCCATGACCTTTGCAGCAGAAGCATGTTGTCTTAACCACTGGACTGCTAGGGAAGTCCCTGAAACTTGAAAGTTTCATTCCTTGGTTTCTAATCCACATTTATAGTACATTAGATTAGATGTTATAATAGACTAGATTAGAATTATAGTACTATACATTTTTCAGCAATTTTGATGATTTGTTTAAATGAAATATTTATTGTTGTTGTTTAGTTGCTAAGTCACGTCCAACTCGTGATCCCATAGTCTATAGCCTACCAGGCTTCACTGTCCATGGGATTTCCCAGGCAAGAATGCTGGAATGGGTGGCCATTTCCTTTTACAGGGGATCTTCCTGACCCAGGGATCAAACATGTGTCTTCTGCATTGGCAGGTGGATTCTTTACCACTGAGCTATGAGGGAAGCCTTGACTATTTACACCTGGACTTTAAATTTAGGAACATGGCTATGGAGTCTGGTTTGAAATATCATGACTGAAAATATTTGTCATTAATAAGCACATTACTAGTTCTGTTAAGTTAGAACTTAAAAAACCTAAATATTGAACTGATAAGACATAATCCAAATCTCACCTGTGTTTTCCAGTCTTTTTTATGGAAAAAATAGTTCTCAAAGAAATTCAGAGGTTCCTTTCTCTTCAGCATTTCTAATTTCTGTATGTCTTTGAATGGCTTTCCCATTACCACTCCATCCACATTAGGAAACAGTGGAAAGATGGGTATTTTTGAATATGGGCTATCTGAAGGAGGATTGCATTCTGAAAAGATAAAAACTGGTATCACGAAAAAATGTAAGAAGGAATTCCCATAGAATTCCTGTGGTGCTTGATTTGCCCTTTGCCTATTCATCTCCTCAGTGGCCCTGCCACCCCTCCTTCATTCTCCTGCTCCCACCACCCCACCCATCCACAGACTTTCAGCTGCATCCAGGTGTCTAGGGATTCAGGTAAGATGCACATTTGTCTCAAATGATATCTGTGTGACAGACCAGTCACTCAGAATATGCTGTGGCCCTACTCTTAAAGCACTTGGCATCTAGTATTTATTTCTGACCAGTAATATACACATACATCTTTTACAATGGTGGGGAAAGGACAAATGACTCTTACTCTTGAGCTCGTCAAGAAATTTAAATAAATCCTTTTCTTTCATTATTGCAATCCGAGCAGCATTAGCGAAAGCAGCTGTGCTTGAGCTTGGAGGTGTGCATATGTCTGGCTTAAATCTCCTTTTTCCATAACCCGTAGTATCGGGGCTCCACACCATTCCTGAGGTGGTTTCCTGGAATTTTCTTCGGAAATAGCTAAGAAATAAAGATAATTTAGAGATGGTTAAAAAGTCCCTGACTGTTGGACAGAAAGAAAAAGAAGTCAATTTGCAAGTTATATATGCTGAATATGTTTATTTTAAGTTGTATAATCATTTAATACCATTTATGTGAAATTTATAGAATATCTACTGACATTTTCCACAGACCATTTGATTACTTTATATATGCAGTCCCTGGGCTCTGACTTCCTTCCTCTGCTCCAAGACTTCCCAGTCTTGTTTAGAAAAACACCTAGCAATTTTGATCTCTGACAAACCCTTAAGTGGTATCAACTTGACTATAAACATTAGTCATGCCTACTATTATATTATTTTGTGGTTTGTTTTTTAAAATTGAAGTGCAGCTTCTATACAATATCATATGCTACAGGTGTATAATATAATTATTTTATGTTGGGTTTTAAAATGCAACATTTTTTTAAATTGGAAGAAATTCTCATTGCAGAGAATCTGAAAGAGTTAGAAAAGTATAAAGAAAATGTTACCAGTAATCTTATTATCCACAGATGTCCACAGTAAATCACTACTGTAATTCTTTACAATTACAATTCTTTACAATGTGTGTGTGTGCGTGCGCCCGCGCATGTGTACATGTACATGCAGTCATGTGTATGAATGTATTTAGAAGATATGTTACTGTGCATTTTAGGTTATAAATTCTTTATGTACCACAGGCTACATATGATAAAGGACTCTAATTCACAGCACAAACATTCCCAAAGGTATGTTTGGAATATCAGTGACAGGTCAGATTCCTTCTTGCTGCTGAGACAGAGACTCCTCTTAGCAGCTGAGGTAGGGATCTCGTCGCTCACTGCTTAGATGGAAAAACGTGTTTCTCACTGCTTTGCTGCAGTGGGGGCTTCAGTACCAAAGTGGAAGATCTCACAGTGTGCTGAGTGGAGGAATGTCCCAGAGAACAAGATATAGGACCTTGCTTCTCACTACTTCACAGGTTTCCTTCTACTGCAGCATCAGGAGGCTTCACTTCTCCCTGGGATGGTGACGAGCAATCTTTCTTTTCCTCTCAGGAAGAGGGAAAGAACTCGTTCTAAATATTGGAGCTGCAGCAGTGGTTGGGTAGGAGATGTGCTGATCGTGTTCTGATTGGAGTCTGGTTTGTAATCAGATACTTCCTTCCCTAACCTTTTTTTTTTAAAATGTATTTTATATTGGAGTATAGTTGCTTAACAATGTTGTGTTAGTTACAAGTATACCACAGAGTGGTTCAGTTATCCCTATACATGTATCTATTCTTTTTCATATTATTTACCCATTTAGGATATTACATAGTATTGAGCAGAGTTCCCTGTAAGTCCTTGTTGGTTACTATTTTAAACTTTTTATTTTGTAGTGGGGTATAGCCGATTAACAAAAATATTGTGATAGTTTCAGGTGAACAGCAAAGGCACTCACCCATACATACACACATATTCATTCTCCTCCAAACTCCCCTCTCATCCAGGCTGCCACATAACATTGAACAGAGTTCTATGTGCTATACAGTAGGTCCTTGTTGGTTATCCATTTAAAATGTAGCAGTGTACATATCCATCCCAAATTACCTAACTATGCCTTTCCCCTGTTCCTCCCCCCAGAAACCATAAGCTCATTCTCTAAGTTTGTGAGTCTGTTTCTGTTCTGTACTACTACTACTAAGTCACTTCAGTCGTGTCCGACTCTGTGCGACCCCCATAGAGGGCAGCCCACCAGGCACCCCCATCCCTGGGATTCTCCTGGCAAGAACACTGGAGTGGGTTGCCATTTCCTTCTCCAATGCATGAAAGTGAAAAGTGAAAGGGAAGTTGCTCAGTTGTATCTGACCCTTAGTGACCCCATGGACCACAGCCTACTAGGCTCCTCCATCCATGGGATTTTCCAGGCAAGAGTACTGGAGTGGGGTGCCATTGCCTTCTCCTTCTGTTCTGTAAATAAGTTCATTTGTGTTATTTTTAAAAGATTCCACATATAAGCATTATCATGTCATATTTGTCTTTCTCTGCCTGGCTTACTTAGTATGATAATCTCCAAGTTTATCCACGTTGCTGCAAATGTCATTATTTCATTCTTTTTAATGGCTGTACTGGAGTTTCAGCTTTAGCAAAGGGTCTTTTAATTGTGGTTGTCTAGTCAATTTCTCTGGAGAGGGGTCCCCTAATATTTTATCTAGTATAAAAGTCTAGCTGTTAGTGGGATTTAGGGAAGGGGAAGGTGGCTGGTAGAGTCTCACCATTCAGTAAGTGGAATTTCATGTAACCCTGTTTTCACTGATACCCTCATCCTCAGTTATGTCTGATCTCCCTGAGCCCAATCTCTGGTACAACCTCTTCAGAGAGTTAACTGCCAAGCAGTCACTTGGTTGTATGGGGTCAGAGAGAGGAATCTAAGGGCCAACCTGCTTCTCAATGCTACTTTTAACTAGTATTTGTATTTTGGGCTCCCTACACCTCTGCTTTATCTTTGCATGAAATGTTCCCTTGGTGTCTCTAATTTTCTTGAAGAGATCTCTAGTCTTTCCCATTCTGTTATTTTCCTCTATTTCTTTGCATTGATCCCTGAGGAAGGCTTTCTTATCTCTCCTTGCTATTCTTTGGAACTTTGCATTCAGATGCTTATATCTTTCCTTTTCTCCTTAGCTTTCTGCTTCTCTTCTTTTCACAGTTCTTTGTAAGGCCCTCCGCAGACAGCCATTTTGCTTTTTTGCATTTCTTTTCCATGGTGATGGTCTGTTCCCTGTCTCTTATACAATGTCACGAACCTCCGTCCATAGTTCATCAGGCACTGATGCTGAAGCTGAAACTCCAATACTTTGGCCACCTCATGCGAAGAGTTGACTCATTGGAAAAGACCCTGATGCTGGGAGGGATTGGGGGCAAGAGGAGAGGATGGGGATTGGGGACGCCAGAGGATGAGATGGCTGGATGGCATCACTGACTCGATGGACATTAGTTTGGGTAAATTCTGGGAGTTGGTGATGGACAGGGAGGCCTGGTGTGCTGCAATTCATGGGGTCGCAAAGAGTCGGACACGACTGAGCAACTGAACTGACTGACTGACACCTCTGCTGCCTTTAGAGGTTCCTATTTTTTTAGGCTCCAAAACCACTGCAGATGGTGACTTCAGCCATGAAATTAAAAGACACTTACTCCTTGGAAGAAAAGTTATGACCAACCTAGATAGCATATTCAAAAGCGGAGACATTACTTTGCCAACTAAGGTCCGTCTAGTCAAGGCTATGGTTTTTCCTGTGGTCATGTATGGATGTGAGAGTTGGACTGTGAAGAAGGCTGAGCACCGAAGAATTGATGCTTTTGAACTGTGGTGTTGGAGAAGACTCTTGAGAGTCCCTTGGACTGCAAGGAGATCCAACCAGTCCATTCTAAAGGAGATCAGCCCTGGGATTTCTTTGGAAGGAATGATGCTAAAGCTGAAACTCCAGTACTTTGGCCACCTCATGCGAAGAGTTGACTCATTGGAAAAGACTCTGATGCTGGGAGGGATTGGGGGCAGGAGGAGAAGGGGATGACCGAGGATGAGATGGCTGGATGGCATCACGGACTCGATGGATGTGAGTCTGAGTGAACTCCGGGAGTTGGTGATGGACAGGGAGGCCTGGTGCGCTGCGATTCATGGGGTCGCAAAGAGTCGGACACGACTGACGACTGAACTGAACTGAACTGACTGTCTCAATTCCTGAGTGTTTCAAGTGTTCTTCAGTGAGAACTGGCTTGCTTCTTGACCTTCTGTACTGAAGCCATTCAAGTTTCACCTTCTTCTGATCTCACTAGCCTGTAAACAGTCATTTGTTTCCTGTCCAACTTCCAATTATGTTGGTATCATTTTTCAGCTCTTATTCCTGTCTTTATGCCCTCTAAAATGTTTTTAGTGTTATTTTAGTGCAATTTCAGAAGGGAGAAAAAGTTAAAACATGCACTTATTCTAGTATATTTAACGACTGCTATTTTTTAACCCCTAAAACTTGGCTTTCTTCCCATCATCCTTTTGGAACTGAAGTTCACTTATGGTTTCTTAAACTACCAAAGCTAATTCCATCCACTCAGTCCTCATTTTACCTGGCCTCACTTTAGTATTTAATACTGGTGTAAAACCTATGCTGTTGAATTTCTCTGTGACCCTGGTTTCTCGATTCCTTACTACCCTGTTTCTCTTCTTTTTTTCAATTTGGCTGTGCTGGGTCTTAGTTGCAGCATGTGGGATCTTTGTTGCCATGTATGTGAGGATTAAAATAGATAATATGTATATTCTATGCTTATATATATAGTTGAAAGTGAAAGTGTTAGTCACATAGTCATGTCTGACTCTTGCAACTCCACGAACTGTAGCCTGCCAGGCTCTTCTGTCCATGGAATTCAGGCAAGAATACTGGAGTGGGGAGCCATTGCCTTCTCCAGGGGATTTTCCCAACCCAGGTATCAAACCCAGGTCTTCTGCATTGCAGGTTGACTCTTTACCTTCTGAGCCACCAGGGAAGCCCATATACATAACACATAATGATAACAGTTAACATTCCTTGAGGTCTTATGTTTGCTAAGCACTGTACCTGCATTACCAGATGTCCTTACAATTGCCCTATAATTGTGTTATAGGTATTATTATTCTCATTCTACAGATGAGGAAACTGAGGCTGAGAGGTTAAGAATGTGATACATTTGTGTACCAATATCAGGGACTTAACAAATGTATTTGACTTGGAATGAAATGTAGAATGTTGCATACCCTCTGTTCTACATCTGATCGAGGTGTGGGACAATATAAAGAGATTACATGTTGAGGAGCAGAGGATATTTTATATTGTTGGTGGTATTCTGTATTTTAAAATCTCTTTAAGTGGGATAGTAGAATGCTTTGAAAGAATAATGCTTTTTAAAGTAGAATGCTTTGAAAAGACTGATAATGGCTACATTTAATTTTTGCAATACCATGATAGAGCTATATTGAGGAAATGTATCTTCAATGACATTTGCTGGAATAAACACATTTGGGTGTGAGAATGTTTCCTTATCCTATTCTAAAGTCTAATTTTGGTTTTGCTCCAGTCCAACCCACGCCAGTACTCTTGCCTGGAAAATCCCATGGACAGAGGAGCCTGGTAGGCTGCAGTCCATGGGGTTGAGAAGAGTCGGACACGACTGAGCAACTTCCCTTTCACTTTTCACTTTCATGCATTGGAGAAGGAAATGGCAACCCACTTCAGTGTTCTTGCCTGGAGAATCCCAGGGACGGGGGAGCCTGGTGGGCTGCCATCTATGGGGTCACACAGAGTCGGACACGACTGAAGTGACTTAGCAGCAGCAGCAAACACTACTTTGGGAGGTATGAAATTGCTGCCCTTTGTCCCAGAGTACTTTTTCAGAGCTCCTGAGAGATCCAGTGTGAATGGGAGTATCTTATATTCAAACTCAGTTTCCAAGCTCACCCCAAATCATTCCAGAACAGTCTTATTCCTCGGCAGTTTTCTAGCCCAGAGTAGGAGAAGCTGAACTTTTATTTTTTTGGTCATGTTGCTGGGCTTGCAGGATCTCAGTTCCCTAATCAGGGATTGAACCTGGGTCACCACACTGAAAGCCTGGAATCTTAACCACCAGGCCACCAGGGAACTTCCGAAGCTGAACTTTCTGGGCTATCTTAGGCTCTCAGTGGGGTCCCGAGATGGTCTGAATCAGCCTTGCAGTTTCAGAACTAGGCAGTGCTATGAGGTCTCAGGTTGTGGCACATGAGTAGCTAGCTGCCTGTACACCTTCTCCTTGTTTGGGGGCAGATCTGTGGAGATGTTAGGATGTCAGGGAGAGGCAGTTGCCTTGTAAAATCCTCCTAAGTGTTGCTGAGGTCATTTTTGTTCCTTTGCCACCTACCTTACTATTTCCGATATTGCCTTTTTGGGTAAGGCTGAAGTCTCTATAAGCTTTGATAGGATTTCAAACAACAGGATCCCTGGGTTGCCAGCTAAATCTAAACAGGTCTCCTTTTCTGGAACTATGGAGGAAAAAAAAAAGATTCAAAATGCCTTCTGAAAAAAAATTACCATAAAAAGTGTTAAAGTGACAGTCATTTTACTGTATATACAATATTAAAACCAAGTCAAAAACTAAAGAATTATAAACAAACATTCAAAGTCTGTTCTGTTTGGCGGGAAGGTCACTTTGATTACTGAACAGACAAAATAATCATGGGATTTAAAATGAAATGCTTTTAGTTCAGTGACTTCTAAGTAAATGTAGTAATACATTTAACATAAACATGAATTATATGTTAAGGACTATTCTGTTCATCTACGAAAAGGAACTGTTAATAAACATAACTCTGGTGTGCAGGCAAACCCTTGTTACTATAATGATACTTGAAACAGTAACTTCTGTTTATACTAAGACAGTTCATAGCTTATAAAAGGATGTCTTTTTTAAAACTGTATACAGTATTTGGAATTTGGAATGTATTTATCTGGAAAACATGATATGAATAAGGTCAGATTTTCCAAGGCAGCTTGTTAAACTCGTAAACAAACCATTAGAGAACTAACAGCAATAAATTGAGTGTATCTCCAAGTTGTTAAACCTTGTGTGAGAACATGTTCCGGAGCCTCCAGCACACTCTCCTGCTCTCACAGTGAGGGCAGAGGTTCATTGGGGTGAGGAAGATTTTTTCAGGAACAGTGAATTATCTATACCCAAATATGCATGAGAGAGACAGCGTTTTTCTAAAAATATATGAAATGAAAGTGTTGGTCGCTTAGCCCATGGACTGTAGCCCACTAGGCTCCTTTGTCCATGCAATTCTCCAGGCAAGAATACTGGAGTGGGTTGCCATTTCCTCCTCCAGGGGGTCTTCCCAACTCAGGGATTGAACCCAGGTCTCCTGCATTGCAGGCAGATTCTTTACTACTGCCTGAGCCACTGGGGAAGCCCCAAACATTTAGAGTGCTATATGTATACATTTTTCTTTTGTAAGAGTAGTACCTCCCAAAGTAGCACATGCATTTGGGAAAGAATTAAAGAGAGTGTTGGTCGCTCAGTCGTGTCCATCTCTGCAAGTCCACGGACCATAGCCTTCCAGGCTCCTCCGTCCATGGAATTTTCCAGGCAAGAATACTGGAGTAGTATATAAATATAAAAGGTGACCAAAACTTTCTGGACCACTGCCTGACTGTTCTCACTTAAGTCCAAAAAGCAGTGTCTCCTGCAGAAGGACTTGATGGATTTAAGTTAAAATTCTAAAGCTGTATCAATTTCCTTAGCAAAATTTGTTTTAAGAGAAGCAGTACAAAAGTAAATCATATCCCAGACTACACCTGCCTGATTAGAGGTCTAAAGGAACAATATTTACTATGCAGTGAATTGCAACTACCCCACTGCCATCTATTTAGCAACATACTTACCCACAGCCTTAAGGAAGCGGTTCTTATCTGTTAGCACCTTTAAAAAGTCTGAGAAGTTCACCTTCCCATCCTCTGCAACAGAGATCCAAGAATCAGAACAAGGCTATATTCACCTTCCTATTTCACATCCACCTCTATATTTTATTATTAGGCTATCCCTGAACTGTACTCCTTTCTTCTAAAATTCAAGGATAACAAGTGCTATTAGAGTGTGTTTCAATGGAAGGATAAAACTTTGGGCAGAGTTAGTGGAAACAAGTGACACTTTAAATGGTGACTGACTCCCATGAAGGGTGCTGCTGATTGACTGGGATACTGGCAGGTGAGTGGGGTGTCATGGGAAAAGGTATTGTGCTGAATACTTATTCCACACAACATACCAGCTTGGGCTACTAATCACTAGTATTCAAAGAAAAGACTACTTACATGCTTTAAAAAATATCAATAAAAGTGCTGTGGCATTTAAGATTCAATATAGGTGGCTCTAGTGATGGAAGGAAGATTTGTACCATTATGATTCAAACAGAAACAAAGGGCTTGGATAACCTTGGTAATGCAGGCAGATATGGTAGAGGATTCTGGGAAGGAAGGAAAGAGGGAGAGGAGGGGAGGGGAGGGGAGGGAAGGGAATGCCCCAGTAGATGTGTATAAGAGACAGGTTTACCATTTCCTTCTCCATGGGATCTTCCCAACCCAGGGATCGAACCCAGGTCTCCTGCATTGTAGACAGACGCTTTACTGTCTGAGCCACCAGGGAAGAAGAAAGCTAGACCTAACTATCTGGATATAAGAGAAGTCACTTTAGGCCTAAGCCATTTTGTCATCTAAATCTGGCCACAGTGCTTGTCCTTGTGAAAGAATATGCTATATTCTAGTGAAGTGAGTGAAAGTCACTCAGTCATGTCCAATTCTTTGCGACTCCATGGACCATTCAGTCCATGGAATTCTCCAGGTCAGAATACTGGAGTGGGTAGCCTTTCCATTCTCCAGGGGTTTTTCCCAACCCAGGGATCGAACCCAAGTCTCCTGCATTACAGGCAATTCTTTACCAGCTGAGTTACATAGTTAATTATTTTAAAGGAATGAAGAATGTAAAAAAAAATAAACAGGTATTACCAGGAGATAATATATCAGTTGTAAAGACTCCCAGTTCAGTTTCTGAGGTAAAGATTAGCCTGAAGCACATTCTTGAGCTGTTTTGCAGGATCCAAACCCCTCAAGCTCTAAAACACCAGACTACCTAGAGCCTTAGGATGGTAGATGCTGACCTTTGCTGACCATCATGACCTCCATCAACTAGAGCCTGGGCTCTGTTTGACCTTTGCCCCAATTTTATGCTGCATTCTCCTTTGCTCAAGCCCCTCCATGAATAGGTATGCAACCTTAGCTTAAAAACCTCTCCAGTATTGCAGCTGGGGAGAAATTGCTTTGGGAAATATCCTCAGTGTTCTCCTTACTTATTCCAAGTAATGAATCCTCCCTTCTTCTGCTCTTAGGCTTGGTTGTGTCTTTTGGCTCAACACCCAGTAAGAGGTGAGTCCAGTTTTTGAGTGACAGTAACAGGTTATTTTTGAAATTGTCAATGTCTTTATTTTAAGGTAGTCTCCAAAATGTATATTATGACAGGTAATCTGAATTTGATTAACAGTCACTTTTGGTTTCCACACAGGCTTTTTCAAAAACTAGCCCATTTTGTAGCTTTAATTCAATTTCATAACTTGTACACATACCTCACTGATAACTTTAAAGAGAAACACATATATGTACTTTTGGCAAATAAATGAGGCTTACTTCTCATGTTTATATAGATTGAGAAAAAATGTATTTATAAAAATCTTCTAAAAAAAATGGCAAGTCAAAGTACTCACGATCAATATCAGCACATCTTAATTCATTATAGAGATCATGCTTCGTTAGATTCATTCCCAACTTAGCTAAAGTGCACATCATTCCATGTAAATCAATACAGCCAGTTTTATCCTTGTTAAAGAAATTGTAGGCATCTTGGAAAGCTGTGGAAATAGAATTAAATTAGGACAGTTATTTAAGAATAAACAGTCTAGGTTTGATGCAGGATACAGGTGCTTGGGGCTGGTGTACTAGGATGACCCAGAGGGATGGTATGGGGAGGGAGGTGGGAGGGGGGGTTCAGGACTGGGAACACGGGTACACCCGTGGCAGATTCATGTTGATGTATCACAAAACCAATACAATATTGTAAAGTAAAAAATAAATAAATAATAAAATAAAAATTAAAAAAAAAAGAATAAACACATATTCTACTGGAATTGGTACAGACAATACTGTTGATTGGAGGTCATGTTCTGAAAATGCATTTAGAGAAATCTGTGTACTTAATAGGCATTTCTTATAAAGAACAGTGTCCTTCCATGAGATTTGAACTAAATAGAGCCAGACATCTTGCAATGTGAAGTCAAGTGGGCCTTAGAAAGCATCACTACAAACAAAGCTAGTGGAGGTGATGGAATTCCAGTTGAGCTGTTTCAAATCCTGAAAGATGATGCTTTGAAAGTGCTGCACTCAATCTGCCAGCAAATTTGGAAAACTCAGCAGTGGCCACAGGACTGGAAAAGGTCAGTTTTCATTCCAATTCCAAAGAAAGGCAATGCCAAAGAATGCTTCAACTACTGCACAATTGCACTCATCTCACATGCTAGTAAAGTAATGCTCAAAATCCTCCAAGCCAGGCTTCAGCAATACGTGAACCGTGAACTCCCTGATGTTCAAGCTGGCTTTAGAAAAGGCAGAGGAACCAGAGATCAAATTGCCAACATCTGCTGGATCATGGAAAAAGCAAGAGAGTTCCAGAAAAACATCTACTTCTGCTTTATTGACTATGCCAAAGCCTTTGACTGTGTGGATCACAATAAACTGTGGAAAATTCTGAAAGAGATGGGAATACCAGACCACCTA
>SJYT01064656.1:89331-117602 GCA_006410635.1 Cephalophus harveyi
GAAACTCCAGTACTTTGGCCACCTCATGCGAAGAGTTGACTCATTGGAAAAGACTCTGATGCTGGGAGGGATTGGGGGCAGGAGGAGAAGGGGACGACCGAGGATGAGATGGCTGGATGGCATCACGGACTCGATGGACGTGAGTCTGAGTGAACTCCGAGAGATGGTAATGAACAGGGAGGCCTGGCGTGCTGCGATTCATGGGGTCGCAAAGAGTCGGACACGACTGAGCGACTGAACTGGACTGATGTACAAGAGTGATTAATTCTATAGAAATTACTGCCCTATAGTTATGTGAAAAATTAACATCTTTCTCCTTTGATATAAGGCAAGCTTCTCAAGGGCTGGAACTGTCTCTGACGTGTTTCTTTTTTTTCTCCCAGTATTTCTGGCATGTAGTAGGCATTCATGAAGCTTAATCAACAAATACTTACTACATGACTTCTATGTGCCAGGGGCTGCTCTAAGTGTCTAGGATACCTTAATGCACTAAATAATGATTCTGCCCTTATACAAATATAATAAATAGGTAAGTTAGAGAGCATGTTAGAAGGTGGTAAGTGCTATGGAAAAAAAAGTAACACAGGGTTGGGGGTTTGGGATTTCTAAGGATTGAAGGATAGGTTGCTTGTATTAAAAGGTAAGATTTGAGCAAAGACTTGAAAGGTGAGAGAATAGGTATCTGGAGGAAGGGAAGAGAGGACTAGGCAGAGGGAAGAGCTGGAGCAAAGATCCCAGGGTAATGGGCCCAGCACATTCCAGGAACAGCAAGGATGCTAGTGTGGCTGGAGCAGAGTGAGCAAGAGGAAAGGAGTAGGAGAGGTCAGAGAGGTGATGTTATGTGGGATTATGTTTAAAATTTTATTTTCAGTTTTATTTCAGATTGGTTTTAGATGTAGTTGCAAAGAGAGCACAGAGAGTTCCTGTAGATTCCTGTATCATTAACATCTAACATTACTATAGTACATTTGTCACATCACGAAGCCAACATTGGTGTAGTACTAGTAACTAAACTGCACACGTTATTTGGATTTTACTGGTTCTTCCCTCCACTCTCTTCCTGTTCCAGGATCCTGTCCACATTACCTTATTACATTTAGTTGTCATGCTTTTTTGGCCTCTTCTCTCTAACAGTTTATCAGTCTTTCCTCTTTTTTTTTTGCTGACACTCTTGCAACTTTTGAGGAGTGTTATTCAGGTGTTTTGTGGCAGTCCTTCAATTTGGGTTTTTCTGCTGTTTTTCTCATGGTTAGCCTGAGATTATGGGTTTGGGGAAGGGAAACCACAGAAGTGAAGTGCTGTTCTCATCATTATGTCAAGGCTATCAACATGACTTATCACCGATGAGGTAATGTTTGTCAGATTTTTTCAGTGTAAATTTCTTTCCTTTCTTTTTCATATTCTACTCTTTGGAAGCAAGTTGCTAAGGGTAGTCCAGGTTAAAGGGACAGAGGGCCCAGGGGAATGGGGAATTAAGTTCCACCTCCTGGAAGAGGTAGTATCTATTAATACATTATTTGGATTTCTTTTGTAAGAGAGATTGGTATCTTCTTCATTTAAAAAACTCAATCATTTATTTTGTCATTAGGGACATCAATCTTTTTTTTTATGCTTTGAGTTGTAATCCAATACTATTCATTTTTATTGTTCAAATTGTTCCAGCTCTGGCTGTTGTGAGCTCTTTAAGGTTGGTTTCTGTATCCCTTCGACATGATCCTGTTCTTTTGTATTTTGAGCATCTCCTAACTTTCTGGCACTGCGAGATATTCCATGTTCATCTTGTATATTCTCCGTCCAAGCCCTCCAATCAGCCATTTGTCCAAGGAGCTTTGGTTCTTTGACAGGAGACTGACATTGGAAACCAAGATCTGGGTGCTAGGTATGCTTGTGGCTATGGGGGTGTCAGTGCTTCTGTCTTCTCAGCAAACTGAGCTAGCAAGTATATGCACATATACTAACCCATGTACATACACATATCTCTAATTATTTCTTGATCTAGCCATCTGCATCCATATTAACCTAAACATGAATTTATACTGACATCTCACTCTAATCCAGTTCCACTGTTTCACTTTAGCCTTCTCCCCTTGTTTATCTGAAACTTCTCCAACAGAGAGAAACCTGGATCCCACCATCTACCATTCAGTCACTTACATATTCAACCTATCTATACATGTACAATAGTTTTAGAATTGTTCATCTATACCCCTATGAAACAACTTGTTTCATAGTTGTTTATACTAGTTAGATATTTATACTAATTAGTTGTTTCATACTAAGTAAAGCATGGTTCTCATTACCTCGCATTTGTGAAGGGCTCAACTTCCTTTCTTTGTGCTGTAATTGACATGACAGAAGTCCTGGTAAATCTTTATCCCTGAGGAAAGAGATGTGTATTGAAACCAGCAAATATTAGTTCCATTCATCAGTTTTTGCTGACTGGAGTGGCTGTAAGAATCAAAATATATCGAGTCACACTACCTAAGGGACCTGTTACTGTCAATTGCCAATAGCTACAGGATGGGCAGTGATACTGGTTATGGAGGTCCTCGTCTGCCCTAGACTTGCCCATCACCCTAACTCCTTAAAATTTTTGATTTCTTCCATTTTACAAGAGGAAACTGAGGCTCAGAGGGATTAAATAACTTGCCCTGAGTCAGAAAGATAATAAATGGAAGCCCTGGGATTCAAATCCAGGTTTATTTGACTCCAGTTCTGAAGAATATAAGCCTTACATGATTACTATTGTTAGAAATATAAGTTGTTTCAAATTTTTAATGTTTAAATAATCTTATTATGATGATTATACTTATAGCAAAACATATATATCTGCAGTGATGTATTATTATTTTAGGAACATAAAAATGTATTATGCAAAATTGGATTTTAATAATGTAATTTAATAATAAATTTATAATAAACACAATTTTATGGATATATTTTATTTAAAATACATCAGGTTTTTTTTTCTATTTTATTAAAATATATTTTTAATTGGAGGATAGCTTCTATTATTTAAAATACATCAGGTTTTTTTTTCTATTTTATTAAAATATATTTTTAATTGGAGGATAATTGCTTTACAACATTATGTTAGTCTCTGCTGAACAACTATGTGAATCTACCATAAGCATACATATATCCCCTCCCAACATTTACTTTTGATACTATTAGAATTAAAGGTTTTAAGAAATATGTAATCTCTTAGTTTTTGTGCTTTTACAATAATAAATTTAAAAAGTAAAACTAGAAGAAATATAAACATAGAAGTTAGATTAAAAAATTATGGTTTATGAATTTAGTTTCCTCTACAGTATCTAGTTAATTCATCAGCTCATTTTTGAAGAGGGACCTGGGAAAAAAGAAGGTGATAAGGTCTCAAAATGCACCAATCTCAACATTTTTGACGTGGAATTTTATCTAATTAGTCTTATTTTCTCAGCTTTTACTAACATTGATTTCTTCTGGTGTTTGATTTTTATTACTGACTTGATACCTTTACTCAGGTTATTTTATATTCATTGTTTATAATTTTAAATATAAACAGATTACTTTCACATGATATAAATGATGCAATAGATGGAGAAATATGAAGTTCTCAAGAAGCAAGAGGAAAGTAGAAGGCCAGGCAATGCAATCTTATTGTGTTCCATTGCTCAGTTGTGTCCGACTCTTTGTGACCCCATGGATTGGGGGCCACCAGGCTCCTCTGTCCTTGAAATTTTTCAGGCAAGAACACTGGAGTAGGTTGTCAGGCCCTCCTCAAGAGAATCATCTCATGTCTTATTCAGTTCAGTTCAGTTGCTCAGTCGTGTCTGACTCTTTGCGATCGCATGAACCGCAGCATGCCAGGCCTTCCTGTCCATCACCAACTCCCGGAGTTTACCCAAACTCGTGTCCACTGAGTCTGTGATGCCATCTAACCACCTCATCTTCTGTCATCCCCTTCTCCTCATGCCTTCAATCTTTCCCAACATCAGGGCCTTTTCAAATGAGTCAGCTCTTCTCATCAGGTGGCCAAAATATTGGAGTTTCAGCTTCAAAATCAGTTCTTCCAATGAACATCCAGGACTGATTTCCTTTAGGACGGACTAGTTGGATCTCTTTGCAGTCCAAGGGACTCTCAAGAGTCTTCTCCAACACCACAGTTCAATGTATAAATTCTTTGGCACTCAGGTTTCTTTATAGTCCAACTCTCACATCCATACATGACTACTGGAAAAACCACAGCCTTGATGAGACAGACCTTTGTTGACAAAATAATGTCTCTGCTTTTGAATATGCTATCTAGGTTGGTCATATTTCCTTCCAAGGAGCAAGCATCCTTTAATTTCATGGCTGCAATCACCATCTGTAGTGATTTTGGAGCCCCCCAAAATAAAGTCAGCCACTGTGTCCACTGTTTCCCCATCTATTTGCCATGAAGTGATGAACCAGATGCCATGATCTTAGTTTTCTGAATGTTGAGCTTTAAGCCAACTTTTTTACTCTCCTCTTTCACTTTCATCAAGAGGCTCTTTAGTTCCTCACTTTCTGCCATAAGGATGGTGTCATCTGCATATCTGAGGTTATTGATATTTTTCCTGGCAATCTTGATTCCAGCTTGTGCTTCATTGAGCCCAGCATTTCTCATGATGTACTCTGCATATAAGTTAAATAAGCAGGGTGACAATATACAGCCTTGACATACTCCTTTTCCTATTTGGAACCAGTCTGTTGTTCCATGTCCAGTTCTAACTGTTGCTTCCTGACCTGCATACAGATTTCTCAAGAGGCAGGTCAGTGGTCTGGTATTCTCATCTCTTTCAGAATTTTCCAGTTTATTGTGATTCACACAATGAAAGGCTTTGGCATAGTAAAGGAGAAATAGATGTTTTTTCTGGAACTCTCTTGCTTTTTTGATGATCCAGCAGATGTTGGTGATTTGATCTCTGGTTCCTCTGCCTTTTCTAAAACCAGCTTGAACATCTGGAAGTTCACGGTTCATGTATTGCTGAAGCCTGACTTGGAGAATTTTGAGCATTACTTTACTAGCGTGTGAGATGAGTGGAATTGTAGTTTGAGCATTCTTTGGCATTGCCTTTCTTTGGGATTGGAATGAAAAGTGACCTTTTCCAGTCCTATGACCACTGCTGAATTTTCCAAATTTGCTGGCATATTGAGTGCAGCAGCACTTTCACAGCACCATCTTTCAGTATTTGAAATAGCTCCACTGGAATTCCATCACCTCCACTAGCTTTGTTTGTAGTGATACTTCCTAAGGTCCACTTGACTTCATATTCCAGGATTTCTGGCTCTAGGTGAGTGATCACACCATCGTGATTATCTGGGTCGTGAAGATCTTTTTTGTACAGTTCTGTGTATTCTTGCTACCTCTTCTTAATATCTTCTGCTTCTGTTAGGTCCATACCATTTCTGTCCTTTATTGAGCCCATTTTTGCATGACATGTTCCCTTGGTGAATCTAATTTTCTTGAAGAGATCTCTAGTCTTTCCCATTCTATTGTTTTCCTCTTTTTCTTTGCATTGATCGCTGAGGAAGGCTTTCTTATCTCTCCTTGCTATTCTTTGAAACTCTGCATTCAAATGTGTATATCTTTCCTTTTCTCCTTTGCTTTCACTTCTCTTCTTTTCACAGCTATTTGTAAGGCCTCCTCAGACAACCATTTTGCTTTTTTGCATTTCTTTTTCTTGGGGATGGTCTTGATCCCTGTCTCCTGTACAATGTCACGAACCTCCGTCCATAGTTCATCAGGCACTCTATCTATCAGATCTAGTCCCTTAAATCTATTTCTCACTTCCACTGTATAGTCATAGGGATTTTATTTATGTCATACCAGAATGGTGTATTGGTTTTCTCCACTTTCTTCAATTTCCGTCTGAATTTGGCAATAAGGAGTTCATGATCTGAGCCACAGTCAGCTCCTGGTCTTGTTTTTGCTGACTGTATAGAGCTTCTCCATCTTTGGTTGCAAAGAATATAATCAATCTGATTTTGGTGTTAATCATCTGGTGATGTCCATGTGTAGAGTCCTCTCTTGTGCTGTTGAAAGAGGGTATTTGCTATGACCAGTGTGTTCTCTTGGCAAAACTCTACTAGCCTTTGGCTTGCTTCATTCTGTATTCCAAGGTCAAATGATGTATAGATCATTATATCTACTACTGTGGGCAGGAATCCCTTAGAAGAAATGGAGTAGCCATCATAGTCAACAAAAGTCTGAAATGCAGTTCTTGGAGGCAATCTCGAAAATGAGAGAATGATTTCTGTTCCTTTCCAAGGCAACCCATTCAATATCAGGGTAATCCAAGTCTATGCCCCGACCAGTAATGCTGAAGAAGCTGAAGCTGAATGGTTCTATGAAGTCTTTATTAGTTACATTTAAAAAAAACATACTCTTGGCAGAATTCCGAAACTTATCTTGGATCAAACGTGAGAAATGTTTTTTTTTTTTACTTAAAAAATTATTTTATTTTACAGTGTTTCAAAGGTTCAAAAAACTTTAGATTTGGAATGAACCCAGTATAGCTTCTCATCTCATGTAGGAATTCCCTCTACATGTGATATTATCTAATCTTTGCTTGACTACTTTCAGCGACAAGGAAGTCACCACTTCAAAAGGCGGTTTGCAATGAAGGGTAAAGGAACAATGAGATCAAGGTACCTGGCTGCTCTAAGGTCTTGGGGGTTTCCCTGGTGGTTCAGCTGATAAAGAACCTGGCTGCCAATGCAGGAGACTCGGTTTCAATCCCTGAGTTGGGAAGATAACCTGGAGAAGGAAATAGCAACCTACTCCAGTATTATTGCCTGGAAAATTCCATGGACAGCCAGACAACAGTTCATGGGGTCACAAAGAGTTGTTCACAAATGAGTGTGTGTGTTGTGTGTATGCGTGTGTGCACGCATACACACACACAAGGTTGTCTTACCCATGTCCCAATAAAGAAAGTTAGTAATACATTCCTGTACCAAAGGCACGGTTAAGGACATTAGGAGAAATACTCTCAAAATGACAAGGAAAATGGATAATTGTGAGAAAGGAGAGAGGCTCGACTTATGATCTGATATAATTTGCACCAGGCTTTTACTTTCAGTCATTAGTGGTTATTGTTTATTGGAATTTGTAGTTATTAGACTGAGAAAAAGGTATCGTTAATGTCACAGGCAAACCTCCCTTCCCGATTTTGTTTTTAAAATTTCACTTTATTTTTATATTTTGAGCCACTTGACATTTGGGATCTTAGTTCCCTGATTAGAGATTGAATCCCCTTGGAGTCTTAACCAGTGGATCATCAGGGAAGTCCCTATCCCAACTTTAGCCCAAGGTTAGTCAGAGTTAATTTACCAGATTTCATTTTACTGGCCATTTTTGAGCTACATACTCTTTTTCTGTATTCAGACGCTTAGGAGTTTATTATCCTCTAAATTTGTTCTCCTTTAAACGATACTTAATATGTCTTAATGTGTAACTGACAACCTCTAGCCCTCTGGAATATTCTGTCCCGGCACACAAAAATAGCCTCTTGTTTGGGAGAACTCTTTGTTTCTCTTCTTTTTTGCTGAACCACCCAGCTGTGGGATCTCCCTGATCAGAGGTCGAACCAGGGCCCTCAGCAGTGAGAGCACCAAGTCCTAACCACTGGCTGCTGCTAAGTCGCTTCAGTCGTGTCCGACTCTGTGCGACCCCATAGACGGTAGCCCACCAGGCTCCCCCGTCCCTGGGATTCTCCAGGCAAGAACACTGGAGTGGGTTGCCATTTCCTTCTCCAGTGCATGAAAGTGAGAAGTGAAAGTGAAGTCGCTCAGTTGTGTCCGACTCTTAGCGACCCCATGGATTGCAGCCTACCAGGCTCCTCCGTCCATGGGATTTTCCAGGCAAGAGTACTGGAGTGGGGTGCCATTGCCTTCTCCCCTAACCACTGGACCACTAAGGAATTCTCCCTCTTTGTTTCTCTAGTCAAAAGGACATAAATATATTTTTTTCATAAAAAATATTTATCTTCAATTCAGATGTTTTGTTTTATAATTAACTATCACAGAATGGATCCCTGAGGAGGTTTCTCACTTGTTTCATTATAGCCTTTATGTATTTAATATATTCATCATAATAATTCTTTATCTTAATATATATATCACCTTAATAAATTCATAACTTACCTCCTACTGTGGAAGTTGGGTACTTTTGTTAAAGGATTCAGTTTAAATTTTGCTTTAATTTCAGAAACTGCCATGTGGCCAGTAACTCTGTCTGGAATTCAGAAGATACCATTAAGGATCAAATCACAGATTAATTTCTTTATATACTTTTACAACTTTCCCAGCTCAGGACCTGGAGTTTGAAGTCCTGGGCCTCAAAGAATGATAATATGTGCAAATGCAAGTTAGAGAGATGTGCATGTTGCAAGTTGGAAGGCCATAAGGATGGGCCCCTTTAGTATCCCAAAATCTCTAAGCAAAATTTCTTGCCATTGCTCCTCCTTTATAGTGAAGTGAAAGTCATTCAGTTGTGTCCAACTCTGTGACCCCATGGACTATACAGTCCATGGAATTCTCCAGGCCCGAATTCTGGAGTGGGTAGCCGTTCCCTTCTCCAAGGGATCTTCCCAACCTAGGGACTAAACCCAGGTCTTCCACATTGCAGGCAGATTCTTTACCAGCTGAGCCACAAGGGAAGCCCAAGAATACTGGAGTGGGTAGCCTATCCCTTCTCCAGTGGATCTTCCTGACCCAGGAATCAAACTGGGGTCTCCTGCACTGCAGGTGGATTCTTTACCATCTGGGCTGTTAGGGAAGCCCCCTGAATATATTAGCATTATTCTGATCCTATATAAAAATAAGTGGTAAAGCATCCTGGAAATATTTAGCAAAAATTATTTAAAGACAACATTTATTTTTCATCTCAAGACATTATAGCATTTGCAATTTGTTAATTGTTTGTGTCTTGGATAGCTGCCTGGTAGTAAGTAGCTTTTCCCAGAGGTTCCTTCTGGTCCAGCCCTGCCCAATCAGTTCTTATGAACCCATTGGTCTTTATTAAAAGTAAGAACAGGTGTGGGATATAATACTGTTTTGCTACCCTAGACCCCCTTAATGGACTCTTAACTACTATGGTCTTTCTAGTCCTTCCTTTCTACTTCTGCATAGCTTAAAAATCAGGACCTGGGGACCAGAAGCTGGGTTGGTAGGGTTTCCCCCTTTTCTTGTTGATATTTTTCTCTTTTTAATAGAGAGTTCTGACTTAGGAATAGTAGACTATCGTATACTATTAAACCATGAAGAAAAAGTCTCTCATGTTTGGTTAGAGTTAACTTTCCGAAGTTTATCTCATTCTCTGGAAAACTGTTGTTTCTAAATAACTCAACTACATGTGCTCAAAATCTAGAAACCTACCACAGAGCTGGGAACTCTGGAGAGGCTTGACAATTTAGGCAGTTGAAAGGTGCTGTGAAATCATCCTCATGGCTCAAAATAACCATTACTTTAAAAAACTACCTTCAATCTCTCACTGAGATGATAGACTTTTAAAAAAAAAAAGGACTGTTCATAGATTCCTATAAAATCTGGATATTTACCTACTTCTAAGTGGTGCTACTTATAACTTCTGGGCTTCAATCAGATCAAGAATCCAATAAAGGGTTTGTTCCATCACACAACTGTGACCTCATTCACTTCTCAGGCTCAGGCCCAGGTGAGAATGACCCAAAAGCTCCTTCCAGCTTTAGAGTAACTGTGATTTCAGTTCAATGTGGTTCATTCAGCACCCATAGGGTATGTGTGGGTATGTAACAGAGTCAGAATATTTTGACACCGGTGGGATTTCAGCGAAGGGGGAGTTGTTGTTGTTGTTGTTTTTAATTCTGTATTAACATATTTTCACACTAAATACTGGTGAATTGAAAGTTGTTCAAGTAAAAAATTTTAACCAATTGCTTTGGTTGAATTCTGATTAAGAACCATTTCATTAATTGTTTATATCCAGAAAGAAGGACAAAATCAAACTCTCACAGATTTGTAGTCTATGGTATTATTGAAAAGAGTGATTTTAAAAAAGCAATTAAAGAAAGTATTATAATTGTTTTAACTTTAGTATTCAAGATCTGACAGGTCTTGGCATTGAAATCATCTAAGCAGAGAAGTTGGAAGTGTCCCTAGTTTTCACAATGGCTAAGCACAGATACCTCTGGCAAAGGCTTAGCTTGAGCCCCTCAAGTTGTTTCAGGCTTCACTTGGCTGTAATTTTAGAGATTTTCTTTTCCTGTTCTGGGGGATTCATTTATTATGTGCATAATTTGACCTTTCCCTAGTCTTTCCAAACTTGGTACATTGCCTTTCATTCTGGCTAGGCATACAGAAGGAAAGAAAGACAAGGTTCAATTTATAAATTAAACAAATATTTAACTAGAGCCTACTATGTTAGGGGCTACCAAGATTTAAAATGAAGATAATGACCACCATTGTACTTTCTGTTTCTATGAATTTGACTACTCTAGAAATCTCATAAGTGGAATCATACAGTATTGGTGACTGGTTTATTTCACTTAGCATAATATCTTCAAGGTACATCTATGTTGTACAATGTATCAGAACTTCCTTCCTTTTAAGAATGAATAATATTTCATTATGGGGCTTCCCAGGCAGTGCTAGTGGAAAAGAACCCACCTCCAGTGCAGGAGACGTAAGAGACAGATTTGATCCTTTGGTTGGGAAGATCCCCTGGAGGAGGACATGGCAACCCACTCCAGTATTCCTGCCTGGAGAATCCCATGGACAGAGGAGCCTGGCGGGCTACAGTCCATAGGGTTGCAAAGAGTTGGACATGACTGAAGAGACTTAGCATGCACGCACATGTACAATATTCCATTATATATATCACACTTTTATTTATTTATCTGTAAATGGACATTTGGGTTGCTTCCATCTTTCAGCTGTCATAAATAATGCTGTGATACACTGGTGTTCGCGTCTCTCTTCAGGACCCTGCTTTCATCACTATAACACTCTTACTACCCCAACCTCTACTTCCTGCTCTGGATTACTGCAAAGACCTCCTAACTGGTCTCCCTGCTTCTGCTCTTGCTGCATCCACCTCTGCCAAGTTTGTTCTACACACAGGAACCAGGACAATCTTCTAAAAACTAAGTCAGATCATGTGATGTCTCTGTTCAAGTCCTCAGTTTCCTGTGCTACTCAGGGTATTAACAAAAATGGAACCTTTACATCAGCCTTCAGGGCTACTGCCCACACCTGTATCACCCCTTTCCCCCAACAAGGGACATCTCACTGCACAATCCTGAAACTGTGCGGTGCATAGCCTATGTGGCTGAATGTGGTGGTCCCATTCCCTTCAAGACCTCATCTCCTCCTACATTGCCCTTGCTCACTCTGTTGCAGCCACAATGGCCTCTTTGCTCTTTCCCAAGTATTCTGAGCATGCTGTTGCATGAGCACTTTTGCACTTGCTCTTCCTTCTGCATGGAGTGCTCTTGCTCCAGATTTCTGCTCCCCAATCTCCTTAGCTTTTTGCTTAAATGCTCTTTATCAGTGAGGTCTTTCTTGATTACCTTCCTCCTTTTACAGTATCTCCTATACTCATTTTCTTTGCTTTATTTTCTTTGTAATCTTGGTCATACTATTATTTGTTGTGTATATCTCTTCACTAGAAAGTAAGATCCACAAGAGCAGTGAGCTTTGTCCCAAGCACCTGGACTAATACTTGGCACATGCTAGACTCTTACTGATGTTACGTGAATGGATACACACATCCCTTCATCGCTTCAGCAGACACCTGCTAACTGCAGGTACAGAAAATAAAAAGACATAAAATGTGATGTCTGGGTAGGGGATTAAGAAGTACAAACTACTATGTATAAAATAAATAAGGATACATTGTACAACACAGGAAATATAGCCAACATTTTATAATAACTATGAATGGAGTATAATCTATAAAATTTTGGTTCACTGTGTTGTGCACTTGAAACTAATATAATATTGTAAACCACCCATACCTCAAAAAACAAAAAAAGAGATGGCATGCCTATCCTAAAGTAGCTGACAGGGAAGTGGGACAGTTTCATTCAAATTCAGATTTCTATAACTGTGAGTGAATAGTGGTGATAGTAATCATTGAAATTAATAAGGTGGAATATATAAGGAACTAAACCACTCTGGGGAGTAGACACATATGATAATTTAGTTACATCAATAGTCATCTATTTAGAACCAAATGGGATGAAGGGCTGATTTTGCTTAATTTACTGGTGAGTGTATCTTCCATAGTTTAAAACTGGAGGACTGGTATGATATTTATCTGTAGGGTTGATGGTCCCAGGACATAAGCTGGGTTCCACAGCTTGAGGCACTGTATAGATGGAAGGTGCTTTGAGGTTAGGGCTTATGTTTGGGGCCAGCCTATTGTTTATTATTTCAACTTACAGAGCCTGACAAGCAAACAGGCATGGGTTTTGAGTACTTGTGGTTTTTGTTTTGTTTTATTTTTTAGCAAATATGTTTCTGGGTCAGTCCTGGAATTACAAAAGAAAGTAAACTATAATTCACATACCATAAAATTCACACTTTTGAAAGTGTACAATTTTGTGGGTTTTAGTATAGTTACAAAGTTGTGCAACCACTACCTAATTCCAGAGCAGTTCCATCAGCCAAAAAGAAACCCTGTACCCACTAACAGCCACTCCCCATTCTCTCCTCCCACAGTGATTGTCTCCTGGCAACCACTAATCTGTCTTTTGACTGCATAGATTGACCTATTCCAGACATTTACCTATATATATAAGTAGCATTATGAAATGTGTGGCCTTTTGAGTCTGTTTTCTTTCTCTTGGCATCGTGCTTTCAAAGTGCATATATACTGTGGCATATATCAGTACTTCATTCCTTTTTACAGCTGATTAATATTCCACTTATATGTATGCCACATTTTGTTTATTCATTCATAATCTGATGGATATTTGGACATATGTTTTCATTTCTCTTTGGCATATTACTAAGAATGGAATTGCTTGGTCATATGGCTTCACATTTTGGAGACTGCAAAACTGTTTTCCACAGTAGCTGTACCATTTTGCATTCCCATCAGCAATGCATGAGGATTCCAATTTTTCCACATTCTTATCAACACTTGTTACTGTCTTTTAAAAAATTATAATCATCCTAATGGGTGTAAAGTAGTCTCTCATGGTTTTGATTTTCATTTCTCTAAAAACTAATGATGTTGAACATCTTTTTATGTGCTTGCTAGTCATTTTTATATCTTCTTTTAATAAATTTCTGTTTATCAAAATAGAAATTTACTTTGCCCATTATTAAAATTGGGTTTTTAGTCTTTTTCTGGTTGAGCTAACAAGGTTTCTTTATATGTTTTAGATATTAGACCTTTGTTTTTCTCACTCTCTTGACAGTGAAGACCTATCAACCACAAAAGTTAGTCCTAGAATTTTAAAGCTGAAAGAGAACTGACAGATCATTCATCTAATTTACTCTTTTCAATTTACAGATAAGGACACTAAAGCCCAATGAGTTGAATTAATTTCTTTAGTGGCAGAGTTAGGAATATCTGCTTTGTATAACTGTACAGTAAATTGCATCAAATAGGTTACAATGTAAATAGAGATGATAACAATTCATCAGAGTTGAAACTGTTAGAAAACAATATGAAATACCTACTATCATCTGAGGTGCATTGTAGCATGTACCACTGGGTTGGCCAAAAAGTCATTTGGGTTTTTCCTTAAGATGTAATGGAAAAACCCGAATGAACTTTTTGACCAACCCAATAAAAAGGCAAAAGGAACTCAGAAAAACAACTGGGGAAACAATGGTGTTCAATTACCTGTCAATAAGTAGACAGAGGGTAGTGATTGACAAAATAATTAAGGAAAATAACCAAGGAGTAAGAAATTTAAGTCAAAATATTAAACTCCATCATTATAATGCCTTTGCCTGATGCCATCAGGTTTCACTCACCTTTGGTATCATCTGTGATTTTCATTAGTTTCTGTAGAGACCCCATTCCTTTTGATTAAAGACAAGATTCAGAGTCAAAATTATACATATTTCTGAAGTGAATGAAAAGTAGAATAGGAAGATGTAATTTTATATTAATTTTTCCTTAGATGAGAGGGATCTGATATACATCTTAATTAAAATTGCTTTCTTTCCTGCTTTAATGTATCAAACTCCAAAAACAAATTTTTTTGAAAAGCATCATAGAGTCAGCATTGAGGTCAAGAAGTAACTTTGGAAACCTGTTTTGACTCAAGAGAAATGATCTGCTGCGCATTTCATTTTCATTAGTGCTTTGGTTATGAACCCTTGACTAGTCTATACACCTTTTAATGATATAGATATTTCTTTTTAGTGAATATTTCTGTGGAATGTGTGGGTACAATATATGTCATAATATTAACTATAGAATCTCCTTCCCTCAGTATACTCCATCCCATGGCCAGAAAAATAACCATCAAATTCCTTAAAAGTACTGATTCATGTCTTTTTCCTCTCAAAATGTGGGGCAGTTTGGTTTTGTTAATGTGAGGAGATTAACTGTCAGGAAAAAAAGGGCTGTTACTTAGGTTTGGTCTAATTTGGCTAGATAATGTCAATAATGTAGTGTTATAATACCAAGAAAAGACAGGGGCAGGTTTTCGAAACATGGAAAATTCTGTGGTAACTTTAAGCTGTGAAGATTATACAGGGTAATGTATCATGCAGAAAGGAGTACACATAAAATAGATATATTTTCTTTATGGGAAGGGGAGATAGTAACACTAATATGTGCGTGTGTGTGTGTGTGTGCGTGTTGGTCACTCGGTCGTGTCTGACTCTGCGACCCCATGGACTGTAGACTGCGAGGCCCCTCTGTCCATGGGATTTCCCAGGCAAGAATACTGGAGTGGGTTGCCACAAAAAACATAATTTGTAGAATTAAGAAAAGCTTATCATTTCTTTCCCCTCCCCTCTCCCCTACTCTATTCTCTCATACTTCTCTCATTCTTCTCAGGCTCTTCTCCTGCCTAGACATTAGTTTGCTTAGAGACATCTTATACCATTCTTGGGTACTGCATGAAGCACCACAACTCTGACTGGGAATGTGACTTGGAAGATATCTGTTCCTGACAAGAAGCAGGCTTTATTTTTCTATACTTTTTTTCCCTAAATATATAGTAAAATTTCTCTATATTCCTAATAAGTGTGATTAAAAAAATTCTCATGTAGAACCCCACAACCCAAGCACCACTGAAGGTCAGAATGGAATTTTGAATGTTCATTATCAGATGACATAAATATTAGCAGGTCTTGAAGTTGTTCATGTAGACATGTCATTTTCGTGTTTGTGCCTAGGTAACTGAAATCTACCTTTATGACTTAGAAAAAATAGCAATGGTGAAATAGGAGTTAGCAGGAAAGATTTTTAATGTGAAAAATGTTATTGTCTAAAAAGTAACTGTCTAGTCATCTGAAATTTGAGGGTGAAAACTTAAATCATAGTAGTACATGTTTGAATGCACAAAAAGTCAATGCAGTATTCAGAAATAAAATCTGTTTTCTCAGTACCTATATCTATACAGAAATCTTGGGCTTCCTTGGTGGCTCAGACAGTAAAGAATCTGCCTGCAGTGCAGGAGACCCGGGTTTGGTCCCTGGGTCGGGAAGATCCCCTGGAAAAGGAAATGGCTACCTACACCAGTATTCTTGCCTAGGTAATTCCATGGAGAGACGAGCCTGGAAGGCTACAGTCCATGGGGTCACAAAGTTGGACGTGACTGAATGACTAACACTTTCACTTTCATACAGAAAACTTAATAAGGGGAAATTGAATATTATTTGGTGAGCTTGTGGAACAGACATTACTGTTTGAAATTTCTAAAAATATTGAAATACACTTTAAAATGTCTAAATTTTCTTTAATGCACTGTAGACTTCACAGAATAAAACATATTTTGGTGACAGCAAGTGGAATGGGGCTTTTGTAATGACAAAAGCAAGTGGGTGAGCAGGGTGAGCGTATGAAATGTGTATGTTTGATAGAGTCTGGAAGGGAAAGAAAAAACAAAAATGCAACACCACTAGGAAAATCAGGGAAGTATGAGTGAAAGAAAAATAATTTATTAATAGAAATATGGAAAAGTTTAAAAAACAGGGAAAAAGAAACAAAATTTTTGCACCTTGTTTTATATCCATTGATATGTTCCAGTGTCTCCTGGTTTATAGTCTATGGGAACTTGAGAAGAATTTGTATCCTGCTGTTGTGTGAAAACTGTATAAATCTTAATTATGCTGAATTGGTTGATAGTGTTTTTCAGGTCTACTATATCCTTCTACTTTTCTGTCTTTTCACTCTATTAATTTTTGAGGGTTTGATATTGAAACTCTAACTAAAAATCTTAATTTATCTACTTAAAAAATAACTGTAGTATATAGTGGAACTATATGTAACTTTGTTCTGTATTTTCCAAAGTGAAAGTGCAAGTGAAGTTGCTCAATTGTGTCCGACTCTTTGTGACCCCACGGACGGTAGCCTAACAGGCTCCGCCATCCATGAGATTTTCCAGGCAAGAATACTGGAATGGGCTGCCACTTCCTTCTCCAGGGGACCTTCCCAACTCAAGGATTGAACCCAGGTCTCCTGCATTGCAGACAGACGCTTTACCATCTGAGCCAGCAGGGAATATTTTCCAAGTCTCCTGTAAATGTGTTATCACAAATTTATAATTTAAAAAGAAAAAAAGAAGTGAAAGAGAAAGAAGAAAAGCGATGGAAAGGTAAGCAGACACCACCGTAAAATTGTGCTGTCTCAGCTTTGTAAATGTTTTAAACAATTGATTCTGATTTGGGTGGCTCACTTATGACTCACATAACTGTTTCTTCTGAGTGGCCTGGACTGGGAGGGTTAGCTCAAGAATAACTGTGATACAACTGTTTGGGTTAGTGAGTGTTTAATTATTTGAAAGCAGGAGACTAGAACTTCTATTAGTTAGTCAATAGGCACTTATTGAGCATATACTGTGTACTCAAAAACTGAGCCTTGCTGAAAGCAGGAACTTTGCTTGTCTCTTTTTAATTTTTGAACTTTCATTTTTACAGTTGCTTGGGTACTCAGTAAATGCTTATTAATGAATTCTGATCTTATACATGGCCATGGAGGATTGCTTCCAGTATCCCTAAATTCAGCAGCATGACTTTTCAATGCACGGTTAAAGGCTACCAAGTAGACATTTCTGAAAGTTTTCTGGCACCAGCTACAGAAGCATCAATAGATGAGATAAAGTGGACTTATTCAAAGAGATGCTTTTTTTTTCTTTTACAAATAGTAAAATACAATAGCCCTTACTTGGAAAGTTTAAATGTGGGTACCCAGAATTTAAATTTATTTTCTCTAAGATTCATTTTATAGATACTTACTTAAAGTACCTTAAGTTACTTTCAATCCTTCTTTTTGAAACAATCAGTTTTTCAGAGACAATTCAATTTTTTAAAATCATACTCATTGAAAAATGCTGGTACAGAGAGCAAATTAAAATTACTTAATAATCAAGTACAGATTGAGGTTGTGCATGTGTTGAGGAAAAGAGGGCAGAAGACAAGTTTTACTTGCCTCTACTGATCAATTTCACAGTATAACTTTCAAACTTTCTATTTTTTTTTCTATGTAACTATAGACAATAGTATTGTGGCATTGGGAAAATCATTTTAGACATAAATGTGATAAAAGACCTGCAAATTAAAAGTACTGAGATTGTGTATTAAATTTTAGAGGCATCCAAGAAGAAATTTTAGGCCATTACACATACCCATCAATAGGTAAGATTTTAATATTAATAAGAAAACAGGAAAGTACATTGAAAGTGAGACTTTAAAGCTAAATGCACAAAAGTTGTGTATGTATAAGGAAAAAATTTGGGGTGGTGAGATTATAGATTGTCACTGGTGATAGAATTAGGATTATTCAAATATTTTTCATTCTTTCATTTTGTAAATATAGAAATTTTATATTCTATGTATTAGTTTTAAAAAATTTATTTATTTTAATTGAAGAATAATTGCTCTGCAGAATTTTGTTGTTTTCTGTCAAACCTCAGCATGAATCAGCCATAGGTATACATATTACATATTAGTTTTATAACCAAGAAAACACATGAAAATAAATGCACAGCATCGGATTATCAATTATTAACAAAAAATTTATACTCACGTTTAATCTTCTTCAGGCCCTCCATTATTGAATGCACTTTAACCTTCCCATGTTCTAGAAAACATTTTGAATCAGATATAGAAGAAGCCATGTAAAAGTTATTAAAGCAGATAAAAGTTATGAAATTATTAAAACAACATGGCAGGTTGGAACTTCTTCCATGAGTTAGAAGAACTAGAGATACTGTTTTGCCTTGGAATTGGATTATCTCTCAAGTGAGTATGATGGAAAAAAGTATAGATCAATGAGAAAACTATCTCGACTTCCTTAATGCTGTTCTTCTTTTCTGTGTTTCAAGGTATTAAACTTCAAAGGTGATACATGGGAAAAGGGATATTACAGAAAGAACCAGGGCTTGAGTCTGGCAGTATGTTTTTCAGACTCAGATCGATGACATTTAAAAAAAAAGGTATGAAGAGACTATGTTGGCAAATGCTCAGAGTTGGAATAGGGAGAGAAGGACATGCTCTGTTTTTTGTTCTGACAGGTATTTCTTGAGAATCAACCCATTTGAGATGATAGTGTGTTTGTTACTCCCGAGGATACAGCGTATGCTTCTCTGACTTGAATGATCTTCTCACACTTGTTTAACCTTAGAGTCTTCTGCAGGAAACCCCAGTCCTGACTGAATGCTCCTTTAGTACCTTCTGCATACATTTATTACATTATATCAAAATCATTTTATGTGCCTGTCTGTTCTGTTGGACCATAAGCTCTTTGAGGACAAAGGCTTTGACTCATTCATCTTTGTGTCTTTAGTACTTGGCATAGAGCCTAGTACATAGGATCCCTTCCTTTAATGACTTAACAATTTGTTGGGAGATAGTATAAGTTTGACCTAAGAAAGAGCACTAAGGAGGAATCAGTCTTAGTAGTGGAGGACACTGATGGAAATGTGGAGGGGAACAGGACCAGAAAAACAGGAAACAGTGGTTGATACCTGAGAAGTTAATGCAAATGCATGAGAAATCTGGAGATTTAAATATTGTATCTAGGACATGGCACTTGCATGAGAAAAGACTAAAAATAAGCTAGAAGAAGAGCAGCTGTGAGACAAGTGGGACTGAATATTTCTTTCATGATGTCATCTCGTGTGAGAAGGGGCAAAAAGAAACCCTGAGTGGCACCTTCAAGAATTCTGACAAGGAAGTAATTTTTGGTGTCTGTAAAACATTACACACTCTTGTTTCAAGACTAACAGCATATATCTCTTTCTCTCTTCCTCTCTCCAAAACTCTGAATATATTTTCAGTCTTCCCTCCTCAGCAACAAAATGGGAGGTTGGAACTTGAGGAGCAGAAACAAAAGTGAAAATTCCCCTAAAGCAAGAATGGTAGCAGAATCTATGAGAATAAGGACCTATTATTTAATTTTAAGCAGTTTCAGTAAAATAAGCTACCAACCCAGCCTTGAGTTGAGAAATGATGGAATTAGCATACAGTGGAATAATAGAATGAAAAAAAAGACAAGAGCATAGTAGAAGGAATGCAAAGCAGAGAATTCAAAGTAGCAAGTCAGAACTATTGGTTAGTAGGAGAAATATGTGTCCTTCCCCTAACCTACCCAAGAGTCCCTAGATATAGGAGAATTTCTGGGTTTCCTCTATATACAAATAATATCACAATAGTATAGATACTATTGTATCTATATATTGTAATAGATACACAATAGTATCACAAATTGGTTCAGTGTTGGAAAAATTGTTTGCTATGTGGGGAAAAACCCCAAGTTGGATCCTTGTCTTACCATATACAGAGGTAGTATATAGATAAATTAAAGATCTAAATGTGAAAGGTAAAACCATATAGTTAGTAGAAGTATTAAAAAACAAAAAAAATTAAGTGTTGCCAAATTTGGTGTTCATTACTGAGGAAGTGAGTAGGTAAATTACAGTAATTGTATTGAAGGGATATTTTGCAACAGCCAGAATTAGACTGGTTTATAGAAACATGGGTGAGTCTCAAAAAATTACTAAAAAGTTTTATAAAAATTATTTGTCTGCATTGGTTCTTCATTGCGTCATGAGGGATTTTGCATTCAGCCCACAGACTCTCTAGTTGTGGCTCATAGGCTCAGTAGTTGTGGCACACAGGCTTAGTTGCTCTGCCACATGTGGGATCTTAGTTCCCCAACCAGGGATTGAACCCAGTCCCATGCATTGCAAGGTGGATTCTTTACCACTGGACCAACAGGGAAGTCCCTCAAAAACATAGTGCTGATTCACATCCACTAGGATGGCTAGAATAAAAAAGTCAGATAGTAACAAGTATTGATTTGGGAGTGGAGGAGTAAGACCTTTTTACATTTCTGGTGGGAATGCAAAATGATGCAGCCACTTTGGAAAACAGTCTGTTCCTCAAAAGGTTAAATGTACAGTTATCTTATGACCCAGCAGTTTCACTCCTAGGTATATACCCAAGAAAAATGAAGTACATCCACACCAAAAGTTCACACAAATGTTTATAGCAACATTGTTCATAATAGCCAAAAGGTGGAAATAATTCAAATGTCTATCAACTGATGAGTGGATAAATGAAATGAGACATATCCATACAGTAGAATATTATTTGGCCATTAAAAGGAATAAAGTACTGATAAATGCTACAACATGCATGAATTTTGAAAATATGCTAAGCAAAAGAAGCCAGTCAAAAAAGATCATATATCATATGATTTCATTTATATAAAATGTCCAGAAAAGCAAATCTATAGACATAGAATGTAGATTAATGATTGCTTAGGGATGGAAGGATAAGGAGTGAAAACTGAAGGGTACAGTGCTTCTTTTTGAGGTGATGAAGATGTTTGAGAATAATTTGGTGATAGCTGCACATATCTGTGAATATTAAAAACCACTGAATTGTACACTTTTAGTGAATGAGGTGTATATTATGTGAACCATATCTCAATAAAGATATTAAAAATGTCGAGTGATAAAAAGAAATAGTTTTATAACACAATACCACTTAAATAAATTAAATACCATACACATTGAATTTTTAAAGGGATATGCATATATCGAAATAAACCTGGGGAAAGTGGGTTGGAAGGATAAATATTAGATACAATAGAGAATGGACTTATGATGGGGGAAAAGAAATAGAAGTGGAAATAGGAGGTGGAAATAGGAAAAATATAGTAAGTAAGTAATATAGTAAGTCCCTTACATATAAACCTTCAATTTGCAAACTTTCAAAGATTTGAATATGCATTCAAATGTCCAATTATGTAAGTTAGTTCATGGATCTGGTGTATACTGTCACATGCACACATCCTCTACAAGTGGCTGTGTTTTTGTGTACTTTGCTGTATAGTACTGTACGGAGTACAGTAGTGTAGGATCTTTATTTCAAATCCAGCATGTGTGGAAGCAAGCATAAAAGCAATTGTGATGTAGCTGGTACTGTACTGTACTTTTCCAGGTAATGTATATACGATTAAAAACGTTTTCTTTATTTTTTGTGTTTGCTTGTTTTCTATATATTATTTATGTGAAAAGTATTATAAATCTATTACAATACAATACCATATAGCCAATTGTGTTACCTGGGCACCTAGGCTAACTTTGTAGAACTTACAAACAAATTGGGCTTCTAAACACGCTCTCTGAATGGAACTCATTCATACATAGGAAACTTACTGTAATAAAACACAAAGGTCCTTTCATGGAACAATGGTGATACTGTGCTATACTGATGAATTTGATTAACTCAACTGTGCGCATCTGATATTTAAGAAAAACTTCACTCTTCTCCTGCAAAAGAAGTCTAAGGTCTTGGTAAGATACAAAGGAAGAAAGATTTAGCAGTCAGCTGGAAACACTACAGCAGTAGTGACAACAAATAACCCAGACAGCAAAGGTTCTTAGACATTTTGGTCTCAGAACCTCTTTATATTCTTAAAAAATTCTGAATATGTTAACATACTTTTTAGTGAAAAATATATATCAGTTGAAAATGAAAACTAGAAATCAGTTCCCTAAAAATCTTAGTGGAAAAAGTGAAAAGAAAGTGAAGTGTTAGTTACTCAATTGTGTCTGACTCTTTGATAAAGGCAGATAGTGTTTTATTGTTATTTTAAAAATAGTTGCGATCTCATGGACCCCCTGAAAGACAGAAGTGTTCCTGGATTATGATTTGAGAACTGCTAGCCTGGAGAGTTGATAGCTCAAGTAATGGTCAAGTAGGTCGAGGGAGGAAAGGAATTAAACCTGAGAAGACTGAAAAATAAGCCCTGGATTGTTTCTACATTAGGCAGTTAGAATAAGTGGAGCTGGCAAAGGAAGGTATTGATTATTTCTGATTCTGAGAGCAATTTCAGTAGAGTTGGGGACTACGTGAGGGGGGAAGCCATTTGCAAGGATTCAAAGAATGTAAAGTTTGGGAGCAGAAACAGCACCTCAAGACCACTTAGGAAGTGAGCTGAAAGAACTGAGGGATGAATGATCATAATTATAAGGCAGAAGAACCAGAACCAAGTCAAGGTTAGTTTTTAAAAAGAATGGAAAATAAAATAAAATAAAATAAAAAATAAAAAGAATGGAGGAGTATATGCTATTTTATAAGTAGAAATACATGAAATCGCAAGTGTTGAATTATAAAATAAATAACTTCTCTACAAGTATTGCATCATTATATTGTACACTTGAAACTAATACAATATACCAATATCTCTCTATAAAAAATATTTTTTGAAGAAGTGGGAGAAAATCAGGTCAAGAGAAATGGAAGAAATTTGAAGAGGTTCTTCTTACCCCTTCCAAATGAAGAGAAGAGAGGGAAATGGTGTATCTTCCTGAATAAGAAGAAATGATAAACTGGAAAAAATAGAAACTGGAGATGTTTGCAATGAATAGGTTCAAATTTATTAAAACCATGGTTTGAGAACATAATGGTTGTATTTTATTTCCTATTGTCAGTTGGGCTTAGCACAAGTACTCCCTTCTTTACCATTTTAGTTCCTGGACATATTCAGTGATCAAATAATGTTTGCTATTTGAATAAATCAATATACAATCTTTGCATTCAAAGCCAGAGCTGTGCATAAGCTTTCTAGCAACATCATTCTAGTTAGAACTGCCCCCCCCTAAAATGCTACTCCCTAGATCATCTTTTTCTTTCTTTATTTGTATCAGAACAGCAAAGAGTATAATAGAAGTAAAGTTAAAGTAATTATAAAATGCAAAGCCAGCAGATAAATCATGCAACTAGACTCAGTAAGCAATAATAAAAATCAATAAGCAAACCAACCAATCCCTAAGTCCCTTGCTTTCCCTAAAACTCTCCCTCATACTCATTTTTATTTGCTAATTTCAATTACTCTAATATTTTTCCTTCTTGTTTTGGGGATGGGATCATGCCCTTAGGTACTTAATAAATTGGTTGACCTTGTGACTTAAGAAATGAAAGGCTAGGCACAATCTTGATATGTCATTTCTCCATCTTTTAGATCCTTGACAGGCAAAGTGTGGACCTTGAATCAGCCATGTTGCCACTATCTGGGAGCTTGTTAGAAATGCAAGATTTCTTAGGCTATACTTCAGACCTAAATCACAATCTGCATTTTAACAAGATGTCCAGGTGACTCATATACACATTCAAGTTTGAGAAGCATTGTTCTAAGTGATACAAAAGATAAGGATCATTTCTAAGGATCTTACATACAAGATAACAAGATAACTTCTAGGAAGACAGAATTTAAAAAAAAACAACTCACCATTGAATGTCAAATGAGGCATCAGTTTTTTCATTTCTTCTTCATTGAGCTCAATCCCCTCATTTGCTAGAAAGTTGTCTAAGTCCGGGATATCAATCACCTCTCCTTAGAAAAAGTGAGAATAAGTTGCAGAAATATTATATGACTATCTACAAAAGATGAAAAACACCATTGTGCTTATATATAACATTACCTATGTGTATCCAGAATAATCAGGAAAATGAGAAAAAAATCCTGTTTTAAGTTCTGGTTCAGAAAATCAATCAGAAAGTGGTCAAAAAAGAATTCACTGATGGGTTATTGCAAAATTTAAAGCAGCAAATTAAGCTATATATAGGTTTTTTTTTTTTTTTCTCTTCCTCCCACCCTATGGGAAAATTAAGTTTTTTCTATAGACCAGTTTTTAATTTATTAAAAAAAAGTTTGAGAAGTTTTTGTGTAACACAGGGTGCTCAACCTAGTGCTCTGTGATTTACAGGGGAGGAGGGTGGAGTAGATGGAGGGGTGGAGTAGATAGGGGTGGTGGGAGGGAAGTTTAAGAGAAGGGGATATATGTATACTTATGGCTGGTTCATGTTGTTGTATGGCAGAAACCAACACAACATTGTAAAGCAATTATCCTCCAATTAAAAAAAAGTTAATGTAGTATGACCTTGATAGGGGAAAAAGGAATGTTTGCCTATAGTTTGCTTCTCTGAGCACTTGGTATTTCAAGAATTTCATTCATTTCAACATAGAAGTAATTTTTTTCTCATTCATTGTAAAAATAATGTAATAACATTTAAGATTATTATAAAGTGGGAAAAATATAATTACACCACCCTATCACAAAACCATTTTTAGTTTTTCATATTCCATTTCTGGTCTTTAACAATAAAGCTATATTTTCATAATGTGGAAATCTAACATACATATAACTCTGTGTTCTGCTTTTCCAACCTAGTGTAATTTAACTACTTCATAAACTTGTTTCCAAGTTGCTACATAATTTTTACAGTTAAAATTTCAACACATGATATCCCATAACCTGACTTACCATGGTTGATGTGGTAATTCCCATAACTGTTAGATATTTAGGCTGTTTCAAATTTCTCTGAAGGTCTTAGGAAGATTTTTTTTTTCTTCCTTTTATTCAATTAAATTATTTCCAGAGGATACATTTCTAGGATTGGGGCTAATGGGGAAAAGGAATAGTTCTGTGACTCCTGAGATCTATAATTATTGTTGAAGAATTCTTCAGGGAATTCAGAGAATTAAATTTCAGAGAATTTAATGGATATTGACATATAAGTCCATATTAAATATAATTTACTGAATTTCAGCAGCATCCACTAAAATGGAACACATATGAAAAAATTTAAACATTTATAAGGGAGTATATTTTTCTTCACCAATTGCAAAATATTAAGATGCTATTTATAATATCTTTTCATCATAGCTTGCAACTCACCCTTGATATAACTGATAGCATCCATCAAATCATTCAGACCAACTGTACCATTACCTGTAAGGAAAGGGAAATAAACTTCATAATCAGAGAAGCTAATGTTACTGAGATTCACACTTAGGATGCATAAAGTTCTGAAATTATGAATTCAGTAATCTTTTTTCTAATTTTCCTTAGAATTTTATGAACTTATCCTTAGCGATAACAGTATTATCTTAGAAGCAAAGCTTGCAGTCTGTAATAAATTGTTCTTTTATTTTCCTATTTGCTTTTAGAGGCTACTAGAATAAAGTTAAATTAATAAGTGATTGGTAGGACTTCCCTGGTGGCAGGTCTGGGGAGATTCTACATGCCATGCAACAACTAAGCCCATGTGACACAACTACTGAGGCTATGAGCCTAGAGCCTGTGCCCCACCACAGGAAAAGCCACTGCAACGAGAAGCCCAAGCACCGCAAGGGCGAGTAGCTCCCACTTTATGCAACTAGAGAAAGCCTGCACGCAGCAGCAGACCCAGCGTAGCCAACAATAAATACAAAAATAAATAAAAATTTGCTTTTATCAGCTCAAAGACAATATGTCGCCCAATGAGAGTGGATGCAATCTCATAAAAAGAGGACGTAGATTTTTTAAAAAGACAGCTAAGGGTCTCGCCCTGGGCACTTCATTATTCAGAAATCTTGAAGGGAGGAAGAATCAGAAAAGCAAACTGAGAAGAAGCTGTCAGTGAAAAAAGAAGAAAATCAGATAGATATGGAGCTTTGAAAGTCTGAAATAAAAAATGTTTCAATAAAGAGGGGATAGTCACTATGTCAAAAGCTGAGATATCAAGTAAATAAGAACAGAAAATTGATCATGAAGCTTGTTAAGAGATAGGTCACTGATGATTGAGAGTTGGTTCAGCTCCCTGGCAGGGAAGCGAGCAATGGAGATTGAATGGGAGGTTAGGAAGTAAAGATAATGAGTAATGACAGCTTTTTGAGAGGTTCTGCTGTGAAGAGGAACTAATCTAGTGGTAGCTGGCCAGGGACAAGGGGAATAAGAGACATAGCTCCCTGTCAATGGAATACAGAGATCTAGTAGAAAGGGAGAAACTGATGATGCAGGAGAGAAAGAGCAAAATCACAGGAGTTAAGTCTTTGAAAAGGTAAGTGGAAATGAGATTCAAGGCACAAATGGAAGGGTTGGCTCACAGTGGGAGCAGAGATTCCTTTATAACAAGATGAGAGCAGGGTATGTGGGCATAGATATAGGTGGGTTCATAGATATCAAGGAAGAAAATGAGGTTATTCTTATCTAACAATCTTTTTTCTCTATGAAGTCTGAAATGAGGAAGTGTTGGAAATTTGAAGAGAGAAGGGGTGAAATGATCTCTGAGAGTGAGAAAAGTGAATTTAGTTGGAAAAGGTAGTAGGGACTTTGGCCTCATTCAGGACTGACTTGATATTCATGGCATATGTGTTCAAGTGAGTTCTATTAGTGCAGTTTTGTGATTTTCTTCAGAAACATTAAAGCTTTTCAGGAGCAAGCACAGAGTAAGGCGATGGCTGCGTTTTTGCCAAGCAAGTTTGTTAGGAGTTTTGAGAGTTTTTCAGTTCAGTTCAGTCGCTCAGTCGTGTCTGACTCTTTGCGACCCCATGAATTGCAGCATGCCAGGCCTCCCTGTCCATCACCAACTCCCAGAGTTCACTCAGACTCACATCCATCGAGTCAGTGATGCCATCCAGCCGTCTCATCCTCTGTCGTCCCCTTCTCCTCCTGCCCCCAATCCCTCCCAGCATCAGAGTCCTTTCCAATGAGTCAACTCTTCGCATGAGGTGGCCAAAGTACTGGAGTTTCAGCTTCAGCATCATTCACTCCAAAGAAATCGCAGGGCTGATCTCCTTCAGAATGGACTGGTTGGATCTCCTTGCAGTCCAAGGGACTCTCAAGAGGCTTCTCCAACACCACAGTTCAAAAGCATCAATTCTTTGGAGCTCAGCCTTCTTCACAGTCCAACTCTCACATCCACACATGACCGCTGGAAAAACCATAGCCTTGACTAGATGGACCTTTGTTGGCAAAGTAATGTCTCTGCTTTTCAATATGCTATCTAGGTTGGTCATAACTTTTCTTCCAAGGAGTAAGCGTCTTCTAATTTCATGGCTGCAGTCACCATCAGCAGTGATTTTGGAGCCCCCAAAAATAAAGTTTGACACTGTTTCCACTGTTTCCCCATCTATTTCCCATGAAATGATAGGACCAGATGCCATGATCTTCGTTTTCTGAATGTTGAGCTTTAAGCCAACATTTTCACTCTCCATTTTCACTTTCATCAAGAGGCTTTTGAGTTCCTCTTCACTTTCTGCCATAAGAGTGGTGTCATCTGCATATCTGAGGTTATTAATATTTCTCCCAGCAATCTTGATTCCAGCTTGTGAGTTTTTAAGGTTATATAATTGTTAAAGTATTGAATCTAATTTAAGGAAGCAAACAAGGATATATGGGGAGGAGTTGAATAATGGAAGACTGGTTGAATTAAGGCAATGAAGGCCTCCATAAGGATGGAGAGTAGCTGGAGTTGGATTTCTACATTCTGTTCTGCTACACCCCATGTTCAATAGCATCAATTCTTTATATTCAACTGGTAAATAGAATAATGTCACAATAATATAGAAGTTGTATTAGTTCATACATAATTTTTCCTAAGTAAGAGAATCAAAATTATAAACCTCAGCAGGAAAAGAAAAAAAAAAAAAAAAAAAACAACCTGGACTGGCTATAGTAGGGGCCCTCTCAGCTCTATTTTAATAAAATTAAAAAATAAGTGCCTATGATGTGTTCTGCTTTATTGACTATGCCAAAGCCTTTGACTGTGTGGATCACAATAAACTATGGAAAATTCTGAAAGAGATGGGAATA
>SJYT01064665.1:0-33142 GCA_006410635.1 Cephalophus harveyi
TTTTTCCATTCCTGTGGCCACTGCTGAGTTTTCCAAATTTACTAATGTTCCTAATAAGAAAAAAAGTTATAATTCCTTCAGTGAAAAAGGTATAATGGTGATACTGAAACAAAAGTTCAGAGTGTTATGATAACCTCTGAATTGAGAGTGGTAGACATCACAGATATTTTCAAAATTTTTCCCTTTGCCATTGTAATTCTCTATATTGTGAGAATTCATTCACAACATGAATTCTCACAACATGTTGTGAATCTCTCATTCATGCTGTGAATCAGACACACACACATGGATAAAACATTAAGGTGATTCATGGAAGTGAAGTTATTAGTGAAACTCCAGTGTGTAACTGGAGAGGAAAGGGTGGCTTGGGCCTTGCGGAGCTGGAGGAGTAGGGGGAAGCCAGAGGAAAGGCATCTGTCTCATCAGCCTGGCAGTTCAGAAGTTGTGATGAAATAATGCTAGTATTAAAAGTGTTGAAAAGTATTGAAATTAGTAATTTTAAAAAGTGAACAACTTTCCCTTCCTTGTCCCTAATGATCTATTCTATCTCATCAGTTATTTTGGGCCATTGAATCCTAATCAAGGAGAGAGGCATTTGTTCAGCACCTGTAATATGGAAGGCACCCTGCTTGGTCCTAGAGATGCAAGTGTTGGACTTAAAGTGATTGGACCCAACCTTCCTAGTGCTTATAGTCTTTTGGGAGAAGAGGATTCATTCAAAGACTGTGAACTACCCTATGAGACCCTTTTTGGGCATTGGTGGGGCAGGAGAGCAAGCTGAGAGCATGACCCTTGTTTCCTTTGTGCTTTTGACGCTGCCCTCCATGTCTAACCCAGCTGGGGCCTTGATTGTAGAGAGTTGAACCTGAGGTGGAAGGGAAGCTGCGGTAGTTGTCTAGCTGCTTCTGATCCAGGTTCTTTTTGCTTCTTCCTGGGGGAGGAGTCAGACGGCACAGCAAATTGTAGTTGAATACTGAGCAGCCTGTAATTTTGATGTAGCTTTCTCTTTGCTTAAGTCTAACCTCTGTGGTCCCATTTCTCAAAAGGAGACAGTGTGGTTTGTGCACAGAATTGAGATCTATTAGGCTAATCTGTTTCTTAACAAGACATTGATATTAATCTTACAGCTACTCCATCCTGTGTAGAAAACTCTGTTTGCTGGTGCAGTGTCCCTGGTGAACATGAATATTAGAGATTACTTCTTATTCTATTATAGTTTGGCAATAAAGAACATGTTTATAATGTTTGGTAAGTCTGATTTAGGAGGGGGTAATCGTTACTTCTGGGTGGGCCTTGAAGGCAAGATTAATAGGCCTTTAAAACAGAATAGCTGGGGTTTACTGATATTACCCACTGAAGGTTGCTATAGTAATGAATAGTTTGATAGCACTCTGCAATTGGTGGTGCAATGGCTGAGTGTAAAAGGATCCTAGGCATTTAGTGGAAACTCTGCTGGAGCAATTAAACTCCAGTGGAAGGAGTGCCAAATTCTTTAAAACCTCTAAGATATAGTTCTGTATCATCCTAGATTAATTAAAGATGCATTACTGTCACAAGATTTTTAATGATTTTGAGATAAAGGCTTTATAGCTTTGAAAGTTCTTAAAATGATGAAGTATACATTTTATGAAGACATCTGTTTTAACATAGTTTGTACTATTTGCTTGAATATTGCACAGCATTGATTTAGACTGTAAGGAAAATGTAGGCGGGCTGTATATGAAGATTAGCCTTTTGAGAGGGGGCAGGGAGATGGAATCCAAACATACCACCGGGATGGACTCTGAACAGATTCCCGGGTGAACACATCCTTTGTTGTTGCAGGTGGATTACCTGACAGAGATTTCTTCATCAGCCTCCCTGAATAAAATGTGTATTATTCTTCTGAATCAGTGCCATAGGTGCAGAATTCTTTCGAGATGCAGACTTCTTATCATTTAAGAGTATGTGGTCTGAAATGGTTCTCAAGTAATATCCAGTGATGGGCAATAAAAATGTCTGTGGCTCTCTTGCTGTCAGTGTAGATGTGTCTGTTGAAACTTTAGTTCTAGTTTCCCTTCTTTTTTTTAACATGTTGGTGGGTGCTCACTGAATTTTTAGAGTTTGGCTATATATATTTCAAAATAGAAGACTTGCTGTGCTCTCATATGGTAAACAGTATAGTAGAAGCTTCACATCAGTTTTCTGCATCTGTGCAGTAGGACGAAAACTTTTTCCAAACATAGTGTTTTGGACTTTGGTGCTTAAACAGCAGGCTTTTGAAGGGTGAAGTTGTCTCATTTTGACATTTTTATCAGGGGCCCTGTTGTTCTGCAGATGGTACTCTGCTGCCACCTGGAGGCCTTGCTTGGGATGTGCAGGTAAAGGTGAGCAGGGATGCTGGACAACAAAAGCTGGATGACAAAAGGCTGGGCATCAGTTACTGTCTTGTCCTTAGTCCCTGTTGAGGTCAGTGGTCATGACTACATGAAATTGAAGCTATTGTCCTTTCATTTTTCATCACAGAGGCTAATGAGTTCAAGAGCAATATATTCTGCGTGTGTGTGTGCTAGTCGCTCAGTTGTGTCCGACTCTGTGATCCCATAGACTGTAGCCCACCAGGCTCCTCTATCCATGGGGATTCTCCAGCCAAGAATACTGGAGTGGGTTTCCATGCCCTCCTTCAGGGCATCTTCCCAACCCAGGGATCAAACCCAGTTCTCCCGCATTGCAGGTGGATTCTTCACCGTCTGAGCCACCAAGAAAGCCCAAGAATACTGGTGTAGGTAGCCCATCCCTTCTCCAGGGAATCTTCCTGACACAGGAGTTGAACCAGGGTCTCCTGCATTGCAGGCAAATTCTTTGCCAGGTGAACTACCAGGGAAGCCCCAATATACTGTGAAAAGTGAAAGTGAAAGTTGCTCAGTTGTGTCCGACTGTTTGTGACCCCATGGACTATACAGTCCCTGAAATTCTCCAGGCCAGAATACTGGAGTGGGTAGCCTTTCTCTTCTCCAGGGGATCTTCGCAACCCAGGGATCGAACCCAGGTCTCCTGCATTGCAGGCAGCTTCTTTACCAGCTGAGATGCCGGGAAACCCCAATATACTGTGGTGGAGCACAATTATCTTATTAACTTGCTTAATGTAAAGCAAGTTCAAAGTTATTGTTATGCAGATTAAAAAAACCACATCATGACTTTTGTGTTTGTTGACTTCTCTGCTCCATCCTTGCCTGTTAAGATTCGTCCCGGAAAGCCACCTAAATGAAGACCTTAGACTTTTTCTGAGCAGAAATGTGGATGAGAACCGGCCTTGTTGCCAGGCAGGAAGAGCCTGAATGAGTCTCCTTGGAGGTGTGAGACCTCTGTGCCCTACAGTAACAGGAGTGGCAGTAGAGGAGGGGATGCCTAGTTAATGCACCTGCTGGGAAAACTAGGGGCTCCCCAGAACTGGCATCCTGCAGAGCCCGGGGGGCCGAGAAGCAGAGGAGGGCCTGGGCCCTAGGTGTTCCTATGCGAACACAAATCCTGGCCGGAGATCTCCATCCTGCTGCCCTTGTCAGCAGTGCCGTCTCTTCTGTTCTCAGGCCCAGACCTGCTCTCAGTGCTTGCTTCAGCCACAGTGGCTCATGTTTACGGGAAACTGAGTATTTGGGAAGAGAACCAATCAGTCAAGACAGAGAAAAATACGCCTTAAGTGGGCCTTCCTGTTCATCCGGAACATCATGAGCACTGATGCTTCCGGGAAAGCCTTTATGCAGAGCGTGGACCCCCCGGGTGCCTGGGGCTGGTGAGATGGAGCCGGGCGCTGTCTGAGGTCCCAGCCCAGGGGCTGGGCTGGTGTTTAGGGCTGTTCTTGACTTTAAACCGTGGGCAAGGAAAGGCTGAACCTCGTCTAGAACGAGCTAGGCTCTTTTGAAACGTGAAGTCAGTGGTACTGGAGGAAAGAGAAGTGCGGGTTTTCCTCAGGTAGGTACGAGTCATGTCCTTAAAAGGGGTGCTGTATGGAGAAGCTTCGGTCAGCACGTGGCCTTCCTTCTGGGTTGGGGGGTTTGTTTGTTTAACGATCATCTTCTTCCTCAGGATTTCCTGTGAGAGCTCCTGGGCTGTCTTGTTTACGTCTTGGTCCACACAGATAATACCAGAGCGTGGGCTGTCAGTCATATGCTGCTCTGCGGAGTTTTTTAAGAAGCCAAATCTAGAACCGAGTTCCACACAGACAGCTCTGAGCAAATCATTTATATCTGTCATCTAGTTTCTCTTCCCTCCGCCTTTTTTCTTCTCCCCCCACCCACCCTTTTTAAAAAGGATGTTCCTATCAGTGGATCCTGATGAGAATTATTCTTTTTGCAGAGATTAAGAATTCGGGGTGCAGCAGATCCTCACCTGGGAAGGAGGATATAAAGGTAACGGTTCTCTGGCTCTTTGCCTCTTTGTGCTTCTCTCTGGAGTTGAAGTGGGAGTGAAGATCTGGTGCTAATAAACACAGGAAAAAACCCAAAGCAAGAAAACCTCAGGGATATGTCCCGAGACATTTGAGAATAACTTGAATTATTTCCTCTATCAAATTTTCGATCTCTACCCTTGATGACTAAACCTAGCGGTCTTTCTGGGTTGTATATATGTGTCTTGTCATTGCAAGATAATTGAATACATTTTCTAAAACTTTGTACCTGAAGATGGTATCTATAGATGTTTCCCAACAATGTGTCTTCAGAAATGAACCTGAGAGATATTCCCTGAATATAAAATAGTCTATGGATGGCTTTTAGGCATGCTTCAGCTTGGTACCGATCCTTTGCTTACTTCTGGCTCTTAATACTAAGTACAAGACTTGTTTTTTCTGTTTACATATGGTGACATGTGTAACATGTCTTTCCTAATGTTTTCTTAGGTTGCTTTTTCATTTACAAAAATAAACATTAGTGTTAGCAAGTAAGTAACTTGTAAAAAACCGACCTGACTTTATCTTTTTCAGCATCTGAAAAGCCCGGTGCTTCCACTGAATGAACGTGAGGAGCAGGACAGGCTAGATTTGGGTATGTTCCAACATATGGCTTCCTCTGGCATTCATGTAGGGGTATCACAGACACGGGTATGCAGGGGCCAAGAAGAAAATCTATTTAGAAATAAAATATTCCTTCCTGGGAGCCGCGTCTGTTTCTTGAAATGCATTTGAGTCTCCATTTACAATCGAAAAAACAAATCAAAACAAAGGAAGGAATCCAAGCTTTTCCTGGACGGTTTTACTCTGAGCACGTGCTGGCTTGGAGCTGGTCGTATGTTACCCTGTTATCTCTGTGAGGCAGGCACTCCTAGCTTCTGTGTGTAGGTGACTTGACCGGGGCCACTGTGGAGAGTAAATAGGGAACTCGAGACTTCATCTGCCTGGGCTCAGGATCCCCAGGTTTACCTCTGTCCCACTTTGACACCTGGTGAGGATCCCTTGGAACTGAGTATGTGGGATCTTTCCCCCCTGGCCTCAGGAAAAGACCAGATGCTCACCCTGGGGCATGGATCTGACGTGGGTGTTGTTTCAAAGGAAGCAGACACTCTCTTGGCAAGAGGAAGGTATTTCTTCCTGTGACCCTGGGAATTCCCATCCACTCACAGGCATCATAACTCGGCACTCTGCGAGGGGTATCACCCCACACCTCTTCCTTGAGCCTTTGCTGATTGTTCAGGGCTCATCAGGGCTCCATTCTTACCTTTGAGTCAGAGCCTGATGAAGCTGTTGGGGGTTTGAGGATATACACAGGTGGAGCCATCAGCTGATGCCTCCTCATTTGGGGGCCTGAGACGCGGGAAGCAGAGAATCGAGGAATTTCTCAGGCAGTTTCTTTAGGCTCAGTGAAGCTGAAGCTGCTCGGACGCCTGGAGAGTGCTGGGGCAGAGCAGCCTTAGGAGCTGTAGGGGGTGGTGATCGGGGAAAGCAGGACACCTCCCTGGGTGAGAACCGAGGTGGGTGGGCCTGCCGAGTGGAGGGTGCAGGGGGCTCCCTGGGCAGTGTTTTCTCACCTGGCAGGCACAGAGCAGAGCAATTAGGAAATCAGGGGAATAGAGCAGGGCAAGGGGGAAGCGCCCCATGTGCCACTTGGCTGTGCCACAGGCAGAGGTGGTTTCTGGATCTCCTTGCATGAGGTGCCACTGAAATTTGGATAGAAACTAGACCAGCCCCGGTGCTGTGCGCTCTTTACTATTTACGCTGTGTAAGGTATGTGTGTGCTAAGCTGTTTCCGTCGTGTCTGACTCTTTGTCACCCTGTGGATGGTAGCCCGCCTGGCTCCTCTGTTCGTGGGTTTCTCTCGGCAAGAATCCTGGAGTGAGTTGCCATGCCCTCCTCCAGGGGATCTTCCCAGCCCAGGGATTGAACCCGTGTCTCTTGCGTCTACTGCAGTGGCACGTGGGTTCTTTACCCCGAGTGCCACCTGGGAAGCTACGTAAAGTAAGAGGATAAGAGGAGTACTTTACTTCCATGAGAGAGGGAGAGGAAGGAGAAGGGAAAGCAGGCGTGTCCACATGGATGACTGCCGTGGGCCACTGAAGCCCAGAGTCTGGCTGCTGCTCATGCGTGCAGGATGTCTCCTCTCCAGATTGCATCATGCTTCCAGGAATGTTCGCTTTGAAGAATGTTTACCAAGACAAATTGCCGGTGGGGGAGGAATGTTGGCTGGCAAAAGGATCGAGTAGCAGGATTATTTTAATTTTAGGCTCTAAACATGCACTCGCTTCTCAAACTGGTATCCTTACTGGGTAAGAAGGTGCAGGTTACGGAAACTGTAGTAACCTGGCCTAATGGAAGTTTTGTCAGTAACATCTCTGTGTCTGAGGAGGTGATGAAGAGTTTGAGAGAGATGAGCTTGTGTGCCTTTAATCTCGGTCGTTTACGAGGAGGTCTGTGAATGGTTGTCTTTTGTGCAGATTGTCTCTTGCTTTGTTTTTCATCGAAACTTGGTGGGTTAAAAAAATTACCTTATGCGAAGAACGTGATACATTTTAAAAGAACCTTCTGCACAGACTCACAGACTTAGAGAATGAATTTATGGTTTCTGCGGGGGTGGGGAGTGGGGGAAGGTTGGGAGGAAGGGGTGGTTAGGGAGTTGGAGATCAACATGAACACACCACTCTCTTTAAAATGGGTAACGAACAAGGACCTAGTGTATAGCACAAGAGAACTCTGCCCAATGTTACGTGGCAGCCTGGATGGGAGGAGAGTTTGGGGAAGAATGGATGTGTGTATATGTTTGGCTGAGTCACTCTGCCGTCCACCGGAAACTATCACAACACCGTTAATCATCTATACTTCAATATAAAATTAAAAAAATTAAAAAGTAAAAGGACCTTTGAGACAGAGAGGGCAGCAAGCAGTGAGCAAGAGTCAGGTGGTAAGCTGGTGTCTGGAACCAGAAACGGCTTTTTCCCGGGTTGCTTGCAAACTGTTTTACTTCGCATGTAAAGCCGATATTGTGCTTAGGCTCTGAGGCAGGACTGATTCCTGTGGGGTTGAGGTGCATTTCTTTGCTGCCTTGTATTATTCAACGCAGTGTGATGTGAGTTTAGTGTGATCTCGTCAGTGGTGTCAGGGCTGTTCCAGTGGAAATTTCTGTGACGATGGACTTGTTCTGTATTTGCACTGCTCAGATCCAGCCAGTGGCCACGTATGTCAGTGTAGCATGTGGTGTGTGAGCAGTGTGACCGAGGAACTGCCTCGGAACTATAACTCTTGCACTGGACGGGGAAGATCCAGAGTAAGTTTGCTTTGTATTGTTGTTGGTGCATCGAAAACCACCTCGACATTAGTTTATACGCTGAAGATGACTACTCATGGGAGGAATAATGATTCCGGTGGGTAGTAGGTGGAAACCCCATCCAAGCCAGTGCCCCTGAGCTGCGTCAGCAGTGAGTCATGGTGCTGACATTACATTTATGGTGAGTGCAGAAGCGAGGGCCCCACTCTCTGTGGATATCATGCAGGCTTGACTTTCTGCTCAGAGGGGAGAGTGTGAGTTGAGGGCCGGGGTCTGATTGTTGTGCTGCCATCGTGAAGAGTGGGACTCCTTGGCGTACAGCGCCTTTACGTGCTGGGCAGGTGGGATGCAGGAGAGGGCAAAGAATTTGGAGCAAAAGAAAGAGAGAAGGTAGATGAAATGGGTCCATATGGAAATTAAAAAGGAAGAAGGGGCTGTTTGGCTTGAGGATACAGGGCTAAATGTGATTAAGAAATCGAAGCTTAACAGTGGGCAGCTGTGAGTGTTGTACAAGGGGAAGGGATGTGAACATCGAGCAGGAAGCGTGGGCCTCCTTGGGAAGTACAGCGGGGAGGGTGAGCGTCTGCTGCTTGTTGGAAACCCAGCTACCAACAAAGATGCATTAGACCAGCTCTGGATCGGCAAAGCTGGAAACGACTTGGTTAGTTTTTGTAGTTTAAAAGCAAACTTTACTTTTGAAAGGTTGAATCTGAAAAGATAAAAACATGTGCCTGGTAAGAAACTAAGATTTCTGGTTAAAAGTTAAGTTCATGACTGAGTACTGTGAAGCAAGACGCCAGTACCTCAGGTGAATTATGGAAGCCCCGGGAGGTGACACTCTCCTCTCAGCAAGTGATATTCCAGTGTGAGTGAGCTTGTGTATGACAGCCCAGCTTTGAAACTGATTTTCCTGCAGTCATTTATCAGCTATTGTTTGCATTCAGTTCAGTTCAGTCGCTCAGTTGCGTCTGACCATTTGCGACCCCATGGACTGCAGCACGCCAGGCCTCCCTATCCATCACCAACTCCCGGAGCTTGGTCAAACTCATGTCCATCGAGTTGGTGATGCCATCCAACCATTTCATCCTCTGTTGTGCCCTTCTCCTCCTGCCTTCAGTCTGTTTGCATTGGACTAAAGATCATTTGTTGAAGTTTACTAAAGCTGTAGGTTATGTGAACATTTGGATGGAAAAAATGAAGGCTTGGTAAGACTGACATGTTAAGACAAGAGCTCTATGAGCATGCTTAACTTTCCCCACGGGGGCAGGTCGTAGGGAGGTAGCGTTCCTAGGGGACGTGGTGGTGGAATTGACCGGTGTCATCTTCCTGCCTGGGGAGTCCTGGTACCTGAAGCTCTGGGTGTGAAGCAGCTCCTTATCTGCTGTTTGGCAAGTGGAGAGCGAGCCTGATGCAAATGCTTGGGATTTTAAGCATGATATTGTGCTAAATGGGGCTTTCCTGATGGCTCAGATGGTAAAGAATCTGTCAGCAACGTGGGAGATCTAGGTGGTGTGATCCTGGGTCGGAAAGATCCTCTAGAGAAGAGAATGGCTGCCCACTCCAGTATCCTTGACTGGAGAATTCCATGGAGCCTGACGGGCTACAGTCCGTGGGGTTACAAAGAAGTGGACACGACTGAGTGAAAAATACACACACATTGTGCTAAACAAGCCTTTCAGAAGAAATAATTTTGTCTTTTGTAATACAGAAGTAATAACTGCTCACAGTAGAAAGCTTTGAAGTTTTAGAAGAATAGGAAACAAGAAATCATTCCTATAGTTCTGGCACCCCCAAAGCAGCTACTGTTAGATTTTGGTGTGTGTACTACTAGTATTTTCCCTTTGCATCTGTTTTTTTACGTAGTTGTGATCATATACACAAACAATAGAATTGTGTGTCCTGTTTATTCATGTTAGATTATATGCCATATGTAAAGCTTCATGTTAGAAGGTAGCTGAAAATAATGCTGTACACTTTTTCTACTAAAAATTGGATTACTTTTGTGAAAAGAAAGAGAAGATGTCATAGATTCTCCCTGTAAGTGTTTGAAAGTGTTAGTTGCTCAGTCGTGTCTGACTCTTTCGCAAACCCATGGACTGTACCCGCCAGGTTCCTCTGTCCATGGAATTCTCCAGGCAGGAATACTGGAGTGGGTAGCCATTTGCTTTTCCAGGGGATCTTCCCGACCTAGGGACTGTAGCTGGGTCTTTTGCACTGAAAGCAGATTCTTTACTATCTGACCCACCATAAATGTTTATTGGCTAAGAAAAAAAACAAACAAACAAACTCAGACCCTCCCTTTTATAATATAATTGTTGATTTTACAGAGTGGCCCAATTGTCAGTACATGCTGGAGGCTTGAATCCCAGTTATTTGTTAATACCCTGGGTCACTTCATTGCTGTTACTGTTTGTTGAAAGTGAGGTGAAAGTGTTAGTTGCTCAGTTGTGTCTGACTCTTTTGCAAACCCATGGACTGTAGCCTACCAGGCTCCTCTGTCCATGGAATTTTCCAGGCAAGAATACTGGAGTGGGTTGTCATTTCCTTCTCCAGGGGATCTTCCCTACCCGGGACTGAACCCAGGTCTCCTGCATTGCAAGCAGATTCTTTACTCTCTGAGCCACTAGGGAACCTTATGTGTAACAGGAAAACCTCTCAGGGGATGTTGGGACTGGCAAGGTGGGCACTGGGCAGAAGATGAACCAGAGCTGAATGTGGAAGGAAGCCTAACTTGATGCCAAAAAAACCTCATCCAGATGAACTGGGACGAGGAGGCACAAGCAGAAACAAACAATAGGAAATGAGATGTTTCAGGGTGCGCAACCCAGCCAACGCAGACTAGACGGAGGAAGATGGAGCACCCGCACAAAAAGCTTAGGAAAACATCACCAAAGAGTAACTGGAAGAAAATGATTGGAAGACGCAAAGAATAGTTCCTCTGGAACGAAATGTCAGGAGCTGTGCAGACTCTTTGTCTGAGACCTGCATTTGTGGATGTATCTGGGAGAGTCCAGGCCCATGGATTTAGGTGGTGAGCTGGGTGGAGACAGTGCAGTCAGTAGTACTAGTCTGGCAAATCACTAATCAGTAGGACTAACTAGGTTAGTCTTTTCTTATACTAAGTGAAAGTTTGTAAATGGAATTGAGGCTGCTGCTAAGTCGCTTCAGTCGTGTCTGACTCTGTGTGACTCCATAGACGGCAGCCCACCAGGCTCCCCCATCCCTGGGATTCTCCAGGCAAGAACGCTGGAGTGGGTTGCCATTTCCTTCTCCAATGCATGAAAGTGAAAAGTGAAAGTGAAGTCACTCAGTCGTGTCCGACTCTTCGCGACCCCATGGACTGCAGCCTTCCAGGCTCCTCCGTTCATGGGATTTTCCAGGGAAGAGTACTGGAGTGGGGTGCCATTGCCTTCTCCAGAATTGAGGCTGAGGCTGCTGCTGCTGCTGCTGCTGCTAAGTCGCTTCAGTCGTGTCCGACTCTGTGCGACCCCACAGAAGGCAGCCCATTGGGCTCTGCCATCCTTGGGATTCTCCAGGCAAGAACACTGGAGTGGGTTGCCATTTCCTTCTCCAATGCATGAAAGTGAAAAGTGAAAGTGAAGTTGCTCAAAGCAATTTTAAATTGTTTGGAAACATCTCTAAACTTTTATCTTCAGAAACAAGATCTAAAATGTGGACTCTTAAGATCTAGGACTCAGGTCACTGGAAGCTGGCCCTCTCTTGTAGCTGTTGCTCAGTTGCTCAGCTGTGTCCAGCTATTTGCGACCTCAAGGACTGCAGCACGCCAGGTTTCCCTGTCCTTCACTATCTCCCCGAGTTTGCTCAGACTCATGTCAGTTGAGTCAGTGGACTTCAGCATCCGTCCTTCCAGTGAATATTCAGTCCTTTAGGATAGACTGGTTTGATCTCCTTGCTGTCCAAGGGACTCTCAAGAGCCTTTTCCAGCACCACAGTTTGAAAACATGAATTTTTAGTGCTCAGCCTTCTTCATGGTCCAACTCTCACATCCACGACTACTGGAAAACCATAGCTTTGCTTTGTCGGCAAAATGATGTCTCTGCTTTTTAATACGCTATCTAGGTTTATCATAGCTTTTCTTCCAAGGAGCAGCATCTTTTTTATTTCATGGCTGCAGTCACCATTCACAGTGATTTTGGAGCCCAAGAAAATTAAATCTGCCACTGTCTTTTAGCTGTTGTTATTTAGTAACACATATACCTATGTTGAGATCTCAAAACTGTTGCATGAAATGTGGAAGAAAAAAAAAGGAAAAAAGGGAGAGGGGGTAACCTTAGCAAAGCTGTTAGCCTTCTGAATTTCTGGCAGGTTTCTATACCCCAGGCTATAAGAATTTTGGGTAGATTCCTTGTTTTCTTCATTTAATTCTTTTCATTTCTTTTTGCATGGGGGGGTGGGCATCATCTTTCTACCACAAACCAAAGCTTACCAGTGTTTTGGTTTTGAAATAAAGGAGCTGGGACTGGAGAAATATCCCGAGATGACCACTGGAATGCAAAGTTATTTGTAAAAATTTGGATTCGAATTGTATTCCATTTGTTCACTTCAATGAAAATTTCTTCTTGCAGTTGTTGAGGTTTTAAAAATTGGTTTTGGTAGAAGAAATTGCCGAATTGTTGGAATTGTGCTGAGTGCTATAAGCTGAGGTTGGCTCTCTTATCACGCGTGTTCTGCCTTCTCTACTTGTGGTTTCATTGTTTGAATAAAATTCTCCTTGTGGAATGCAAATAAAGCAGTTTTCTTTAAATTAGACAATGGGAATGCTTATTGACAGACTTTTGTCCCATAAGTTAAAAGAGAACTTTGGGATTATCAGGTTAATTAATACTACAGAGTAGGAAGTGTGAAGGAACTAAAGCCTTACTGTAGGTGTAAAGTCTCCATGTGATGGTCTTACAATTTAGCATAGTTACATAGTTGCTTTTTTGTTTTAATAAGTACAGAGTCTAGGAACCTGTCTGGTCCAATGATAGGTCTAATGTTCTGTCTATTGTTTGCTCATAACTACGTGCTTAAAAACAGAAAGCAAAATGAAAGTGAGTTAAGATTAGGCATTGCTAGTTAATCTAAGCACTGTCTTATCTGAACTCTCTCTGCCCACTGGAATTACCTTGGGGCTTTAACAAACAATCCTGGAGCCCTGGTCCCGCCTGCAGTGAAGTCTGACTTAATTGGCCTGAAGTGCAACCTGTGTTTCAGGAGTTCTGAAAGCTCCCCTAGCTGATTCTCAGATACAGCCGAGATTGAGAACCGTGACAAAGCTCCTTAAGGGAGCCCTGCTCTGCTGGAATCACTCCTGCTGCTGCTGCTGCTGCTGCTAAGTCGCGTCAGTCGTGTCCGACTCTGTGCGACCCCAGAGACGGCAGCCCACCAGGCTCCCCCGTCCCTGGGCTTCTCCAGGCAAGAACACTGGAGTGGTTGCCATTTCCTTCTCCAATGCATGAAAGGGAAAAGTGAAAGTGAAGTCGCTCAGTCGTGTCCGACTCTTAGCGACCCCATGGACTGCAGCCTACCAGGCTCCTCCGTCCATGGGATTTTCAAGGCAAGAGTACTGGAGGGGGTTGCCATTGCCTTCTCCAAAATCACTCCTGACTTACTGGATTTTCAGTATTTTTGAAACTGGAGAAGTGTGGTTCTACTTTGATTTCAATTGTTTATAAAAACAATCAATGGGAGCCCATTTCTATTAGCTTTTCAGGCTTTGAATGTTTATCACCATCAATATCATTGTAGATCTAAAGGAAAGGTAAAAAATAAAAAGTACATAGAAAAAGTTACCTAACTAGTTGAACCGAAATGAAATGGTTAAGCCTTTAAAGATTCTTTTTAAACATTAAGAAGAGATCAAGTGACTGTATTTGGTGTCATGTTCATTGATTGGACTTAGAGGTGTACAGACTGGAGTGAAGGGAGTGGGTGGCTGTTGACGCTGATGTCATGAGGGCATTGCAAGGAGTCCTGATGTTGGATAGTGGTACCAACCTGGCTGTTGTCGTTGTTTAGTTGTTGTCATTCTGACTCTTTGCGACCCCATGGACTGAAGCCTGCCAGGCTCCTCTGTCCATGAGATTTTCTAGGCAAAAATACTGCATTGGGTTGTCATTTCCTTCTCCAGGGGATCTTCCCAACTCAGGAATCGAACCCACATCTCCTGCATGGGTAGCACTGGCAGGTGGATTCTTCACCCCTGAGCCACCAGGGACACCTAGTTGTAGTGTATTCTCAATGGCCTTTTTCTTTCATCTCACAAGCTAACTAAATTTCTGAAATGTAATCAAGGGGAGGAAAAAATGGCTGTTCTTTCTCTGAAACCTAAACTTTTTCATTCTCCAGAATAGGATCCTCAACTCTAAGTAAACCAGCTTAGTGACTAATTCCATAGCTTCTATCCCTAAAGATGCTATTTTGATTAAATCAAGCAATTATAAATTTCAAATAGCATAAAATCTTAAGGGAACTATAACTACCTTATAAAACAAGGAACAAATGAAAGATATGAAATATATTCTGGAAATGGTATTTGTAAATGCTTTGTATGGAAAGTTAAATTTCTACTTAGGGATTTTGTCTCCTTTTCTTTGGTTGAACCACTTTAGAATACCTGTGTGTACAGACACTTTATGAAAGAATTGCCCATACAGAGGAATTCTTGAGTTTGGGGCTTGATGGCAGTGTCAGTGTGTTTGCGTGAGTTTAGGCTTGCTGAGTGTGTGTGTACATGCTGAGTCGCTTCAGTCATGTCCAACTCTGTGCGACCCTATAGTCTATAGCCCTCCAGGCTTCTCTGTCCATGGGATTCTCCAGGCAAGAATACTGGCATGGGTTGCCATGCCCTCCTCCAGGGGATCTTCCTGCCCAGGGATTGAACCTACATCTCCCGCATCAGCAGACGAGTTCTTTACCACTATTGCCACCAGGGAAGCCCCAGGCTTGCTGAATACCCAGTGGTTGATGCCTTGGGAGGGACTTAAGGGCAATTAAGATTCTAGACTTCCCTGGTGACTCAGACGGTAAAGCATCTGCCTGCAATGCGGGAGACCTGGGTTCGATCCCTGGGTCAGGAAGATCCCCTGGAGAAGGAAATGGCAACCCACTCCAGTACTCTTGCCTGGAAAATTCCATGGACAGAGGAGCCTTGTAGGCTACAGTCCATGGGGTTGCAAAGAGTCAGACACGACTGAGCGACTTCACTCATTCACTCACTTTCATTGCCAGCAGTACAAGCTGTAACAAATTTTGGGGACAATTTGCTGTAGCCTTCAGTGTGCCTAATTTGGAAGACATTTTTATGAAACATGGTCTCTTCAGCATGAGTAAGAAATCCAACAGAACGTATTCTTCACCATATGAGATTCTGCTGAAGAATATGTGTAGAGGGAAGAAGGGATGCAATCAGCTCTCAAGTAGGAGATCCAGTGGAAAATAGTCTGTTGTTCCTTCATAACATTTAAAATAACAAGCAGAAAAACAGAATAAGGAATGAAATTAAAGGTGTCTAGAATTTTAAAGCAGATTTTGAGTGAGCAAGCTGGTCTTCATCCAGGTTCTTGGGATTTATGTGCCATTAGGTTTCTGCTGATCTCAATGAGGCAGCCTTACCTGCCCCACCAGTGGCCAATAAGGGCTTCTCATTGGGGTTAACTCTGGGGTGCATATTAACCCCTCAAATCACACTGTTTCTGAGAAGTTAAAATTATTTTGCACAGATAATCTTTTAGTGTCTAATTTGTTTCCTCAGAGTTACATGGTAACGTCATGTAAGAACTTAAGGAAAGGGAAATAGAGTTTTATTCTATGTATCTGAATAAGCAATGTAGACTTTCTTTTAGCATACATTCCACAAATATTTAATGAACATAGATTCTGTACTTTTTGCCTCCATTGTTTAAAATATTTTTACATTTTATTCTGTAGAACAGTTTTAGATTTATGGTAAACTTGCAAAGGTAGTTCAGAGAGTTCCCATATCCCCCGCCCTCCAAATCCACCCTATTGTTGTTCTGTCATTAAGTCGCATCGGGCTCTTTGCAACCCCATGTACTGCAGCACCGCAGGCTGCCCTGTCCTCCACTATTTCCTAGAGTTTGCTCAGGTTCACGTCCATTGAGTCAGTGATACTATCTAACCATCACATCCCTCTGCTGCCCTCTTCTCCTTTTGCCTTCAGTCTTTCCCAGCATCAAGGTCAAGGTCTTTCCCAATGAAACCCCCCTACTCTCCCTTATTACTTAACATCATATATTATTATCATGGCACATTTTTTAGAATTAGCGAGCCAACTTTGATACATAATGACTGACTAAAGTCCATCCTTTATTTAGATATTCTTAGCTTTTATCTTAGTTTCCATTTTGCTGCCCCAGGATATCATATTACATTTAGTTGTTGTGTTTCCTTAGGTTCCCTTTGGGCTGTGAGAGTTTCTCAGACTTGTGTTTGATGATCCTGACAGTTTTGAGGTATACTGGTCAGATATTCTATAAAACATCCCTCAGTTGGTAATCCTTATCCTTTAACTGGGGTCATGGGTTTGGGGAGGAAAACCACCGAGGTAAAGTGCCATTTCCATCACATTGTATCAGTGGTATAGAATGTCAATAGTCACAGACCTCTCACTGCTGATGGTGACCCTGATTGCCTGGTGGAGCTAGTATTTGCCAGGTTTCTCCACCGTGAAGCTACTCTTCCCTACTCCTCTTCCCATAGTCTTGATGTACGGGATTGAGCAGTTCTCTGTATGCTTCCCTGTGGGCGGAGTACCCACCTCGACTATTTGCAGTTCTTCTCCATGGGAGATGTGAATCCTTTTGCTTATTTATTCAAGCATTTACGTCAGTATGAGTTCATGGATATTTATTTTAAATTTGGGGTAGTGACCTCGTACTACATTGTTCAGACTGTTTTAGCTTTGGCAACGAGGGGCTCTTTCAGTTGACTTGCTCTGTGCTTTTTACACATTCCTGTCATTGTGTTCTTTTGTTTTTGCTTTTTGGTGTTGAACATATTCTTTATGATACTATAATGGTGGATATGTTACACTATATTTGTCAAAGCCCGTAGAAATTTATGGCATCCAGAGTAAGCTTCAATGGATACAAATTTAAAAATTAGGAGGTTGGAGGATCCTGTGATGTTTTGCTACACTCAGAGTGTAGCAAAACAGTCTAATTTTATTAAATATTTTGGGAATGTCCTTACTATAGAGGATGGGAGTGGGATGCAGACCTCGTCACTTTGGAAATGAGTAGTCTCTAAGAATAAAGGCAAAAGAAACTGTACGTAAGCTCTCTCTTCTTGGTTATAAAGTTATTTCCCGTAGGGGTATAGGTTAACATTTCTGATACCACTTTACATATATACTGGAAATAAGTAAGTCAGTGGATTATGGAGAGTAGGGGTCAGGTTTTTCACAATTGAAGTGGGAGTTTACAAATAAACTAGGGGAGGAGGCCAGAATGATCCATGTGGTAATGAATTAGAGATATCGACATCAGGGTGCACTCATGATTAGTTAAAATAAAGACACATGGTTGCCTGTGGAAATATTTGTATGTATGGGTGTATACCTAGGTTTAGTGTTAGTCTCTCAGTTGTGTCCAACTTTTTGCAACCCATGGACTGTAGCCCACCAGGTTCCTCTGTCCATGGAATTCTTCAGGCAAGAATGCTGGAGTGAGTTGCCATTTCCTACTCCAGGGGATCTTCCTGACCCAGGGATCAAACCCAGGTCTTCTGCATTCCAGGCGAATTCTTTCTTGACTCAGCCACAGGGAAACTGACAATTGGGTTAGGATACACATATTTCCTTGTTCTGTCAGTTGAGAGGGCCCAAAAGGATCAATATTCAAGTAGCATATGCAAGATGAGTCCACCACATTAAATACTAAAAACAAACAAACTGGATTATCCATCACATTTTGCGTGAATTTCAGCTTCACAACTTTATTGATAATGTTTATGTTGAAACTATTTACATTCTTTCTCTTTTAACTTATTTACATATGAATAACCATATAAAAGTCTATAGAACAGTTGATGTTAAAATTGATTCTAAAAAAAGTTTCTGAACAAGTCTATGTCATGCAAGAAACTTTTTCAAAAAATTTGGGGAAATTGAAAATTAAAATTGGAACATTATGAGAACAATGAATGTGGTCCACTGGAGAAGAAAATGGCAAACCACTTCAGTATTCTTGGCTTGAGATCCCATGAACAGTATGAAAAGGCAAAAAGATTTGACACTGAAAGATAAACTCCCCAGGTCGATAGGTGCCCAATATGCTACTGGAGAAGAGTGGAGAAGTAACTCCAGAAAGAATGAAGAGATGGAGCCAAAGTGAAAAGAATGCCCAGTTGTGGAGGTGACTGGTGATGGAAGTAAAGTCTGATGCTGTAAAGAACAATATTCTTAGGAACCTGAAATGTTAGGTCCATGAATCAAGTAGTAAATTAGAAGTGGTCAAGCAGCAGATGGCAATAGCAAACATTGATATTTTAGGAATCAGTGAACTACAATGGACTGGAATGGGTGAATTTAATTCAGATGACCATTATATCTACTAATGTGGGCAAGAATCCCTTAGGAAAAACAGAGTAGCCCTCGTAGTCAACAAGACTCAGAAATGCAGTACTTGAAGACAGTCTTGAAAATGACAGAATGATCTCTTTGTTTATAAGGGAAACCACTCAATATCACAGTAATCCAAGTCTATGCCCCAATCAGAAATGCTGAAGAAGCTGAAGTTGATTAGTCCTGTGAAGGCCTATAAGACCTTCTAGAACTAACACCCCCAAAAGATGTCCTTTTCATCATAGGGGACTGGAATACAAAAGTAGGAAGTCAAGAGATACCTGGAGTAACAGGCAAATTTGGCCTCGGACAACAAAATGAAGCAGGGCAAAAGCTAACAGAGTTTTGCGCTGGTCATGACAAACGCACTGATCATGACATGACCTTCTTCCAACAACACAAGAGAAGACTCTACACATGGACATCACCAGATGGTCAACACCGAAATCAGATTGATTATATTCTTTGCAGCCAAAGATGGAAAAGCTGTATATAGTCAGCAAAAACAAGACCAGGAGCTGACTGTGGCTCAGATCATGAACTCCTTATTGCCAAATTCAGACTTAAATTGAAGAAAGTAGGGAAAAGCACTAGGCCATTCAGGTATGACCTAAATCAAATCCCTTACTATTACAGTGGAAGTGAGAAATTGATTCAAGGGATTTGATCTGTTAGACAGAGTGCCTGAAGAACTATGGATGGAGGTTCGTAACATTGTATAGGAGGCAGTGATCAAGACCATCCCCAAGAAGAAGAAATGCAAAAAGCCAAAATGGTTGTCTGAGGAAGCCTTCCAAATAGCTGAGAAAAGGAGAAGCTAAAGGCAAAGGAGAAAAGGAAAGATATACCTATTTGAAAGCAGAGTTCCAAAGAATAGCAAGGAGAGATAAGAAAGGCTTCCTTGGTGATCAGTGCAAAGAAATAAAGGAAAACAACAGAATGGGAAAGACTAGAGATCTTTTCAAGAAAGTTAGAGATACCAAGGGAATATTTCGTGCAAAGATGGACTTGATAAAGGACAGAAATGGTATGGACCTCACAGAAGCAGAAGATATTAAGAAGAGATGGCAAGAATACACAGGAGAACTGTACAAAAAAGAGCTTCACGACCAAGATAATCACAATGATGTGATCACTCACCTAGGGCCAGACATCCTGGAATGTGAAGTCAAGTGGACTTTAGAAAGCATCACTACGAACAAAGCTAGTGGAGGTGATGGAATTCCAGTTGAGCTATTTCAAAGCCTGAAAGATGATGCTGTGAAAGTGCTGCACTCAATATGCCAGCAAATTTGGAAAACTCAGCAGTGGCCACAGGACTGGAAAAGGTCAGTTTTCATTGCAATCCCAAAGAAAGGCAATGCCAAAGAATGCTCAAACGATTGCACGATTGCACTCATCTCACATGCTAGTAAAGTAACTAGGGGCTCCAGAATCACTGCTGATGGTGACTGCAGCCATGAAATTAAAAGACACTTGCTACTTGGTTGAAAAGTCATGACCAACTTAGACAGCTAATTAAAAAGCAGAGACATTACCTTTGCCAGCAAAAGTCCATCTAGTCAAAGCTATGGTTTTTCTAGTATTCATGTATGGTGTGAGAGTTGAACTATAAAGAAAGCTTGAGTGCCAAAGAACTGATGCTTTTGAACTGTGGTGTTGGAGAATACTCTTGATAATCACTTGGACTGCAAGGACATCCAACCAGTCCATCCTAAAGGAAATCAGTCCTGAATATTCATTGGAAGGACTGATGCTGAAGCTGAAACTCCAATACTTTGGCCACCTGATGTGAAGAACTGACTCATTAGAAAAGACCTTGATGCTGGGAAAGTTTGAAGGAAGGAGGAGAAGGGGATGCCAGAGGATGTGATGGTTGGATGGTATTACTGCCTGAATGGACATGAGTTTGAGCAAGCTCCTGATGGCCAGGGAAGCCTGGCATGCTGCAATCCATGGGGTTGCAAAGGGTTGGACATGAGTGAGCAACTGAACTGATGAGAATAAATTCAGGTGTAATCATAAATGTTGCTTCCCTAAATACTTTGGCTCTTCCTATTGTAGAATTTATTTTTTCTCCTTAGGTTGTGAGAAGATGTTAATACTTTCCTCCTTGCCCTCCTTTCTCTCTGGAGACTCATGGCCCATATTCTTGCTTCTTCTGCCCCAAAGGGCCCTCACATCTACTATCCACAGCTGCCTCTTTGGGGTAAATTAAAAATGCTTCATAATGTATTATTCAGGAATATTTAATGAATTTATCCCAATTCTTTCACGTTATGCCTGAGAACAAAGGAGGTCCACTAAGGATCTCTCTTTTCTTAGAGAATCATCTAAGTAGAACCTCCGTCTGTTAGCAATACTAAATGCTCGTTGGAAGCTTTGACAAAATAATTCATTAATATGTTACTTTGGTCAGAAAATCCATTATTTTCCTATCTTAAAGTGTTTTTGAGTATTTTCTTCTCTTATACTACATGTGCATTTATCATAATACAACTAATTTCTTTTGTTGGCTTTCTAGGTTGTGTCTATTTTCCCCCCTTAGATAGCAGGATGACATAAGGGGATATATAGAACTTGTAAAGGGGCATGTGGAGTTTTTGTTCAGATAAATTAAGGTAATTACAGTAGGTAAGAAATTTTAAAAAAAGTTCCTATTTTTAAAGTAAGGTGGTATATTGAATGATGTCATCCAGTTTGTGACCACTGTTGTATCATGCTCCTTTGTGTATATGTGTGTGTGTGTGTGTGTGTGTGCGTGCTCAGTCGTCTCCAATTCTTTGTGACCCCTGGACAGTCATCCACCAGGCTCCTTTGTCCATGGAATTTTCCCAAGCAAGAATACTGGATTGGATTGTCATTTCCTTTTCCAGGGGATCTTCCTGACCCAGGGATCAAACTCGCATCTCTACCACGCTCCTACTTCGTGTCTACTTTATGTGAATTTAACTTTCTAGGCTCTATTTAAAAAATTAAATAGGGAGAGGAGATAGGGAGAAAATAATTTGAACCTTGGGTGGTTCTTGACTCAAGTGAGTTTAATAGCCCTGAGCGAGCGTGACCCTGGGGATGTGAGTGTCTGCTTCCTACCCCGGCTCACAGTGAGCACATTTTACATGTGGACGTGAGTTGTGCTTTTCAAAAAGATTTTTTGGATGTGGACTATTTTTAAAGTCTTTAAAAATTTGTTACAGTATTTTTTCTGTTTTATATTTTGGTGTTTTGACTCTGAGGTTTGTCGGATCTTAGCTTCCCAACTAGGGTTCAAACCTGTACCACCATCCCCAACACCCCCCCCACACACACACTCCCCAGCATTGGAAGGCAAAGTTCTAACCTCTGGACCACCAGGGAAGTCCCAAGCTGTGGTTTTAAAGATCCTTGTTTTCTGTAAAACATGGCCTCTTAGGAAAAGCCAACCATTGCACCTGGTACCCAAGCAAGCAAAGAACTGCTTCTGTTGAACTTGGAGCAATGCCATGGTGCCTTCTAGAGGTTTTGGAGGAAGACTTTGATCATCTCTAAAACTTTCACCTAATGCTGGAAGTTGAGGCTTGAAATTACCACTGTGTGTGGCTGAAGTTCTCCAAGATAGGTTTGTCCTTGCATCTTGGGTCCTGCTGCCTCTTGTCTGTATTTTTTTATTTTTTTACTTTTTCCCCAAGAATGTGTTTAACTGCATTAAAAACTGTTGTCTCTGGTGGTCAAACAATGGAGCAGAGAAGCAAAACAAATCCTCCTCCTTTTTCTGTTTGGGTATGACGTCTTTGGAACTTCTTTGTACATTGCCATGTCTCTGTTTTGAAAATCAAGCTATTACTCTTGAGGTGAAGATAAGCTTCCTTCAGTGTCTACAATTTAGAAGAGAAATATAATCAAAGGGAAAGCTTTATTAACATTTAACATGTAAGCTGAAATTTAGCAAAAACTTATGTTTTCTACTGTCATAATCTCATTTGATCCTCACAACTCTTTGAAGTATAGATGTTATCTCATTTTATAGGAGACAACTGAGGATCAGAAAGTGTGAGTGACTTGGTTAGGGCCACTAAGTAAATAAGTGACAGAGCCCAGATATACAGATCTTCCTTGACTTCTCATCAGGTCATGGCCCAATAAAATCATTGTAAGTTGAAAATATCATCAGTCAAAATGCATTTAATAAATGTAACCTGCTGAAGATCCTAGCTTAGCCTAGCCTGTCTTCAGTGTGCTCAGAACATGTACGTTAGCCTAGAGTTGGACAATATCATCTAGCCTATTTTAAAATAAAGTGTTGAATATCATGTAATTTATTGAATGTGTGCTAAGTCGCTTCAGTCGTGTCCAACTCTTTGCAACTCATGGACTGTAGCCACCAGGCTCCTCTGTCATGGGATTGTCCAGGCAAGAATACTGGAATGGGTTGCCATGCCCTCCTCCAGGGGATCTTCGGGATCCAGGATCGAACCTGTGTCTCCATGGCTCCTGCATTGCAGGTGAATTCTCTACCGCTCAGCCACCGGGGAAGCCGGTGAAAAAACAGAATGGTTGTACAGGTGCAGAATAGCTGTTAAGCGTACAGGTTGTTTAACCTCATGATCACGTGGCTGACGGGGGGCTGCACTCACTGCCACTCCCAGCATCATGACGGGCTGTTATAGGGCGTATCACTGGTCTGGAAAAAGATCAAAATTTGAATTTTCAAATTTGGTTTCTACTGAATGCTTCTGCTCCATTGGTAAAGTTGAACCGTCATAAGCTGGGGACCATCTGTATTTGTCTCCAAAACCCCATGCCTTTTCTTTTCAGCGTGTGGTTCTTTAAAAATATGAATATAAAACACAGTTCTTGCCCTCAAGGAATTTTGGACCCCACTGGAGGATGAGAAAACCGTACAAATGCTGTAATTTAAATCAAAATATGAATACTCTTCCAGGGAGGTTCAGTTTTCTCAAGATTGAAAGTAGGTGACAGTATGTGTCCTGGATAATTGTGACTTTATTTTTTAAGTAAAGGATTTTTAATTAAAGGAGGCATAGTAAGGCTGATGAAATCATTTACATTCTTATGTTGTCATGGTTGTATGATAACTGGTGAGAAAGTGGCCTTGGGGATATATCGTTGAATTCTGCCAGCTGCAATTGTAATCAGCCAGTCAGAGAAAGCAAAGAAATTAAGCTGTTGAATATGAATGAGATGTAAATAACATCTTGAATTAATTTAAATGCAATCACATTGACCCAGTGGTGGTGGGGGGGTGGAACTCAATTCCCATAGATAGTAAGGAGGATAAATGACCCATATTTAGGAGACATTCTTTGGTAGGAAAATGAGCTGGCCTAAAAAAAGGACTGTGTCAACACAATACTCCATTTTTTATGTTAACTATGCGCTGCTGGTCAGCACACTTAATTCATTCTTTAAACAAGGTTGATAAATAATAAAGCAAATGAGGTTGGAAAGTCTCTTGTTGGGCTTCTCACATGTACCAGTTGGGTAGTACTAGTAGTTTTATTGCTGGAATAATTTTGATATCAACCATTCGTTGACATGGAATTGGTCAGCTAGGACTGTACTTTGGGGAAAATTAGATTTAGACGGATCTACCTGACAGCTCACAGATCTGCATTTTGCAAAGTTCCTTTATGTCTTTGCATTGTCCTGAAGATCTTCTGACCTGTCTCTGATGGTCAGTAGAGGAGCAGCCTGTTCCAGTAGTTTGTTGACCTGGGATTTATCCTGGTTAAGTGGTTCTAAAACTGTGATAATGAGAAAGATAGCAGTATCTCCTGACCTAGTACTTTCGTTTTCAAATGGTGATTATCTCCACTGGAGGAGGTTCGCTTTCCTGGGTCTCTGAACATCTCTCAGAAAGCCAGGAGGCCTGTGCACACCCCAAGTATTGTCTGGAGCTTTTCTACCCGATACTATTGTTCTTTGCAAATGTATTGTTCTTGCCATGATGAATAAAATGCAAATATATGTTTAAACATTTTACTGGAGTTCACATAGCTTTTTTGGTCCAGATGCACACATTTAGTCACCCATCAGATACTAAAAATATTGTAGCTCTCATATAAAGATTCTTCATCTACAGGTTAGGACTTAACTGTGTACATCATTCATTCATTTCACAGCTGCCTACAATATTCTCAGTTCTAAAACAGAATAAATGGAAACCCATTCACAAAATTTTGTCTACTTTCTCATAGAAAGATGCATGTGTACTAAAACCTTATCTAGTATTAGAGTTGAGAGTACTTCTTCCATATAGTTGCACCCAGCTGAGTTAAGAAAAATATATACTTTTCAAATAAAAGGTCACAAAGTAGAGAACATATTGTGTGTTTTTACTTAGTTGTAATACTAGCAATTACCTTCTAGTTGTATTTTTATCTACTTGTATGGTATGTTTCAGAGAAGGCAATGGCACCCCACTCCAGTACTCTTGCCTGGAAAATCCCATGGACGGAGGAGCCTGGTAGGCTGTAGTCCATGGGGTCGCTGGGCGTTGGACACGACTGAGCGACTTCCCTTTCACTTTTCACTTTCATGCATTGGAGAAGGAAATGGCAGCCCACTCCAGTGTTCTTGCCTGGAGAATCCCAGGGACAGGGGAGCCTGGTGGGCTGCCGTCTACGGAGTCGCACAGAGTCGGACACGACTGAAGCGACTTAGCAGCAGCAGCAGCAGCATGCTATGTTTACGAAGCAAACAATATGAAAACACAGAGGTGGCTTATGTAGCGCTATTTGAATTTGAAAGTAAGGGATTTCTCCCCTTTTTTTACATCTAGCTGTAGCCCTCACCCAAATCCTACCCAATCAGACAGGATTAACTATTAGAGAGCAAGTTATGCGTCTTAGTTTCTCACACTGCATGGCATGAGAGTGCCAACAGTTTAGGAGCTAATTGAAGTAAGGAGGTGGGTGTTCATTAAGACACATCGTGGCGCTTCCAGATCTGCCGAGCTGAAAAGACCCCATCTTGTTTCTATTTGCTTTTAAAGTCTATTTGGCCATCAGATGACCTCAAAACAGAGCGCTATACTTCTATGCTTGAAAGAGACTCCTGGATGAGACTTAGGGTGCACTTTTTTCTGCCCCTGATCTTGGCTGCTGTACTTGAGCTTATTCGAGGCCAGTGTATCTCTGTGCCTGCTGGTCAGGATTTAGAGAAGTAAGTTTGAGCAGTGTCACAATTTATGGGGAGGCAGTAACGGCCTTCTGCTGAATGCTAATTACCAAAGAGTTGTTCAGGGAGGCTTTGTAAATTAGTCGCTAGCTCTATTCAGATGGAATGAAAGTGTGCATCAGAGTCCCAAAGGCACCCAACACCTTAAGACTGACGACCAAACCTGGTGACAATTTGAGGGAAAAAAAAATGCCCCAGTTGCGCTAAAGCATAAAGTATGTGACTCTGCATGAATTTAATGAGATAACTACAATTCTGGATGGAAGTTAAAGCTTCCAACCCCTTGAGGATTAAAAGGATGGGGAGACTGGATTGTTAAATGAATTATCAGAGCTGTTTTGGCTCTTAGATCTGAAAAGCTGCCAAACCTGCCAATCGTATGAAAGAATAGACCGCTCTGGAAAAACCCTCTGCCCTGTGTGTGACGGCCTCTATTTGCCTGTGTACCGGAGCTTTCTGGCTGTCCACACACATCAACCTCAACCTTTATCTCACGCTGCACAGGGTGGCTTTTCTGAGAAAGCATCCCCTAGCTCCCGACCAAAACCGGCGCCTGCCTTGGGAAGCGTTTCTTGAGTTCCAGGCGGCTCTCTCTCAGTTCCCAGCTACCTTTTTTTCTTCGCCTCCATTTCCAGCAACGAGGAGAGTTAATGATTCATTTGCTCCCAGTGGCCTTTTGAATAACTGGGCTGCGGTGTACCTGTGCCACTCTGAGGGGCCGTGCTTGCCTCCTTGTGCTTTCTCAGTTTGGCTTGAATATTTACAGCCTCCTCCTTGGTCTACATGCCTGAACGCCTGAAGGAAGCAAAACATTTATTGCCTCTCCCGCCCGGGTGTTCGCAGCTTTCACCCAGCCCCATCCCTTCCTTTTACATCACACGGGAGACTCGCCTCCTGGCTGGGGACGCCCCAGTTCTTCCCAAGTCTCTGCTGTCGAGTCTGTTTGATTTCATCCAGACAAAAAGATGGATTCTGACTCGGACTCACCTTTTAACTACTCGTGGCCTTCCTTCCCCAAAATGAAGATTCGACGGAGGGCGTCCAAACAAGGTAGCTCATGGGATCTTTTACTTCTCCTGGGGCCAAGGCAGGCGTCTTCCTCCTCTCACCTTTCTTTTCCTCATTGCTTTGCAGAGCTCTTTCTGATGAAGTGCGTGTTTATACGTGTCTTTGTAAAACTCTCACAATATGTGTTTTAAAGTAGACCTCTGAAGTAAACCCACTCACCCTTGTGTTCCTTTCACTTTAAATTTACCTTTGTGCTGTATTGTGCTTATGCTATTCCCTTAAAAAAAATAAGTAAACAGGGAGCTTAGTACAAGGTAAATGTTTTGGAATCATTTGCTCAGAGTTACCTTGGCGTTCCCTTGACAGTAAGAAGTCTTGTTGATTTAAGTGTCTAGTCTTTGTGGGATTTACAGAGAACTACGTGTGCATTCAGTACCCAGTTTCTGCTGTGTTTGTGTTTTAGTTTTCAAGTGTGTGCTAGTTAAAAAAAGTTATTTTTTTTTCTTAATACCTGAGAAAGTTCTCTCTTTTCTATACTACTTTCTTGATTTTGTAGATACTCTAAGGAAGGGATTTTAAGACAATTAATTTCAGCTAAAAAGCCTGTATTTCTCCAGGGGATGCAGTCATATATTAAAAAGTTTATTAACAATAATCACCAGTATGCGAAATGCTTTACTGCCTAAGAAAGAAGAGCTGTTATTTGCAGTATGATTAATGATGGCATGGCTTCACGCTGCTTATTCTCCCTCACCTGCAACCCACTCTGGTGGTGCAGGTCCTGGAAACCAGGAGATAAGATGGCCTTAGGGAATAGCGGAGGTGGCCTGAGTATCTGGTACACCACCCCCAGCTTGTGGGGATTGTTGCCTTCTCAGGCTAATCAAAGCTACAAAAGTAGTGAGCAACCCTTTCTTGTCTTGTGGACGAACTTTGTGGGGTTATGTTTTTAATTCAAAGAGGAAGAAACATTTTTGTGAGCCTGCAAACAGAAGAGGTGTTTCTGAAAGTGGGCTGTTGTTGTTGCGTTATCCTGGGTGGCGGGGGTGGGGGCGGGGAGGGCAGAATCATCTGAGAACAGAATGACCCGCCACACTGCCCTCTGCTTCTCCTGGAGAAAAATGGGGGCTGGCAGTTGTCCATGTACCTGATTTACTTCAAGGACTTTTCCTTCTAAAATAAAAAGAGGGATGTGTGCGTGTGTGTGTGTGTACACGTGTGCGTGTGCTCATGTGTGTTTGTGTGTGTGTGTGTTTGCATGTGTGTGTGTGTGTTTGCTCTTGGTCTGAAATCAAGACTCCCAAGCCCAGGAATAAGATGAGCTGACTCTATAGGAGTCCTAGAAAGCCTCACCCTGAACAAACCTCCCACACTGTTCATTGCCATCCTTGAAATTCTGTCACTGGGGACTTAAACCATTTGTGCAACATTCTGTTCTGTTTTAAAATTTAATTGCTACTTCTTTTGGGATAAAGAGCCATGATTCAAATGTGACTTACTATTAAGTAGTTCGGTGGTGGTGGGGAGAATCTATGAAGAACAAAAGCATGTGCATGTGAAAGCAAGCTCAGATGCCAATGGAAAATGGAGTAAAATGTTAACAATAGGTAAGTCTGGGGAAACAGCAAGTATTAGTGTTCTTTTTGTTATTTTTTTTCATTCAGCTTTTCTGTAAGTTTGAAATTATTTCCGAATAATTTGTTTAAAACTTTTAAATGACTTCTGGGACAGGAGCTACACCAAGCCCTTAATTCTTTAGAATGAATATTACTAGTTCTGGTGCATGGAGAACTTCTTGAGGGCAGGTAGCAGTTCTGTAAGACTCCTTAATGTTGTGCTAATTCTCACTCAAATTTGGGGAGTAATCTGTTTTATATAGTTTTGTATTTAAATGTATTGCCTGGCTGGTGGGCAAGATGCCAATGTTGTGGGGGGCCTAGGTAGTCTAACAACCTGAAGAGTTGTGAGATTAATGATTAGGAGGCTGATAGAGAACCCTCAGAGTCCAGTGGAGTTGTAGGGAATGCATTAATCACATTCTCCTTTGAAATCCAAAGTTGGAGCACAGCCAGTTTGAACTCCAGCAGAAAGTCATAACATAGTTATGTATAAATTAAACTCGATTCAAGTGAAAGCAGGTACCTGAGATATGAAAATGATTAACTATTTGCTGCTAGTAAACAAAGCACAAGTGAAACTAAGGTGGGTAGCAGAGAGCTGGGGATTGTCAGTATCCCAGGCTTCCTTCTTCATTAAATGATGATGACCAGGTTGCGAAGGATGGCTTTGGTCGCACTGTTTCTAATGTCAGCCGAGTGGAATCCCAGAACCAAAAGGGCCTTAGGGATCACCGGGCCCAACCGCCTCATTTTGCAGATGAGAATGATGGGATCCAAAGAGTGAAGTGTTAGGGAACTGTTTGAGTGCTCAACAAGCACGTCCAGTGTGCCAGACACTTCCTAGAGGGTGGATGAAGTAGTGAACCAGATAGATCCTGTCTCTGCTTACAAGGATCTTAGCATTGGGAATGGATCATCTCTCCTGGCAGTAGAAGAAACACTGAGAAACCTGATTTTTTCAGCCCCGTGGCTAGATTGTGATGATCTATGGTCTCTTATCCCTTAGAAAATGATCTAATTATTTCTCCAGGCTTTAAGATGTCTTGTTTCTTGCTTATTCTTTCCTTCCTTCTAATCATCACCAACATCATTCTCCGGATGTAGGTTCTGGTCTCCTGGGAAATCATGATGAAGGTATTGAGAGCTTAGAATTTCTGGCTTATAAGCAAACCCTTCATATTTGGTTAGAAATATGTTTTATTCCCTCTTTGTTTTCTGTGCTGATCCTCCTTGTTAGTATTCTCTGTCTTTTAATATCCCCTGCTGTCCTTATCACTGTTCTTTGATAGACACATGCACATATTACTGGCTTGTTTAGAGAGATGTGAAAGTTTAGAAAGTGTAGTAATAAGAAGAAAGTTGGACTGGCAGAAATCCAGTTAAAACTGCAACTAGTGCTTGTCTTCATGTCCTCATAAGGAAAGAGAAGAGGATCTCACTTAGAAGTAGGGCCTTTGGAAGGGACTGATGTCTAGAGGGTAATGTGATGTAAGCAGGGGGTGAAAGCAGTTGAAACCAAACTGCCCCACAGCTATTCCTGGGGTTCTCAAAGTTGCCTTTGGCATATCGTGGGCAGCCCAGGACAAGCTGTCCTGGGAACCTAGTGGTTAATAATTGGAGTGGGTCAGAATCCATGATTGTTTGCTTCAAGGACTCCAGGAATGCCTGGATTTTTATTTTGTTGATTTCAGTAGGAGATTCAACCAAGAAACAATATTTATTCATGAGGAATTTGAAACTGTAGGGATTGGCTTTTGCCTGTTCCCGGTGATTCTTCAGTCTTTCCAGTGCATCTTTGGTGGAAGTCATCAGGGCCCAGTAAGTGCTGAGCTGCTCTTCTCTTTCTGCCTTTCATTCGCTTATGCCCTGTGTCTCACTCTCTCCTATTCCAGCTCCTGTCCATCATAGACTCCTGCAATGCAGGAGACCCGGGTTTGATGCCTGGATCGGGAAGATGCCTGGAGCAGGAAATGGCAACCCACTCCAGTATCCTTGCCTGGAGAATCCCACGGACAGAGGAGTCTGGCAGGCTACAGTCTGTGGGGTCGCAAGAGTTGGGCATGACTGAGCGACTAGGCTCACACTCATAGTGACACAAAGTGTGAAAAACTGCTCTTTTTTTTTCCTTTGTTTGCTGGTGCAAGAGGCAATGCCTGTATGAAAACTCAATGACCTTGGAGAGCTTAGATAGCACCAAACTTTCTGTAGTCATAGTCAAAATAACTAGTACGTGTGTACTACTTTATTGATCATAATAACCATTGTTTACTAAGCTGTGGTGGGTACTTGACACTTAAAACATCGGATTCTCAAAATAATTCTCTGAGAGATATTGTATCTGTTTAACAGTTGAGGAAACTGAGGCTTAAAGAGTTTTAAAGTTATTTCCAAGTCCATACCGAGAAATGCAGATAACAATTACATGGTAAAAATAAAGAAAGGAAAGAATGAATGGCACTCATTCGTTGCGTTTATAAGGTGGTTTGCACATGTGTTATCTTGTAAAAGACCTGTATGTCAGATATGGTCATCATCTTCATTTATTAGTTGGGGGCTCTGAGGCTCAGGGGCTTCCCCAGTGGCTCAGATGATAAAGAATCTGCCTGCAATGCAGGAGACCCAGGTTCAATCCCTGGGTTGGGAAGATCCCCCGGAGAAGGGAATGGCTCCAGCATTCTTGCCTGGAGAATCCCATGGACAGAGGATCCTGGGGGGGTTACAGTCCATAGGGTTGCAAAGAGTCAGACACAACTGAAGCAACTTAGCATGCATGCTTGCTGAGGCTCAGAGAGATGAAGTGAGTTGCCCAAGATTAGGCTAATAAATGCAGAACCAGACCTACGACAGAACATAGTCCTTGACTTCATAGGTTTTGTTCTTCCTAGTATATTTTACCAGCTCTCAGTAGAGAAAAAAGATGGTGAATTCAGTGAGTAGCTGTATTATATTAATATAAGCTGTAGCTTATATTCAGTGGGTGCCACTGTGTCTCACGATCCTAGCTTCTCCCTGTCTTATGTATCTTGGACGAGAAATAGAGGTGGCAGTGGAAACTCTGAGAAACACTTCGGGAGCACCGTTTCCACTGTCTTGACACGTCTTCACCCACATGTATCTAGTACTGACACACATCCCTCGTTTGAGGGAAGAGCTGGTAGATGACTGCACCATTGGATAGTCGGGTGAGGAACAGGAGAGGCAAGAGGAGCTGAGAAAAGGATGGGAGAGGAGCGCTTCCAGTGCATCTTGGAAGATTCCTAGGTTGTCTCAGAGAAAGCTGAAGTCAGAGAGAGTGAGTGTGCTGGGAATGGAGATAAGAATCAGGGGACCACTGTCTTGGTCTGTCTCATGAGCTCATTTAGTGTTTGGAGAGCAGGTACTCAGTGTGAAAATTAATCCCTGACCCAGTGCGTATGAAAGGTATGATGGTATTTCAGAAGATTTAATGATAATTTTGAGACGCGAGGTACTCTTGTCTCAGGGGCTTACTTGCCTTCTTCCTCTTTCCTGCCCTCCCTTCCTTCCTTTCTTTCAAGAAGTTTTATTGAATACACACACTTTCACGGGCATATGTGTATTTCATCTAGAAATTCCCCAAAGGATGCCTGAATACCATAGGAGGAAAAAGTCACTACAGAAACTCTTATTAAGGAAGAGAAACATTTTCCTAAAGGTGACATAACCTGCTAAGATTTCGTTGGCTCACAATGAAGATAGTATTGAACCTCATGCTGAGCAGTTTCAATTTCAGACGCTGCCTAGAGGCCTGCTTTTGTCAGCCCGAGAGAAGAAGGCTGTTGCCAAACCACATAGCTACATACCCCTCATGGCTCCCTTCAGTTAAACAAATGCTTTGCCAACTATTTGAAACTGATTTGTTTCCTTTATTGTGAGTTAGTTCAAATTCTTAGGCAAGGTACATGTCTGCATTAATCCCTGTTTGTGGAAAGGAGACATTATTCTAATATATTACCCCATGCTCAAGAGCTTCGTCCCTACCACTCCAGTTTTGGGGAAGGACCAACGGGTTGTTTATTCAGATGCATTAATTAAGGGAGAACTAAGGGAAAATGTGATAAGTCCTATAGGAGAGTTCAGGACAAATTACTGTTGAAGTTCAAGGTGAAGAGACTAGTTCAAGTTGAGGGTATCATGAAAGGGATGCCATTTCAGCAGCCTGTGGGGAAGTGGTGGGATTGTTTTCTTTGTGTTTGTTTTTCATGCCTGCACTGGGTCTTCACTGTGGTGCATGGGTTTCTCATTGCGGTGGCTTCTCTAGGCATGTGGGCTTGGTTGTGGAATCTCCTGGACTAGGGATCAAACCCATGTCCCTTGGATTGCTACGTGGATTCTTAGCCAGTAGACTACCAGAGAAGTCCGAAATGAAATTTTAACAGACTGTCCTTCCAAACAAGTGGCCAGAGTCAGATATACGCAGAGTGTATCAAAGTGATGGACAGTAGCCCATCTTTGTGTGCTGTTCATTCATGGAGCACAAAACATAGAGAGATGCCAAGTGTTAAACTGGCCTGGACAGTTGGTTCTAGTATTCTCCTGCCCTTCATTGCTCAGCACTCTCATTCTTTAATGGGTGCCCCTCCACTGCTCTGGGCAGGGTCCAAATGATGCTACCACCTTCTCATGTGGCCTTGTCTTCTGGGATGCAGTGAGATGGGCATCCCATTCAGGTGGGCCAGTCACAGCCTTCCTCCTGTCTGGTCACAACTGTTGGCCCAGGGTGGGCACGTGACCCCAAGTTGGCCAATCAGAGTGTTTCCTTGGTGTTACTGAAACTCGCATTTGGAAGGCGTGTCTTCCTTCTTGGATAGCAGTGCTGGAAGGGTGGAAATGAAAGCTCTTAGCTGGGAGAAACCAGTCTGTAGTTGGAGGAAATACTGCACACACGTAAGGATAAGCAGTCTTGGGGTGGGTCCCACTGAAGTCCAGACGCGTGTTCTAGTCTCTGGGGGTCTATTGCTGCCATGATTCTCATGCCGCCCCCCCCCCGCCCCCCGGCTCCC
>SJYT01064665.1:33236-156216 GCA_006410635.1 Cephalophus harveyi
GCTCCCCCACCATCAAAGCCTGAGTGTTAGATTCCTTCGTTTCTGGAGCTTCCCTCACATGCCTTCCGTACATCTCTCCCCTCCTCCTTTTAATTTTTGTTTAGCAAATTCAGGTCACTGTTTATCCCACTTCCAGCTTGAAGTCTCTAACTCGTCCTTCAAGACTCTGCCTGAGGGTCCTTTATTCTGGAAGCCTCCCCTGAATTCCCTTAATTTCATTGTTATATTCTTTGTGCCATTGTGACTTGTGTATAGTTTTATAACAGGCATCACATTGCTGTATTACGGCTATCATTTACTGTCCCTTAACCCATAGGACACTGAATTCCTTGAAGGTGGACCCCGGCTGACGTATTTTCACATTTCCAGTGGCTGGATCACAGAAAGTCAGCAGTAAATATGAAAGCGTATTGTGCACGGTTTTACTACACTATACTCAGTTTTAATTTTGCCTTTAAACTTCTTATTTTATATTGAAGTTTCAGTTCAGTTCAGTCGCTCAGTCGTGTCCGACTCTTTGCGACCCCATGAATCGCAGCACGCCAGGCCTCCCTGTCCATCACCATCCCCCGGAGTTCACTCAGACTCACATCCATCGAGTCCGTGATGCCATCCAGCCATCTCATCCCCGGTCGTCCCCTTCTCCTCCCGCCCCCAATCCCTCCCAGCATCAGAGTCTTTTCCAATGAGTCAACTCTCTGCATGAGGTGGCCAAAGTACTGGAGTTTCAGCTTCAGCATCATTCCTTCCAATGAAATCCCAGGGCTGATCTCCTTCAGAATGGACTGGTTGGATCTCCTTGCAGTCCAAGAGACTCTCAAGACTCTTCTCCAACACCACAGTTCAAAAGCATCAATTCTTCGGCACTTAGCCTTCTTCACAGTCCAACTCTCACATCCATACATGACCACTGGAAAAACCATAGCCTTGACTAGACGGACCTTAGTCAGCAAAGTAATGTTTCTGCTTTTGAATATACTATCTAGGTTGGTCATAACTTTTCTTCCAAGGAGTAAGCATTTTCTAATTTCATGGCTGCAGTCACCATCTGCAGTGATTAGCCAATTAACAATATTGTGATAGAACCAACTCAGGCATACATATACATGTCTCCATTCTCCCCCAGGTAGGGCTTCCCTGGTAGCTCAGACAGTAAAGAATCTGCCTGTAATGCAGGAGACCTGATAACTTACTCTTTAAGTAAAATATCTAGTCTCAGATTTCTTCCTTCTCTTCTCCCTTTCTTGCCAAGCTGGTATTGACTGTGATTTCCTGGTGAGGGTGTGGGGAGTATGGTAATATGGGGGAGGAAGAGGCTCCATCTTTGACTGCCCTCTGGGTCCTCCTGGGCTCTGCTATGGATTTCCTGTCTTAGGCTCTTCTCTGAGGCATGCTTGTTTTACTGGGTGTTCTGGCATCTGTGACCACAGTCCTTCAGCTGAATCTTTTCCATGGTGTTGATCAGGCTCTCCTTCCTGACTTGGCCTCTCCCTGGCTCTTTATACTACAGAGACCTGGGAATCTCTGCCCCTGGCTGCTGGCTCACATGTATCCCTAACAATATCTGGCACAGGGGCCCTTCCTTTGCCCCGTGATGGGCCTGTGGCAGGCCTCAAGAACTCACTGCAGCCACTTCCTGCACCTTTCAGATGCCTGTGGGGTCTCGAGGAGCCTTGCTCAGCCTCGGGCACCTGGGAACAGCCCAGGAAAGCTGGCCCTGACCTCCTGCTTGACCCCGAGGGGCCTTGGTGCTGGTGGTCCTCGTGATGGGGTGGGGCAGCCTGCAAGACGATTGCATGCAGAACCCAGTTGGAGTGGAGAAACACCCACCCACCCTCAGAGCAGCCCCCAGCCCAATTCACACTGTTCTCTGCAGGCAGAGAACTGGTGGGTCTTCTGCCTTAGATCTCTGTTGCCCATGCCAGTGGAAAGCCCTCGTTATGAATTGCAGTAAATCTTCTATCCAGTGGTCATTCAGGCTAACCTGCCCGAAGTTGCTCAGGATAATGGAACAGGATTCAGGAAGCAAGTAGAGTTTCCCAACCAGGAGACACCTGGAACAAGTTGGAGACATGCCAGGCAGTGCTTGGCTTCCATTATTTATGTGTTCCCTATTTCAAAAGGTGCTTGCTAAAGACCCCAAATAAGCAAAAGGTGTTTGAAAGTTGCAGAGAGAGTAGATTTTAGAAATTCTCATTGTAAGAAAATTTTGTAGCTGTATGTGGGGGTGGATGTTAACCAGGCTTACTGTGATCACTTTGCAACGTATACAAATAAGAAACCATTATGTTGAACATCTGAAACTAATGCTATATGTAAATCATACCTCAAAAAAAAAAAAAAAAAACGGAAATAATTTATATTTCAGTGGAGAAATCTTTATTTTGCTAGTGGAGTTCCTTGTCTGTAGTAGAGCTCAGTTACTTTGGGGAATAAGTAGAGCAAAAACACATGGTTCTAGGGCTAGGTCCTGGAGAATTGGAGCTCCTGGTGCTTTTTGAAGGAGGCACAATCTTATTCATGTGCCTGTATCTTTCCACAAGATTATGCAAGATTTGAACTGCTCATCGGGTTTCTTGTGATGATAACATACAGGAGCATCTGCCTTATCAGTTTGCCCATATGTTTTGATCGACAGTCACCTGAAGGGGTCCTGTCCACGTTCTGCCACTTTCTGCGAGGTCTTTCACTTCTGTCCTGGAGTTTGTATAACCTGTTAGTTTCTTTCCTCTCAGCTTGCCTGTTTTTCCTGTCTTCCGACAAATTGGCTGCAGGCTTTGGAGAACTGCATCAGGAAGGACAGGAATTGCTGATTAAATCAAATCACACCAAAGCCTGCACACCACACATAACTGAACATCTCCTTGATAGCTTGGGGGAAGCAGGGGCAGAGAAAAGTTATTTTCATCTTTGAGTCCTCCTTTTTCAAACATAAACATGTGTTCTCTTGAGAGCTACTTTGCACTACTATAATTAGGAATGAGGACCTGGGTGGGGAAAAAGCTGTGGCGTCTCTGAGCCTCTGTTTTCTTTTCCTCTTTTCCTTCTTTTTCCCTACCTCCCTTGGTGCCTCCAGTGTATTATGAGGGAAAAGGTTAGTTTTATTCCTCAATAATTTTGATAATTAGGCCTCTCAAAACAGAAGAAAGGGCTGCTTTCAGGATCTGATTTTAGAGTGCCAAGTTGTAACTTGTTGTTTTGAAGGCGTTTTCAGCAGTGGTTCCAAGGCCGAGGGCTGGAAACAAGGTTCGCCCCCAGCACCTCTAGATCTGATCACTTCCGTTCTCAGCTGGTATAGCTGCAAATAGGGCTGGTTGAGAGGCCTGATCTCATGTCGGGCTCACGTTTCTTTTTTCACAGGATCCCAGGAGTATGAGGGGAGTTCTGAGGGTGAATTGGACATTTGGAACCATGTTGGAGCCACTGTAGTTTGGTAGACAAATGTTCCCTGGGTTCTCCCAGACTCATCTTGGTGCGAACTAGGCTTCTGAGTATTGTTAGCTTGTCTGTGACCCACAGGAAATTGCTGGGCTGAGGCTCATCTTGGAGTTTGGATGGTTTCCCTTTGTAACCTAAAGTCCAACTCAGAAGAGGCCAAGAGACGTTCCAGGTCAGGACTAAAGTTGGGTTAGCCAACAGGTTCGTTTGGATTTTTCCATAAAGTCATACAGAAAAACTTGAACGAACTTTTCAGCCAACCCAATATCAGGAAAATCCCAAGAGGGATTAGAGGAGGAATAGGCAAGAAGAGAAACGCTGAGTGTACCTCGACAATATTCACGAGCATTTGTGAGGGCAGCTCTGCTCTTTCCTCTGCAGCACACTAGGACCACGGATAGAAAAGACTATGTGTATGCTTTAGGATTTGGCAAAGTTCTCTTTGAACTTGGGAGGTAGTGAACTGCAGTGAGAAAGGATGTTTCTGTCAGCGCTGTGTTTGCATTTGCTTCTATTGTTTAATAATGTCTCGAGGTGACCGCTGTCCTTTGTAGGCCTCCTTGTCTCCAAAATGAACGTGGTAACATCTCCAGTGGTTAGGGAGAGTGGGGTTAGCAGGTATTTAAAAACAATACTATGGATGCTTGGGTAAAACATTTCCAGTGAACACATTTACATTCCTATTACCTGATATGGTTGATTTACTGATAATCTGTTTTGCATGAGATCTCCACAGCTGTTCTTTCATAACAGGAGGCAAGTTTTTAAACCATGACTTAGTTTTTTCCCCTTATTTTAGTTGTAAAAATGGTTATCAGAAATCTAGAAATTACAGACAGGAAAGTGTTGAAAGTGAAAAACCACCTGTGCTTCGTCCGTCACCTAGAAATAGAAATTAGCATCTTAGTGTATCTTCTCAGTTTTTTCTCCTGGTTACCTTGCATGTGGTTCTGTGGGTAAACCAAATGAAATCATGTATTTACTATTGCATGAATGTTTTCTCAGCACAGATCACATTGTATTCTGGCAGTAGGTCTCCAAAGGCAGGAAGTGAAGAAATACATTGGGGTACAAGTCAGACTGTAACCTATTAATGAAACCTCCTAATGGGAAAAATACCAGACATTGCTCAAATACCAATCTCTTTGGTTTTCTAAAGTAGGATACTGAGTAACTCCAATTATTAGATAAAGTACTTGAACTACCTAGGAGAATACCTGCCTCTCTAGAGTTGCTGTTTCCTAATTGTGTGACCTTGGTAAGTTAATTAAATAGCACCAGTTTCCTAATCTGCAAAAATAAAAAATAGCATGGGTTTTAATGCTAAAATAGTGACGTTAACCCATGTACGTATCCAATATGGCACAGGTGTTCAGTAGATGCTTACTCCTCAAGTATCTAATTGTTGGCTTCTCCTCTCTCCCTTTTAATGTTCCCCACTCCCCCAGCCCCGATCATCTTCTTCAAGTACCTTTACTTTGCAAACCTACCTGTGTAAGCATGTTCAGTCACTTCAGTCGAGTTCAATTCTTTGCAGCCGCATGGACTGTAGCCCACCAGGCTCCTCTGTCCATGGGACTCTCCAGGCAAGAATACTGGAGTGGGTTGCCCTGCCCTCCTCCAGGGGATCTTCCCAACCCAGGGATTGAACTCAACATCTCTTACATCGCCTGCATTGGCAGGTGGTTTTTTTTTTTTTTTTTTTACCACTAGTGCCACCTGGGAAGTCCTATTATTCCTTTAAAAATAACCTACCTGATATTTTAAATGAGAGATTGAAGAGTAATATTTTGGGGCTACTGCTAGAGAAGGCACATTGATAGGGTCACACAGGAAGCCCTTAGCATCTGTGATGGTCTGCACAATGGGGTGTCTGTTTTTAGCTCAGACACCAACCAGAACAGTTACTTATCCTAACAGGAGGGGCAAAATGAGACTCTCATCACTGCAGTGTGGTAGACGACATGGAACAAAATGCAGAGGTAGCAGGCAGGAGGTGCCCAGAGGAGGAGGACAGCCTCGTGACTCTTGAGTCTTGTGCGGGGACCTCCTGGGGGTCATCCATAGAGACTGTGCTTTGGGGACGTCAGAGACGGAGGCTGGAGGCCGAAGGCCAGGGAGCATGGGGACCAGTAGTTAGTAGACAGTAAGTGCTGAAACAGAGAATGAATGAGCAAATGGGTGGATGAATGAGAGGAATAAGAGTGACACTCCATCACCACCTGGAGTAGGAAAGAATAGCTGGGCAACAGGAAACCCCTCAGAATCAGAGAAAACCTTGCCAGACCATCAGAGAGTGGTTTTTTGTTGTACTGGGTACAGGGGTTCTGTCCTTTTCTCAATGAGAAAGTATTTACCCCTTTGGAGAATATTTTACCGAGAATCTGCTATGTATCTGATGTGGTTCTAGGCACTGGGGGAGTGAACAAAGTATTCAAAGTCGCTCTTCTCCCCTTAGCTTACCTTCTAGTAGAAGGAAACAGACAATAATACATGATAGATGCATGATATGCTAGGTGATGTTACATGGTGTAGGAGAAAATAAGACAAGAGTGTAGGGGGTTGCTATTTGATACGTATAACGGTCAGCTTCTGTGATAACATTTGAGAAGAGAGTGGAGGAAAGTAAGGGAAGGAGCAAGTCTTCTGTGTATCTAGGAGGAAAGTACTCCTGATGGAACAGCAGGTGAAAATGGCCTGAGGCACAGAACAGCAGGGCCAGCATGGATAGCAGACCAGGTGGCCGACTTCAGAGAGTTTGCTTTAGGGTGGAGGAGGGGGAGACGATGTAATTGTGATATTTTGTTTATAACAAGAAATAATATTTGGTCTTAGCTGCTTTTTTGGGGTGGGTGGGGCGGGAATCACAGAGCAGCTAAAACCCTCGGAAGGTTCCAAGTGCTGAGAATGATACAGGTGCTTTTGTTGTGTTTGATGAGATGACTTTGGATCTAAGGATGGGGGCTAATGATTGAGTTCAGTCAACAATGGCCAGAGATTTAATCAGTCATGTCTGTTTAGTGAAGCCTCCACGAAACCCCAGAAGGACTGGGTTTGGGGAGCTTCAGTTGGTGAACATATGGAAGGACTGGGTGACTGGCCTGATAGGAGAGGACACAGAAGCGCCATACCCCTTCTCTATATCTTGCCCTGTATATCCCTTCCCTCTGGCTACTCCTTATCACCAGATAAGCTAGTGATCTGGTAAGTAAAATGTGTATTTGAGGACCATGAGTCACTCTAGCAAATTGATCAAGCCCCGGGGAGAAATTGTGGGAACCTTGGATTTATAGCCAGTTGATCAGAAGTACAGGTAACAACCTGAGCTTGCAATTGGCATCTGAAATTTGTTGGGGTAGCAGTTTGTAGGATTGAACCCTCAGCCTTTGGAATCTAACACTGTCTTCGGGTAGGCAGTGTCAGAGTTGAGTTGAGCTGTAGGACACTCAGCTTGTGTCCAAGAATCGCTTGAGTGTGTGGGAGCCTCCCCACCCTCAGCATGGGAATGGGGCCCCAGGCCAGTTTGGTGAGACTCTGTAGGTTGTGGTAAAGTCTGGCTCTAATTCAGAATGAGGTAGGAAGCCACTGGAAAATTTTGCGGAGGCAAAGTGTGATTTGATTTCCTCTGTGAGGGAGGTGCATTGCCTTTGCTGTGAAGGACAGAGAAGCGGATGGAAGGTGGCCGGGGAGGAGATGATGCCTTGTGATAATCTTGACAGGAAGATGGCGGTGGCGCCCTGGGTAGTAGTGGAGTGATGAGGAAAGGTCAGGTTCTGGGTCTATAGGTTGAGAAAGAGAACAGTGCAAGAGTTGCTATCTGCTGGGAGGAGCGGATGTAAGAGGGAAAACGGTGAGCTGTGTTTCATATTTGTGTGTTTGACATGGCTGCTATACAACTCGGTGGCAATGCCAAGGAGACAGTTGTATCCAGGGCAGAGAGCTGGGCTGGAGGGGAAATTTGGGCATTGCCATCTTATCGTGGTGCTGATACTGTGCTGTCAGAGGGCCTGGAGAGCGAGTGCAGAGGGAAAGAAGAGAGGTTTGCGGGTTGGCCCGGGAGCACTGCAGCTTGCCAAATCTAGATGATGGGGGAGACTGAGAAGGAAAGGCAGGGGGAGAGAGAGAGAGAGAAGGGGCAGAAAGGCAATCATCTGCATCAGAGGCTGCTGTAGGTCACAGCGGAGCTGCCCTCCAGATTCTGTAACGGGAAGGGCACGGGTTCGGTGCAGTGCTGGGAACTGACCTGAAACATCGGCTTTACCTGCTTTTTTTTCTTGTGATGGTTAGTCATTCTCAACAAACTCTTTTGCTGTGTTCATAAGCTTCTAGGTTTAAAACAAAACTGAATGAATGAGTGAGTGAAAGAGAAAAACACACACACAGGAGAGGTGAACTGAGAGGCCCTGTTCTGCCTTTTAGCAGTGAGAGCTTGGTACCCAGAGTGAGTCAGACCAGGTCAGCAGCAGGTTAGCAGAAGCTGCCGTAGTCAGGTTTGTTTATGTCTGGGTGTGGGTCTCTTATGTAACCAGGTAAATAGGCCACGCTTTCCCTTACTTCCTACGAGGCTCTTAGCTTCTTGAGGGAGAGTTGGATTTCATTAGAAGTCAGGTTGCAGAGGCTGTAGACCGGTCAATGCTCTTAACTGTTTCCTGCCAGAGTGGGGACAGGTTCAGTGTCAGAGAGCAGGAGCGCACCCGCCTTTTCACCCTCAGTTCAGTTCAGTCGCTCAGTTGTGTCCGATTCTTTGCAACCAGATGAATCGCAGCACGCCAGGCCTCCCTGTCCATCATCAACTCCCGGAGTTCACTCAGACTCACGTCCATCGAGTCAGTGATGCCATCCAGCCTTCTCATCTGCTGTCATCCCCTTCTCCTCCTGCCCCCAATCCCTATCACCAATTCTCCTTCCTGCTCCAGGTGAATGTGTTTCCAGTCCTCTCGTGTGTCACCTCACTTGAGCGTCTAGTATAGCGAGCAAGTGCTGATGAAAACTTCTGCTTCAGGGAGACGTCCCACAGATCACATTACAGAGCAGTGAGAATAAAGGGCAGGGGGGTGTGGGGCAGAGAGAGCTGGAGATCCCCTTGGAGTTACTGTTTATCCCCCAGGCATTCTGCAGGGAGAACCTGGCCCGAGTCCACTTCATCATGTTGGAACATCGTAGTTTCTGAAATCTTCCCTTTGTTCTTGAGAAATGCTGTCTCTGATTGTCTGACTTGATGCTTTGTTCGTCCTGGTCTTATAATCTCTCCCATTTCGTAAGATCTCATCCCTAAATTGTTGGAGGTAAATTTTATGGGCAGGTTGGGTTTGTTGTTTTGGTTACTGTGTTCAGGATGAACTTGGCAAAGTTTTTTAACGTGAGCTGAATCTGGAAATAAGAGTTAAAACATTTTAGGAGCTCTTCATGTAGTAAACAGAATGTTTTGTGCATCCCAGTTGCCTTGGATTGGTTTTATATATGTCAATATAACCAAAGTTGAAATTGTTTTTTTTTTAAGAAGCAAAACTTCATGAGAGAATCAAAAGTATATAACCTTGTTTACTTTCCTAATAATAGCAAGCATTACTTTGTGTCAGGTTAAAATCCTTTGTTTCAGATTGTGTTCTAATCACTTGAATTTTAAACCATTTAATACATACAGCAATTCGATGAGAGAGGTGTATTGTCATCCTTATTTTATAGATCAGATAATGGAGGTATGAAGAGGTTAAGTAACTTGCCCAACATCACACAGCTAATAGATGGTGGAGTAGGACTTTGAATCCAAGCATTCCAAGACCCTTGTTCTTAATGACTGCAGTGCACTGCTCTTTACTCATTGAAAATTGGCAGCTATTGGATAGGAATTGAGTTTTTGTTACTTTTAAACCATCTCTGAAATATGAGTTTACCAAATACTAAAAATTAATACTATCAGCAAAACTCTACAATTAGTTTTTTTTGCTAAGAAAAACTGTTTACAAAACAGCATTCATTTAGGACAAAGAGCTGATTTTTTTATTGTAAATTATTTCTGTATGTTCATTGAAGAAAGACCTGAAGGACATTTTTTTTTTTTTTTTGCAGGGGGAGCAGTAATTTTTCCTTTAATTCACTATTGAAGTGGTTACATATGGAAATAATGAAATCATATATCTTGAAAATCTTGATAAGATTTTTTTTAATGAAACCGTTGTAGGTTTTTCTTTGAACTGAAACTAGCAATAGAGCATTAATCACTTTAATATGAATGTATGTAACTGATGTTTTATTTGAAGATACTGTATAAGACTCTTTTCTTTCCACAATAAATCTTATTCTGCTGGTCTGCAGCTCCTTATTTGTAGTGACTGGTGTTGAAGTTAATAAAAGAGTGGAAGTCTAGTAAGTCTGTGTCCTCTTGTGGGTTATTAGTCTGTATTCACCTCTAGGTCCTGTTATCTTTTGATATATCTTGGCAAGTGGAGGCTATGGATGCTTCAGGGAGTTATACTGCAAAGGATTTGGGGGCCAGTTTTATAAATAGTTGCAGTGTGTGACCCAGAAAATCCACGTGGCAGGTTTTGGATGATAGATGGAGAGAGGAGGTTTTCCTTTCTTGCTACTATTTTAAGATTTTGTATAGTCGTGCCCTTCCTCAACCAGGCTTACTGTCACTGCCTAAGTGACAGGATGAAGACATGGTCTAGGCCAGTTGTCCAAAGTGTAGGGTAAATCCTCTGGCCACTGTTGATCTTTGACGTGGTGTCCCAACCTAACACTAGATGACTCTGAGTCACATAGTAAGGCAGGTATTTCCTTTTCCGTTTTCTTTTAACTGTCTGATTCAAGCAGGAAGTCAGTTGGCACCATTGCCCTTTTAACATCTCCCAAATCTTTCAGGATCTCCCTTTATGACAGAGAGCAGGCTCTGAAGATCCCCAGCTTTGATAGGCAACTGTGTTTGGTCAGAATATAGTTTCATTGTTCTGTGTTTCCTTGTTTTAGTATGTGCAATTCTCTTCCTTTTGACAGGAAATACTGGCTTTCTGTTTATAGTGAGGATAAGGTTTTTCTATGAAAATTAGTTTTATTCAAAGGAAAATGATGAGTTAATCTAAAAACAAGAACTAGAGTATATAATAATATAGGTGGTATGTAGACATGACAAAACGGTGCATTTCCTAGAGGAATGGCAAAATTATGGGAAATATTGGTCTGATATCTGCTAAGGGCTTCCCTGGTGGCTCAGTGGTAAAGAATCCACCTGCCAATGCAGGAGATGTGGGTTTGATTCCTGGGTTGGGAAGATCTCCTGGAAAAGGAAATGTTAACCCACTCTAGCATTCTTGCCTGGGAGATCCCATGGACAGAGGAGCCTGGCGGGCTACAGTCCACGGGGTCACGAAAGAGACAGGACTTGGTGACTAAAGAACAACAACCTCTGCTATGGTTGATTGTATAGAGATCTACAGTCTCTTCTGTATTTGTCTTGGAATTCAAAGTGTTCAGGTCTTATGGGCAGAGAGCTGTTATATATGATATGACTTGCATAGGAGATACTGAGGCACTACAGTATTTCTGCAAGAAAATATATGAATGCACAGTGGGATAAATAAAGATAAATACATGGCCCCATGTGGCTCAGCTCAGGTCACGGAATATGTTTTTGAACCAAACTCAAGAAAAAAAGTTTTGATTTTCAGAGATTTCTAGATTTCAGAATCACAGATAAGAGATTATAGATCTGTCTTTGTAAACAAATTACATCATTTTTTAAAATACTGATCAAATTAATCATGTGGAAAACAAATTATACACCAACTTGGTCCAAGTAGCTCTGCTATCTTTAAGTTTATTTTACTGATGTGTATCACTTCTGTATACATTCTGATCTGCTGTATTGGGCCAGGTAGATGTGTTTGTGGAAGAAACATTGAATCCAAGTGACTTTATACCTGTGTATATGAAAACGGAAGTAGTTCTTGGTCCTGCTCATCCTTGAGATGTGAGGGTCAGTGTTGAACATAGGACTTGCTCTCTTCGTAATTAAGAACTTGGATATTGGCTAAATGGCAGTGCATTCACTGGCGCCAGACAATTTGGGGTAATATTTCACTTGGTTCTATGTTTTTAAGATAGAAAATCCATCAATTGTTTGCAACTGTTTAGTTGAGTGTAATGTTAGTTCTTAGATAGTCGTTATCAATGAAGTCTTAATTTAGCCATGATCAAAATATTTAAAAAGGGGCATGACCAGACTCCCCAACCAGCTATTTTATAGTCTGTGAACTTAAGACATTGTAGAGCAGTTAAGCTGGATTAATTACAGCTCAGAGGGTCATGTTATTTATGATTGTTTTTCAAACATTCTGGAAAATGATAAATGAGCAAGTATTTTCTTCAGAACACATTGAGATTTGTCAGATTCTTGATTTATACCCTTTAGAACATGCTTTTATTTTTTTGTAATTAGCATGAAAATGTATAGTCATTGATCATAAAAATTATACTTAAGAAGTATTTATGGGTTTTGTATGTTATATTGCAGCTATTTAAATAATTTGATAAAACAAGACACTGTAGACATGGTTTTGCTTTTACATTGTGTATTTCCTCAAGAAGCTTAATTAAATCTCACTTCACTGTTCTGTAGGGAAGATGTATACTTAGATGTAGAATCTGAGGCCAGGGCCATTTGGCTCATACATATTTATATTTGAATTTTATATTGTTGTCCAGGATTTTCCAGGAAGAATAGAATTTTTTTTTTTTTTTTTTACTTCTGGTACATTAGCGCAACAGTTATTAATGTTTTTTCATTTCCATGGGCTTACCTGGATTTTAAGTCATGACATAAATAAGACGGGTGGTAGGATTAGGGCCACTTCTGATGGAGCAGAGGCAGCACTAACCCTTTTGCACCCACTCAAGAAACCTTACTGGAATGTCAGTGAGGATGGCATTTGCTATGGCTGTAACTTTCAGTCTACCTTATTAAAGTCATTTACAGGTATTAAGAATCTACTGTTAGGATAATACACTATGATCAGTATTAATAACCTTATACCTCACACTGAACATGTAAAATCACCATTAATAATAACAAAATATCAAATATAACAGTGATATTATTTATTGAGCAATTGCTAAGTGCCAGGCATGTGTTAAGTGCTTCTCATGTCTGAACTCATTTAATCCTTATAACCACACTGTGAAGAAAGCATGGTAATTATCTGCTTCTTTATGGACGAGGATACTTTGTAAATGTTTTTGGAGATCAAGTAAGTTAGCCAGAGTCACAAAAAATGAAGCATTCTGACTTGACAGTGTTTTATTATCTTCAACTTTATCTTCCTCATATAGGGCTTTCCTCATAGCTCAGTTGGTAAAGAATCCGCCTGAAATGCAGGAGACCCCAGTTTGATTCCTGAGTCTCCTTCCTTGGAGAACAGAAAAGCTACCCACTCCAGTATTCTAGCCTGGAGAATTCCATGGACTGTATAGTCCATGGGGTCACAAAGAGTCGGACATGACTGAGTGACTTTCACTCTTTATCTTCCTCACAAATACAGTAACATCTCAACTCTCTGGGACTCAACTCTGAGCAACTTTGACTGCCTGAAACAAACCTGAGAACATGGGAAGCAAGCAAAAACATTTCTGTAGTAAACACAGAAACAAAACTCTCTCTGTATGAGATTATATACATATTCAGCAGGCAATGAACGGCTAGACTGTGTCCTATCCAGGGTCCTTTTGGAAAGAAAGGGTCTGGAGCCTGACTACTTCAGTGGAATCCGAAGCTTCCAGTGTGATCACTAATGCTTCCATGCTATAAAGTGAAATGAGGTTTAGTTTAGTGTTAAGAATTGAAGACCAAAAACCCAATTGATTCTTACAAAAATCTTTCAAAAGAGACACAGATGTATAGAACAGTCTTTTGGACTCTGTGGGAGAGGGAGAGGGTGGGATGATTTGGGAGAATGGCATTGAAACATGTATAATATCATATAAGAAACGAATCGCCAGTCTAGGTTCGATGCAGGATACAGGATGCTTAGGGCGGGTGCACTGGGATGACCCAGAGAGATGGTATGGGGAGGGAGGTGGGAGGGGGGTTCAGGATTGGGAACATGTGTACACCCGTGGCGGATTCATGTTGATGTATGGCAAAACCAATACAGTATTGTAAAGTAAAATTTTAAAAAAAATGAAAAAAAAATCTTTCATGGTTGGAAAAATAGTACTTGAAATAGGCACATATTTCTTTATCTGAAATGATTCATTCTTTACAAAGGTTTAGCTAACAGGGTTTGGATGTAGAAGAGAAAAAAATGTTTGCATTGTTGATCTTGTTATGTGAAGACAGCAAAATGCCCTCTTGATTTTTTTCTTGTGGTTTGGTTAAGATGGTAAAGCTTGACTGTAAAATAAATTCCTTCTATTTATTTGCCCTGTTTTCATTTTTTCTCTAGATCGTTCCTTTGATGCCCTCAAAAAATCCAAGCACCCCCCAACATTTCTTGCTGCTGGCCAGCTCTCTGACATGCTGAATGGTGGTGATGAAATCTACGCTAACTGCATGGTGATAGATCAGGTGAGGTATGAGTGCTGTCGTCGCTCGGGGGATCTGCCCTCTTTTAAAAATGTGCGCCTCTCAGAATTCCGTTGCACATTGTTGTATCCTCAGAAAATCCCAGCCTAAGAGCAGCCCAGGTGATGTTGCCGTGGAGTCTCCTCATACGATCTCTTGACGTAGGTCCTTCCTTGAGAACCCAGCACACCTTATCCTCCACCGAGAAGCACCATGGGAGGCGTCTTAGGACACTGGCAAGGAGGAGAATGTGGGAACTTATCCATGGGGCCAAAACAGGAAATGACATTTGGGAGGCCAGTTTCTTCTCTGACCTGATTATGTAATATTTGTATTCAAATCCAGCAGACACTAATGAGCGAGAGCTTGATGCCAGCCCCATGTGGGATTGTCACATAAATTACTTGCTTAATCCTCACCACACACCTATTAGTGTGTGATTAGGATATAGAGCTTTAGTATTAAAACAGAATGGTGTCATGTTGCAGGGAGGCTGGAACCCTTTAGAATTCTCCACCCATTCCCTGATCTCTATCAGTTTGTGAGTTAAAACTCTTAGAGACAGATGGCTTGGATGTGTATCTACTTAGGGATTTATTCTTGGTCCTTTCCTGTAGCTTGGTGATCCTCACATTTTAATATTTTTATTTTTATTTATTTTTTGTGTGTGTTCTATTTTATTTTTTTTTAATTTTGTTTTACTTTACAATACCGTATTGGTTTTGCCATACATTGACATGAATCCACCATGGGTGTATATTAGCTCCCAATCCTGAATCCCCCTCCCACCTCCCACCCCATATCATCTCAAATTAAAGTACAGTTAAAGATCTGAAATTTTCTGCATGCCCTAATTTATGGCAGATTTAAGGGATTCTCAAGAGTAATTTTGATAGCACATAATTTCTGCCTTATTTCTGGTTTTAAAACCTGGTCTCCACATAAGAGGTATTATGTATATGCTCATTGAACAGTGATCTATTTTGTCCTTTTTGGGTTGTTGTTGTTAGTATACATATATTGTACCCTATTGTATCTATTACTTAAAGATATTTTTTCTGATGTAAACTTTTTTTTTCTGTCTAGTGGATGCTAATTTCTGCCCATTGGTTGAATGTCTCTTTCCTTTGGTTATGAGAAATTGTTACATTAAGTGCATAATATAAATCGCATAGATTAGAATGATATTCAGAATGACAGAAAAACTGAAAAATCAGAATGGACATCAGTTCTCAGTAACAAGTGTATTTCTTTTGGTGTAAAGCAGCTGAAGGTCAGCCCTAGTTATAGAAATCTAGGATGAGACACAGAGTTTAAACAAAGTGGAAGTTCTGGGAACATTCTTTTAAGATGCAAGGTGATTGGACTTACTGTGCTCTAGCAACATTCCGATTTTAATGGTTTTATTCTGTTGCCACATTTTCTCATTTTTTTTTCATTTATCATTATTTTTTCATTCTGTTCCTCAGTGAATATTGCAGTACTTCCATTTACCTCCAGAAGCTAAAATTGTACTTGACCCCACATTTGTGGGGGCAAACTGTGTCTTTGTATGTTGTAAGATACATTTAAAATGGAAAACTTTCTAAACCAAAAATGAGGATAGGATGTAACTTCCGTTTGGAAGTACTTTGAGTGAGAGAAGTTTTGCTTTAATAATGTGAAACATACATCCAGAGAGAACTTAAACAGCCTGATTGGTAAACTGAAATGAGAAGATTGCTGAATTTGTGCAGTGAAACAAAAATCAATATCTGGCTACAAGTCACAGAGTTTCTTATATTGGTGTAGTGTAGTTTGTAGTATAATTACATCATTTGTTTTACTGTTCCTATGTCCATTTGACTAGCAAGGACAACATAAGAAGTCCAGATTCTGCATACTGAAAATAATTTCTAGCAGTATCTGGAAAGAATCTTACCTAATTGTCTTCATCTCCCTCAATCTGGCCTGGAAACCTGAAAAGACTGCTAGCTTATTTACGTACTGTTTCCCATGAATTTTCAAGGTTATCAAGCTACCTGATGAGGAATCTCAAGTGATATAAACTACTTTGAAAATTATCATATAAACTACTTTGAAAAAAAGTTATTTGGACATTATTTCAAGCCTGTATAATTCAGTACAAAGAATTCTTGTATACTGTTAATAAAAAAAAAATCTCCAAATTTCACCATATTTTACTTTGTTATTCTGAGTATGTATTTGTATATGTATATGTGTACTTGTAAATGCTTAAGATATGGATACAAATGTTAACTTGTTTGAGAGTAAATTGAAAATATGATGCCCTTTTACCCCTCAGTCGTTCATGGTGTATTTTCCTAAAAGCATGGGTATTCCCTTACTTAAGCCATATAGTTACCAAAATCAGGAAATCATCATCGACACACTACCATTAGCTGTTTATAGACATCATTCAATTTTAGCCAATTGTTCCAGTAATGTTCTCTGTAGCAAAAGCAAATTCAATAGCATGTCTTGCATTTAGTTTGTCTCTTTCGTCTTCTTTGATCTGGGACAGTTCCTTAGTCTTTGTCTTTTATGATAATTTTGAAGAATACATTCCAGGTTGTTTCTGGTGCTGCTCTCTTTGTTTTTACTGTTTTCTTGCTCAGAAGTGATGCCTTTTGTTGACCACCACTTCAGATCACCAGCACTTCCTTAGGGCAAGTGTTTTGATCCACTGGGACTTAAAAAAAAAAAGATTATTTGGCTGCGTTGGGTCTTAGTTGGATCATGCGAGATCTCCCATTGTGGCGCACAGAGTCTCTAGTTGTGATGTGGGCTCCCGTAGTTGCAGGGCATGGGCTTAGTTGCTCAGCAGCATGTGGGATCTTAGCTTCCTGACAGGGGATCGAACCTGTGTTCCCCTGCATCGGAGTCATAACCGCTGAACCAACAGGGAGGTCCTCAACTGGGTCTGTTTTTTCATACCATCCAGTGGAGGCGGTAGTTTCTCTTCCTGGTGAAGATTTTAGATCAGTCTTTGACCCTCTGCTGACTCCCTCCCGAGAAGATTTTTCCAGACTGCCCTTTCCCTACCGCAAAGTCTCATGGCAAGAGTATGACAGGTTGCTGGCTGAGATTTGATGTTTAGTATTTCAGTTTAGTTCAGTCGCTCAGTCATGTCCTCCTCTTTGCACCCCATGAACTGCAGTACACCAGGCCTCCCTGTCCATCACCAACTCCTGGAGTCCACCCAAACCCATGTCCATTGTGTCAGTGATGCCATCCAACCGTCTCATCCTCTGTCGTCGCCTTCTCCTCTGCCCTCAATCTTTCCCAGCAGCAGGGTCTTTTCACATGAGTCAGCTCTCTGCATCAGGTGGCCAAAGTATTGGAGTTTCAGCTTCAACACCAGTCCCTCCAGTGAACACCCAGGACTGATCTCCTTTAGGATGGACTGGTTGGATCTCCTTGCAGTCTAAGGGACTCTCAAGAGTCTCCTCCAACACCACAGTTCAAAGTCATCAATTCTTCGGTGCTCAACTTTCTTCACAGTCCAACTCTCATATCCATACATGACCACTGGAAAAACCGTAGCCTTGACTAGATGGACCTTTGCTGGCAAAGTAATGTCTCTGCTTTTGAATATGCTATCTAGGTTGGTCATGACTTTCCTTCCAAGGAGGAAGCGTCTTTTAATTTCATGGCTGCAGTCACCATCTGCAGTGATTTTGGAGCCCCCCAAAATAAAATCTGACACTGTTTCCACTGTTTCCCATCTATTTCCCATGAAGTGATGGGACCAGATACCATGATCTTCATTTTCTGAATGTTGAGCTTTAAGCCAACTTTTTCACTCTCTTCTTTCACTTTCATCAAGAGGCTTTTTAGTTCCTCTTTACTTTCTGCCATAAGGGTAGTGTCATCTGCATATCTGAGGTTATTGATATTTCTCCCGGCAATCTTGATTCCAGCTTGTGCTTCTTCCAGCCCAGCGTTTCTCATGATGTACTCTGCATAGAAGTTAAATAAGCAGGGTGACAATATACAGCCTTGACATACTCCTTTTCCTATTTGGAACCAGTCTGTTGTTCCATGTCCAGTTCTAACTGTTGCTTTCTGACCTGCATATAGGTTTCTCAAGAGGCAGGTCAGGTGGTCTGGTATTCCCATCTCTTTCAGAATTTTCCACAGTTTATCGTGATCCACACTGTCAAAGGCTTTGGCATAGTCAATAAAGCAGAAATAGATGTTTTTCTGGAACTCTCTTGTTTAGTATTTACATGTAATTTAAAGTTTGGCGTATTTTCTGTCTTCTAGTTACATCATATACAAACCCATACATCTTATGTAGCTTTATTTGTTCTTTTTGTTTGGGAGACTTAGATTTATGCGGCTGCCAATAACTTGGTTTCCCAGGTTCCTATAAACTATTTTGTAAGCTAAAATGTCTACTCTTTAGTTTTTGTCTCAAGTATTTAAAACATTTCCCCTAATTGTGAGTCAGTGGTTCATAAAATGTTAAAATCATAGTCAGTTTCTGGTTTTGTAATACAATTTATAAAACACTTGGTTGTCTTCCTTTTGTGAATTAAGGGAGAGCAGGAAGTAAACAAAAGTATATCATGTAAGAATTCTTTTGCTTACATTAAAAAAAAAACAACAGAAAAACCAAAAAAGATAAATAAGTTGGAGGGTCTTTAAATTGTGAAAACTGTATTCTTTGCTCAGCCAATCTTTCCTGCTTTTGCTCAGCAAATATTTTTCTTTCAACTACCAGGTTGGTGATTTGGACATTAACTATATTAACATAGAAGGAATCCCTGCAAATACCTGTCTTGAATCTATGGGTTCTTCTCTGGGGCCTGAGAGCAGCAAAGCCATCCTTCCTGCTCAAGCCAGTGCCGGCACACACCCACCAAGGAAGAGCACAGAAGTGACGTCACACACGGAAGCCCAAGCGCCTTTCGTATCATCTAGTTCATATGCTTCCAATTTGAATCTTTCTTTTGGTCTTCAAGGATTTGAAAAGGAGCAAAGTCGTCTAAAGAAAAGAAGGTAAAGTACTGCATTCTAGAGAGAAAATGTAGAAAATGAAAGAACTTTGTAGCTGGACTTGGAAAATTCTATTTTCTTATTGTTATTGCCCCCCACCATTTTTATTTCTACATCAAAATTTGCCTCCATTTAGGTTTTTATATTTCATGACTTGAGAGTAAGATACATAAGAAAACTGACAAAAATATAATAAAGGAAAACCACAATGCGATACCATTTAATACATACTAGATAAGCAAAAATTTTATAAAGTGTAATAATGCCATATTTTGGTGAAAATGCATATGATAGAAACTCCTATATACAGTTGATATGAGTGAAAATTGTATAATAACTTTGGAAAATATTTTGGCATTTTCTTGTAAAGTTGGATGTGCATGTATATTATGACCCAGCAGTGTTACTTCTGTGTCCTAAAAGACATGTGTAAGACTATTTATTGCAGTAGGAAATAACCCAAATGGTAGGGGATGAAAAGATACATTACACTATAGTTCCATAATGGGATACTGTATGGTAGTGAAAATGAATTAACTATGACTACATCTACTTGCATAATCACGTGCAGCTTAAAAACATGAAGTAGAACAATAAAAGGAGCCACAAAATACTTCAGTTAGATCTCACATTTATAAAATGCAAAAACAGTCTGTTACTGTAGGGCATGTATAATGTGCTTAAGCAATAAGGAAAAACAAATGAGAATGAAGAAGATAAAAATCCCCAAATTCAAGATACTTGTTACATTGAGTGGGCAATGTAGGGAAAGGATAAAACAAGTGTGGCCAATGTTTGTTTCAAGTTGAGTGGGCTGATGGGTGTTTATTTTATTTTTAATTTTTTATTGGTGTATAATTGTTTCTGCTATGTGGTTAGTTTCTGCTGTACAACAACATGAATCAGTTATGTGTACACACATCCCCTCCCTCTTGGACCTCCCTCTACTTCCCCACCAGCCTACCCATCTAGGTCATCAAAGAGCAGCAAATTGAGGTGTTTGTTTTATTTTTATGCTCTTTTTATTTTTATGTTTGTTTTATTTTTACCTTATGCACTATAAGGTAACTTATAGTTACCTTACATATAATTTCTTGTATATGTAAAAATGTCCCTAGAACAATCACTCTATTGTGTATGATATGATTGTACATGTTTCTATGTGTGTGTGCATGTGTGTGAGACCCTGTGTCTTTGTCTTTGCTTCCTATCCATTCATCCTTTAGTCTATTTTCTTTAGGGAATAAGCCCATTTTTACTGATTCTTTTTATCCTAGTGCTTCCCTGGTGGCTCAGATTGTAAAGAATCTGCCTGCAATGCGGGAGACCTGGGTTCGAGCCCTGGTCTGGGAAGATCCCCTGGAGAGGAGCCTGGCGGGCTATAATACATAGAGTTGCAGAGTTGGACACAACTGAGTGACTAAACACACATTACTTTCCTTAGGTAGTGAGAACGAAGAGGATTCTCCATGAGAGTGACAAATGAGAATGAAGAAGAGAAAAATGCTCAAATTTAAGATAATTGTTACATTGAGTGGGCATTGCAGGGAAGGAATAAAACAATGGTGTGGGCAATGTTTTTTTCAAGTTGAGCCTTAGACCTCTGATTATATGTCCAATTTTACACATAAGATTATGAATCAAGATAACAATAAAAGGAACACACATATGAGTATATATAAATATGTGCCTGAATGAATATTCGACAGAGACTTAATTGATCAGAAAGGAGTGAAAGGAATGGTAAGCAGCAGTCACTGGGTGCTGATCACTGGGTTGCGCTGATAAACAACAGCTGGAGGTTAGAAACCTTTAACAGGTATCGGTACCAAGAGTGATGTCTAGTGGGTAGATAATAAAATATCTTCTCTAGATTTTTATTGTGTGAATTATAGTTTTAAAGATGCTTTTGTGGTCATGGCTGCAAATTAAACTGATGGGACATCAAAGTTGCTCTGCTTTGACACAAGAAACAAGGAAAATAACCAAATTTGAAGTCTGTTTCTGGTTCTATTTCAAAATCAAGATGATTTATTGTGTTGTTATTAAAATTTTAGCTCCAGAAGTATAACAGCCAAAGAAAAACTACATTTTAAAAATACATTATATATTAACATGCCTATGGAAGTTCTCAGCCTCAAAGCTTGAGTGGTTTATAATGTAGATGGGATGGAAGGAGCTGGAAAGGTACAAGGTCAAATTCTTGCCTTTTAATTTTATGGTTATCAAAGTTAAATGAGGAAAGAAAAGCAGTAGGTTAGCAGCATCACCACCTGCTTCTGAAGTGGAGTTTTCATAGGAATCATTTTTTTCAAATCTCTAAAATTGATGATTGAACAGGACATGTTTGGAACCTCACTTGACTTGTGCCTGACCCATTTCTTGTCACCAGCTCTGGAATGAGATCTTCACACCTCTCCTTGTCTTAATGTGCTTCTGCCCTCCTGACTTGTCCAGGGGCAAAGGAAAGAAAGTTATGCTGCATTTTTCACATGTAAATTGCCCCAGAGCCTGTCTCCTCTCCACTAAACAGCTCAGAGGCTCTGTTTTGTCTGTGTTTTTAATATGTGAAGGGTAACTATTTGGGCCTTGTAATATTCAAACCCAGATCTCCTGCATTGCAGGCAGATTCTTTACCATCTGAGCCACCAGGGAAGCCCAATCATTATATTTACAGAACAGAAATAATGAAGATAGTACTAATTTGAAATGACTTTGTTAGGTTGAAATGTTCATTCGGGGAAACGTAAAATCTTATTTGAGAAGATCTATCTATTCAGGATGAGGGGAGGGAAAAAAATGATAGAAATCATTAGGTAGTGAATGAGAGCCCCTTGTAGCTGACACCAATGGAGAATCTGAATTCAGGGAGATAGAGAGCCATGCCTGTCTTACTTGATGACTTAGTCGTTTATTTGCTTTTTGCTGCAGTTCCAGCCTTGATGCCCTGGATGCTGACAGTGAAGGAGAGGGCCATTCAGAGCAGTTGCACAATTGCTACACTCCAGTGTGTCCGAGTTCTTCGAGAACTGGCATTACTAGCGGGGATGAATCGGACTCTTTTGAGACCAACACTGAACCAGATTTTAATATCTCCAGGACGGAATCATTTTCTTTATCAAGTAGCCTGCAGCTGAAGGTATTCTTATTAGTGTTCATTTGGTTTATTAAAAGCCTGGAAAGTATGTTGTCTAAATCTGCTCATCTCTGAAAGACAAATTATGTTTATGGTAACACGTGTGAACGTTTTTTTAATTGAAGACCCATGAACTTCATGAGTCTGTCTTTTCACTCTCTCACATTCTAATGTGTACAGTCCTTATGTACAATGGCTGATTTGTTTTCATGAATCCCCACCAACACAGATCATCTTTCATGGTTTTGGAAAATGTTACCATTTTATACAGTGTTTTCTGCCATCATCCCTTAAGCAATGGGAGGAAGGCTGGTAGTATGAAGTGAGTTTAAATGACCAAGCTTGTTTTGCACACATTAAATTTTACTTGATGCTGGAGATGAGGTAAATAATATTGCCAAGGCAGAGGTAACATTTGTTGAGCTGCATGAACTCGTTTGGAATACCATAGACTCTCTTAGTTTTTCCACAGGAGACAGCTTTTGTGTCTTTTTTCACATTGGAGTTTCATTTCATTGTGGTTTCTTGAAATGACTCAACTTTTCCAGTCTTACAGGGAAGCCCTTTTCTGTTTGGACCTATGTTTTCTGTTTTATTTCTATTGTCCACTTGTTTTCTTTTTAAATTGAGTTTACTACTATAAATGCAATGTTTGAGTAAAACACTATAAAATGACGTGTGCTGTGATTTAACATCTCATCTCAAACATATTATGGTTATGATTATAACCTGTGGTTATGATTATGTTTTATTTTTATAGTATGCTCTACAATATACAAAACATGCTTCATATATGTACAAAACACATGATTTTCTCATAACTCACCTAGGATATAAAGTGGTATTTTTATTTTAATTTTTGATCTGTTAAAGTTCTGCAGAGATAAGATGTCCGTATTGCCCAAAGCTTGGTGATAGAGTCAGAACTCAGATCTAGGCCTTCTGACCCTAGAACCTGAATCCTCTGCCCTCAGCTCTGAGGTCTAGAGCTGTCATCATCTCCTGAAACTAAAGATCATGTGATATTTTTGGATAATAAGAATTAGATATGGTTATTCATGTAGCTATTTCTCAGACTTGTAATGTGAATGGAACTGTGAAAAACTCATTATTACTTAGAAGGAAAAGTAATTCTCTGTGAAATAGTTCTATACTGTTCACTTTTAAGAAGAATCTGTCCTATAAATTATGGCTTGCCTTGCCTTTGTAATTGCCCTGTATAACTTTTTGCCAAGGAATTCTGGATGATTTTCAAATTCCTATTGTTAGGAAAAATGATTACCATGCATGACTTCAATGCAGAGGATGGCACTTGGCTAGGGCCCTTTGTGGCCAACTCACTGTTAGGGGATAACTTAGGTTGGCCTTTCGGACCGCCAGGCCCACTGGGTCTTTCCCAATAAGAAAGTCATGGAGCCGTGGGTCAAGGCCATTCACAGCAAGGTTAGGCTTCTGTTTTCAACTTTCCTCCAGGCTCTTCAACTAAACCACGAGCCTAAGGCAACCATGTGCTTTTACTTATGGAGAACAAAAGAAAATAGTGCTTTTAAAGGGCTGTTGCTGATGCCTTAATTTTAGTAACACATTTTGCAGCACTTTCTTTTACCTCTAACCTTAAGTGGTATCTTAATAGTTAATGGGAGGTGGGCATCAGTCCTAAGTCCACATGGCCTCTGTTGGATGGGTTTGGGTGCTGTAAACAGCTTTAGTGACATTCTGTTGCACATTTGTGTAAGATTTCTAGAACATACAAGAAAAACATGTTTGTATTATCTTGCCTTCTTGCACTTTCACATATGTTGCCAATATAACGATAGAAATAACAGGTGGTTGGGCAAACAGGAAGAAAACAGCAGGTCACTTAAAAGGGGTAAATTTAAACTATATAAACCAGTGATAATTCAAACAAAATCTCAGGAAGTGCTGGATGGAAGATCTGTTGAAAGATGAGCAAAGACTAGAAGGATTTGTGTAATGCTCTGATGCATTCTTTTTTGGAGGCTGCAGCTAATATTACAAATAGCCTTTGTGTGTTAGTCACTCAGTCAGGTCTGATTCTGTGATCTCATGGACGGTAGCCCACCAGGCTCCTCTGTCTGTGGAATTCTCCAGGCAAGAATACTGGAGTGGGTAGCTATTCTCTTCTCCAGCGGATCTTCCCAACCCAGGGATCAAACCCTGGTTTCCTGCACTGTAGGCAGATTCTTTGCCATATAAGCTACCAGGGAAGCCCTCAGGAAATAGCCATTAGGAACTTTTAAAAACTTAATTTTAGGTGACTGTTTCTCTACTTCTAATAATTGTTATGTATATAGATCTCAGTTCATATGGAATTTTGCTTAAATGCTACAGTTTAAAATTATAAAAATAAATGACAACTCAGGTCAAAAAAAAGTCAGACTTGTTGAATATGCAGAGAAAATCATGTGACTTAATTTTTCACTTTTAACCAACATGGTTAGAATGTCATACTTGTATCCTAAGTATATCCTATATGCTTGTATAAAGTATATAGGAACTATTCCTGGAGCTCAAGTTTACTAAAGCATTCAAAAAACAATAGCATGTTTTAGAGTTGTGAGTGAGAGACAGAAACAAATCATTAATAAGATTATATCAGAAATATTCAAGTTGAATCGTTTTTGTAAAGGTCCTGATTTAGCAACGTTGATAATGAGTGCATACTTTCAAATCTATAGAATTTTTTAAAAAGCTTTCTTATGATTTCTTTTAGGAATCATTGTTTTCTGGAATCCGTTCACGTTCGTATTCCTGCTCATCACCCAAAATTTCTTTAGGAAAAACTCGATTGATCCGTGATTTTACAGTGTGTAATTCAGTTGAAGGTAAGCATTATTTACCATTTGGCTGTGAAAGCATTCTTTTCCAGAGTGGATTTTCAGTTAGTAAAAGTACATAAAACATATAAGAGGAGCAGGCAAGTATTCTAAATTTCATTTTCACTATTGAGTTTTCTAAACTGAGCAAAACCCTCAGCTCACTGGATATCACATAAAGCATAAATTTTATTTTGATGAAATCACAAATATGTACACACCTCTCTGCTGCCTTATTTTTTTAATAAAATGTTTTCCTCAAAGGCAGTGTAAACTAGAATTTATTCTAGGTTCCTTATTGTGAGGACTTTAGAGAATTTTAAGTAAATTAGTGCTGAAATAACCCTCCCCAGAGGCAAAACATTTCTTTATTTAATAAGGAACTTTAGCAAGTAAAAATAACAGAACATACTTGAAACAAAAATAGGTATATCTCAAACAGTACTTTTTGTGGCCCATGTAAACAATTATAGATAAATTTTATACAATCAAATTTTAATTAAAATACAGTATACCTACAGAGAATTGATGCTTTTGAACTGTGGTGTTGGAGAAGACTTTTGAGAGTCCCTTGGACTGCAAGGAGATCAAACCAGTCCATCCTAAAGGAAATCAGTCCTTAATATTCATTGGAAGGACTGATCCTGAAGCTGAAACTCCAATACTTTGGCCACCTGATTCGAAGAACTGAGTCATTGGAAAAGACCCTGATGCTGGGAAAGATTGAAGGTGGAAGGAGAAGGGGACGACAGAGGATGAGATGGTTGGATGGCATCACCGACTCGATGGCTATGAGTTTGAGCAAGCTCCAGGAGTTGGTGATGGACAGGGAGGCCTGGTGTGCAGTCCATGGGGTTGCAAAAAGTCGGCCATGACTAAGCGACTGAACTGAACTGAACTGATACCTACAGAAAGAAGTGCATGTTATAAGCATGTAGCTTGATGACTTTTCAAAAGTGAATTCAGATCAATAAGTAGAATAGTTGTGGGCAACTCAGAGCTGCCCTGTAGTCCCTCTTAGCTACTACCCCAATTGTTAGCTTAATTCTGGAGTGTGATTATTTAATACTTTCTGTTCATAGTGTATTATGTAATAATTACATTTAAAGGTGTTATTTGGAAGTATTAATGTCAGTAGTATATATAGTAGTATTACAAATTTTTTGTCAGTATATCAGATAATGCCTTTTTTTGGTTTATTATCCTTAAGAGTCTTAGAGGACTCAGAAAGCAAGAGCTGTGCTTAAGTATTCTCAATATTTGGAATATTTAAAATAGAACTTATTTTACTCCTTTTTTCTTTCCTTTTTTCTTATTTTTGCTTTGTTACCTTGCCATTATTTTGCAATTTTATGCTATGTGGAGCAATATTGAAAGCATAATCTTTGTGCTTGGACTTGCCATTCTAAAACAATGACTCATGAATGGAGATGTTCTATCAATATTTGCTGAATGAATATACTAGACAAAGTGCATAAAATGCAAAACAAGTGCTTCAAGGCCTTTTTTTTTTTCCTTTTTCTTCCTGGGATGTCTTTTTGGAAGAAGAGAAAACAACACTGATACAAATGTCAGTTTTTCTTTTTAGAATGAAAAGATGGAGAGAAAGGACTAAGAAAAAGCAAGGATACAACTACCTTGAAGGGACAGGAGTAGAAGATGGATTGAATTTGCCCTGGATTTTTTTTAATACCTTAAGTCTTTCTAGGATCGCCAGGTCCCCCTGACCTTAGCTTAGGTTGGGATTCCTTTTAATGGCAGCTTTGATACCTTTTCACTGATAGTCTTAGAGATGGCGAATTAACTTTGTGCTGTACCTATTTGGAAAACACTTAAGTTTTCTGTGCAGTATGCAAAATGGTACCTTTGGGTTTTTGTCTCTAGTATCTCTGATTGTTAAATTCTGACAGTTATGATGTTTGAAATCTCAGATGACAGAGAAAAATTGAAGTTTGTAAGGGAAAGAGTCTTGATTTATGAGTTCTTTAATGAATAAGGAAGGGTATTTTTGCTTTACATACATTCCTTAAATCTTTGCATTTGAATTAGAAAGAATAAGAAACTGAAATTAATTCCCTGTTTTTTTCAGTGAATAAAAGCTTGTCTTTAGACAGTATATTTAAAAATAGGGCAGTTGAATGAAGTTTGATACTCTCCAGAGGTAAGAATTACAAACAGGCAATTTAGGTTGAGGTTACACGCTAAATGTACAAAGATTCCAATGGATATTCTTCTATGGTAGCAAACATTTGGGTTGATAACATTTAGGTCAGTTAAAATCACAGGACTGTGAAGAGTAAATTAACTCTTAAGGAAAAAGAAATAATTTTAACTGTGTGTGTGTGAAAGCTTGACTGCTTCAAAGATGTGTTCTAATGTTTCATTGTTCAGTCTGCTTCAGTTCAGTTCAGTTCAGTCGCTCAGTTGTGTCCAACTCTTTGCGACCCCATGAATCGCAGCACTCCAGGCCTCCCTGTCCATCACCAACTCCTGGAGTTCACTCAGACTCACGTCCATCGAGTCAGTGATGCCACCCAGCCATCTCATCCTCGGTCGTCCCCTTCTCCTCCTGCCCCTAATCCCTCCCAGCATCAGAGTCTTTTCCAATGAGTCAACCCTTCGCATGAGGTGGCCAAAGTACTGGAGTTTCAGCTTTAGCATCATTCCTTCCAAAGAAATCCCAAGGTTGATCTCCTTCAGAATGGACTGGTTGGATCTCCTTGCAGTCCAAGGGACTCTCAAGAGTCTTCTACAAATGTCAGTTTTTCTTTTTAGAATGAAAAGATGGAGAGAAAGGACTAAGAAAAAGCAAGGATACAACTACCTTGAAGGGACAGGAGTAGAAGATGGATTGAATTTGCCCTGGATTTTTTTTAATACCTTAAGTCTTTCTAGGATCGCCAGGTCCCCCTGACCTTAGCTTAGGTTGGGATTCCTTTTAATGGCAGCTTTGATACCTTTTCACTGATAGTCTTAGAGATGGCGAATTAACTTTGTGCTGTACCTATTTGGAAAACACTTAAGTTTTCTGTGCAGTATGCAAAATGGTACCTTTGGGTTTTTGTCTCTAGTATCTCTGATTGTTAAATTCTGACAGTTATGATGTTTGAAATCTCAGATGACAGAGAAAAATTGAAGTTTGTAAGGGAAAGAGTCTTGATTTATGAGTTCTTTAATGAATAAGGAAGGGTATTTTTGCTTTACATACATTCCTTAAATCTTTGCATTTGAATTAGAAAGAATAAGAAACTGAAATTAATTCCCTGTTTTTTTCAGTGAATAAAAGCTTGTCTTTAGACAGTATATTTAAAAATAGGGCAGTTGAATGAAGTTTGATACTCTCCAGAGGTAAGAATTACAAACAGGCAATTTAGGTTGAGGTTACACGCTAAATGTACAAAGATTCCAATGGATATTCTTCTATGGTAGCAAACATTTGGGTTGATAACATTTAGGTCAGTTAAAATCACAGGACTGTGAAGAGTAAATTAACTCTTAAGGAAAAAGAAATAATTTTAACTGTGTGTGTGTGAAAGCTTGACTGCTTCAAAGATGTGTTCTAATGTTTCATTGTTCAGTCTGCTTCAGTTCAGTTCAGTTCAGTCGCTCAGTTGTGTCCAACTCTTTGCGACCCCATGAATCGCAGCACTCCAGGCCTCCCTGTCCATCACCAACTCCTGGAGTTCACTCAGACTCACGTCCATCGAGTCAGTGATGCCACCCAGCCATCTCATCCTCGGTCGTCCCCTTCTCCTCCTGCCCCTAATCCCTCCCAGCATCAGAGTCTTTTCCAATGAGTCAACCCTTCGCATGAGGTGGCCAAAGTACTGGAGTTTCAGCTTTAGCATCATTCCTTCCAAAGAAATCCCAAGGTTGATCTCCTTCAGAATGGACTGGTTGGATCTCCTTGCAGTCCAAGGGACTCTCAAGAGTCTTCTCCAACACCACAGTTCAAAAGCAGCAATTCTTTGGCGCTTAGCCTTCTTCACAGTCCAACTGTCACATCCATACATGACCACAGGAAAAACCATAGCCTTGAGTAGATGGACCTTAGTCTGCTTAATCAGAGGTAAACTGACATTTGTGTTCTTATAAATCCTCAACCAATGAGCTTTGAGTAGCTCTAAATTTTTTTCTATTTGAGCAGAGTCCAAATTTCCTTTTCTTCAGTAGAAAACTCCTGTACATGAGCTATAATATAGATATACATGAGTTATAGTACAGATATACATGAGCTATAATACAGATATACATAAGCTATAATACAGATATACATGAGCTATAATACAGATATATAAAGATAGGATGGTCTTTCAGTCTTTTTTATACTTATTTGTAATGTTCTGTCTTCCTTATCATTTCCAAAGTGTTACTTATGATAATTTCTCATGCTTTTTTGTTTTGGTTCTGTTTTTTTGAGTCCAGAGTACAGTGGTGGCAACTTTATTATTTAATGCTTTATACATGAAACAAAATTCACTACAATTCCCTTTGGTAGTTCATGGGTTTAGATAATAGGAATATTCTCAATGTTGAAATGACAATTACAGCATCACTAAGATAGACAAAAGTGCTCTACATTTAAGAATTTGAGGGGTGAAGTGAATGTACTTTTGAACATTATTGTGCTCTGATGGATGGAATCCTATTAGACTTTGTCCAGTTGCCTGCGTCTGATTTTGTTACTTTATTAGCTTGATTATTTTGGCTACATGGCTTATTCTCCTGACATCTCAGTCTGTGTACAATAAGAATAATGCTTTCTGCCCATGACTTAATTTGCAGAATATTTAATGGGAAGAAAATAAAAGTCTTCAGATTCTTCACAGTAGGTTTTCTACTACCTACAGGATAGTCTTGGGTTCAGCTCTGAAATTCCACATCTCAGAGGACATGTTTTTCTTAGTTTTCCTCCATGTCCACCTGGCCCATTTCCCTTTGCAACCTTGGTGTGCCTCTTCACTCTCCCGGACTGTGACAGAAAGGGGCCTGTCCCTGGCGTGTGGATCACGCTCCACAGCGGCCACCCCTCCTTCAGTCTCTCTCACTGTGTGCGTCCGTGTCTCTGCTCCATCCCTGTAGTAGATACTCCAGCTGAGCAAACAGGCTGGTGCTAAGCTGCTAGCTGGAGTCTCCCCTTTCTACTCTCCCATCCCCAAGCCCAGTGGGGGAGGGACTCTCCCCTTCCCATAAGCTGCAAAGCACGTCTCCAAACTGACCGCTCTGTGAAAGCATTACAGGTATATTAAAACAGACTCTCCCTTAGGCTGGCTTTCAAGACTTTTCTTTTAAGCTTTGTGAAAAAGCCACTAAGATATTTATTGATTCTGTATTATGTTGGGAAATGAGCGGTAAGAATAAGGAATGGATAGGAGGGAAATTTGGGGGAGAATGGATATGTATATGTATGGCTGAGTCCCTTTGCTGTCTACCTGAACTATCACAACATTGTTAATTGGTGTGTTCCAATATAAAATAAAAAGTTAAAAAAAAAAAGAATAGGGGATGAAGCCCTAGTGAGAGATACTCAGAAAGATAGAACTGGTTTCCCACCCTTCTGAAAATGTCTGCTGCCCCTTGCTGATGCTAACTTAGTTCATAAAAATCATAAAATGTTGCATGCTTTGGCCTCCTCTCCATTTTCTCCAAATTAGGGAAGGTGATAAAGATATCTGGAGCAGTGCCCTAGTTGTACAGAATAACTTGTTTTCTTGTTATTTGTTAACTGGTGGTATGTATAATGATAATGTAGAGTTGAATACATTGTGTGCACTTCGGACTAACACATGACTGCTTGTCTGCCTTCGTTTTCATTTTATTGTTCTGTGTCTCGTAGAGCAAAGAGCTTACAGCTTGCCGGAGCCACCAAGAGAAAAAAGGTATTTTAACTCTTCCAGATTTCCTGAGGCACTGTTTGATCCATCTCTGGAAATGTTTAGCCAGCGTTTTCGATACCTGTCCAGTAGTTTGTGAGAGGTTTTGCATAAAATGCCTGCTTGAGGCTTTGCTCCTTTTGTGATGTGTGTGGGTGTATGCGTGCCAGCTGCTCCTTTTAGCCCCTGGATGAGCAGGGCTCAGGACTGGGGACAGAGTAGGCTGGGGTTATTTTCAAAGCCAAACACTTCCATGCACAGAGCAGTGTGAGACCACCTGGTTTAGAAAGGCATCAGATTCTCATGAGATCTGTCCTCCGCAACAGGAAGACGGCTGCGTGATAACAGGCCCCGGTGCCAGCTACAGAAAGCGCCCAACATCCCTGCTGTCTGTTATCATGGAGTCTTGTTTAGAAGTGTTAAATTTGAAACAAAAAATAAATGATACAGAAAACACTTTGAACACTATCAACTTTCTGATTAATATGCAGATTTGAAAGCTGTACCCCCTAAGCTGCTCTTTCCTCTAGAAGGTAAAACTGTCCTTGGAGTTAACCTTGGGCAGCTGATGAGCCAGCAGACTGGACCGCTGTGTTCTGTGGGTCTTGAGAAACTAACCATGAGTCACACTGTGAAATAGCCTTGGGGTTATGTCAGACATGGCACAGATGTTTGACTTTGAGAGACCGTATGAGAAGGAAGAAAATAGTTTTAATTTGGGTGCTATTAATGCTCAAACTCTGAGATCTTTTACTACATAGATCAGAATAGACTATTTTGCTTTACATCTTGGACTGTAAGTATGAAGAAGAAAAAGAAATCTCCTTTTGTTCCTTTCTATTTTTTTGGAAACCAGAATAGAATTTTGAAACAGAGACGGACTTAGAATGCCATTTAAGCATAGGCCGATGAGGATGGCATCAGGACAGTGACGATGATTACAGTAGAGAGCAATGACTGTTGTTGGGTGTTTCCATGTGCCTGGCACCATTTTAGATGATTTGCGTTTATTACTTATTTAAATTAGTTACTGACTGCTTCTGGAATTTGTTCATCATCCTGGTCATCATTTTGATTAGCCGTCTTCTCCTTGCCATCTTTTTAACAATTGAAGTAATGGACTGACTGTAAAGATTTTTTTTTTTAAATAAAAAATAGTTTCCATCAGGAGAGGAATTTAAGACTGAGAGAGCCAATGTCAGAGTCAGTTAAGTACTGACTTATAAAATGTGTTAGCTTGAATGGAGACACAGACAAAGAACAGACTCATGGACATGGGGCAGCAGGGAGGAAAGAGAAGCTGGGATGTATGGAGAGAGTAACATGGAAACTTACATAATATAATCATATGCCAGTGGGAATTTGCTGTATGACTCAGGGAACTCAGAGTTCTGTTAACAACCTACAGGGGTGGGATGGGGAGGGAGGTGGGAGGGAGGTTCAAGAGGGTGGGGACACATGTATACCTCTGGCTGATTCATGTTGATATTTGGCAGAGACCAACACAATTCTGTAAAGCAATTATCCTCCAATTAAAAAATAAATGAATTTAGAATTTAAAAATAAAAAAAGTGAAAGAGCTTGAACAACAACAACAAACAGTGTTAGCTTGGATGGGATGTATAGGGATCATCTTTTTCTCTCATATTCCTCATTCCTGTTTTTTTTTTTTTCCCCATTCTTTGGTCTGTCTCTGGTCTACATCCCCAAAGCATCCAACTTTCTTAGCCCTATCCCCTGGTGTATCCGGTAGAGTAGATCTTTCACCTCACCTGCTGTGTTCCTGATAGCTTGTTGGTTATGCCAGTATGATACCTGCCTAGATCCTAATGCTTTGCTTTGGTCATGTTATAGATATTTACTTGAGGGTTTGCCTTCTTTATTTGCCTTATTTATGTTGATCACTTAGTTTCTGGAAAAGAGTTCAGCCAGGTAAAAGCAGGGGTGGGGTGGGGGGTAGGGCAGGAGTGGGGCTCATTTTGGACCTTGCAGGCTCATTCCTGTAGGAGCAGACACTTCATCTGTCCCAAGTTCTTAGGATTATATGATATGACTCAGTTATTTTATTGCCACCATCCATCTTAAATCTGATGGATCTACTACCTTTTATTTAAAAAAAACAACTAATCTTCTGAGTGTTCAAAGTTGAAGTCTCAACTCTGTCAATGTTCAGTTTGGATAACTGGAGCTTTTTAAACACTTAGATGCCCAGTTCTGAAAAAAACAAATAGGTTAGGAATTAAGGTATTGAGGCTATATCCATATTATTAAGATACTTTAAATATCTGTTTATCTATTAAAAAGGTAATATCAAGATTCTCTGAAGAATGGGGCTTGTAAAACTGTATTGTGGGCAATCTTATTGGTCATCAACTCAATAATAGAGTTAGGCATTCTTGTTCTGGGATGTGGAAAGAGTTTAAATTTTTTACAGATTTTGATAAATTGAAGGCTGTTTACTTTCTGCTGTGAAATCAGTTGAGAATTTTTTCCTCTGAGTTCTTCTCTAAAGTACCGAATTGTTGTGTAAGTGAATACCACATAGCTAAATTAGATTTGAAACATGGAATCAACCAACCTTCTACATCTGCCCAGAAGTTACACTGGGATTTTCATTCTTATAATGTGAAAGTGGGTCATGTCTATGATACTCACTATCAGCTTAGATGATTCAGAGTTTTTAATATTTAGTGTTTCAGTATTTTTTGGTTTACTTTGTCACATCTTGGTTCTTCTCAGCCTTTGAATTTAAAGATTAAAGATGTAATTTTATGTCATTTTTAGAAGAAGTATATGTTGTTGTTGTTCAGTCATTAAATCATGTCTGGCTCTTTGTGACCCTGTGGACTGTAGCACACCAGGCTTCCCTGCCCATCACTATCTCCCATATAGGATATTTGGTAAATTAGGAGCACGTGTAGGTTTTGACTCATTGGAAAAGACTCTGATGCTGGGAGGGATTGGGGGCAGGAGGAGAAGGGGACGGCAGAGGATGAGATGGCTGGAGGGCATCACTGACTCGATGGACGTGAGTCTGAGTGAACTCCCGGAGTTGGTGATGGACAGGGAGGCCTGGTGTGCTGCAATTTATGGGGTCGTAAAGAGTTGGACAGGACTGAGCGACTGAACTGAACTGATAGGTTTTGAAACAAAGCTGTAACATTGTTCTTGATAAGTTTTCTGTAGCATGGGAAGGAATTTGGAGTAGAGTCAGGTAAACAAGAATACGTTTTCTTTTATTTGAGAGAGTGTTGTGTTTCTGCTGTGAAGTAGGAGAGAGGACTTCTTAACTTCAGAATTCACATTGACCTTATCGTTCTTTAGTTCCAAGAGTTAGATCTCCTCCCATATTGCTCTTCTCTTAGATATTGGATGGCTTTTGATGGGGTCCCAAAAGGTGTTCCAGAGAGGATTTTTTTTTTCAGCTTTCAAATGTCCTTTTTTCTCCATTCCATGTTATTCCAAGAGTTTTGCAAAGTAGAATGCTTAAAACACAAGAGGTGTATAAATTCATGGATATATTAACGCGTGAGTTATCTGAGAAGGTGGCTGTGAAAGTAGAAGGAAAATAAGAGGGCCTGGGTTCCTCGTGGTGTTCTGAGTAGCTGTAAGACACTTTCATTTCTGTTTACCTTTTAAACTATTTTCTGTAAGTAGCAAACCCAGTGTCACTAACTGCAGGGTTTCAATGGCAGGACACACACTGTCTTGCAGGACCAAGAGGTAGCTCTGAAGTATTCCTTATTTATTTTAAATGCATTCATAGATATGAATTCTCAAGTCTAATAGAAAGGTCAAATAACTTAGTTTTGTTTAATGTGTACCAGGTAATTACATGTTATATTTAAGTGTAAGAAAGAACCTTAGAAATAATTTAGTCTTTGATTAGATAGGAAAAATTGGAGTCCTAGAAAGTTGTCATTTTACATTTCATACGTATCTATAGTATGCTTGCTTTTGAAAAGTATTTCCCAGAGATGAATGTATTAGCCACTAACACTGACAAATGAGAAGTCTGAGGGGGATGGAGAGACATTGGTTATGAAATGTTTATTATGGAAATAGTCTACAGAAATGTTATCTGCTTGATCTTTAATATATTCATGCTTTCTGTCTCTGTGATAAGATTAGAAATATCAGAAGACCAGAGACAGTTCTGGGAAAATAAGAAAGTTCCCGGGAAATTTTATTTTCATAGCCGGGACCATTTTTTTTTTTCCTCCTAAAGAGTAATTCTGTGGACTAGTGGAAAATAAATGATATTTGGTGTGTTCAAAGACTGGGTACAGTTACCTTTAGCTTGCCTCTTATTTTGAAGGAGTTTCTGTAGTCTTCTTTCCAACAGAGAGAATCTCAGGTTGCAGAAAACCTGACTGAGTGGGAGAGATGGAACCCTGAGGCAGATGATCTGTTTCTCAGGCTATATGGACAAAGAAATGTGTGTCTTCTGAGTATTATTTCTCTGTTCCAAAAATAAATAAAATCCCAGTTTCATGTCAGTAGTTATTTGGCTTCTGGGTACTAGAAAAATTCTATTAGCATGGTAAACAGGGAGATGGACGTTTTCAGAATAAAGTTGTGATTCTAGGATTTCCTTTATTTCTCCAATATTTTAATATAAAAAATTTTAAAGTATTCAGAAAAGCTGAAAGAATTATATACGAGAATACCTATTTCCACCACCTAGATTCTGTAATTGTCAGCATTCATTGTGAGATAGCTGCTTTATCACATACCTGTTCAAATAAATATAAGATGTATTTTTGATAGTTTCTATTCTTTAGAATAACCATTAAAGGCTGAAAAAATATATATGTTTAAATATATATATAATATATATATACACAAAAATGTATGTGTAAAATACATCTGTGTATTTGTCTATACACACACATATGTATGACTCATGGTTTTTTTGCTACCTCTGATAAGTTTTATAAGCTGTGATAACAGGTTCTTTTTTGTAGAATTCAGGAAGAAGAATGGGATAAATACATCATACCTGCCAAATCAGAATCTGAAAAATACAAAGTGAGCCGAACTTTTAGCTTCCTCATGAATAGGATGACCAGCCCTCGGAATAAATTGAAGGTAATTAAGGTTTTATGCCTACTGTCTATAAAGCATGAATGGCTCAGTTTCTGAGCAATTAGTATAGTTTGTCCTTTCCCTTTAAATTTCCTTACCATAGATTTTATACACACATGTTTAAACATCTCTATATTTCATGTGGGGTATTTTCCAAGTCATTGGAAATACAGAGACCACTTCATCCTGGTAGATGTTACATTTTGGCATTATCGTATCTCTTGATGTACAGTCCTTCGTAAAGACTTTGTATGACTTCTGTGCGTTGGCTGGCTCTGAGCATTTCTCTTTTCTTGTTTTTTCCCCACTTTGCTGCTGCTGCCATACCTGAAGACAAAAGGCAAGGATGCCAAAGACAAAGAGAAACTGACCCGACATCAGTTTGTCCCTGGAACTTTCTCTGGGGTTCTGCAGTGCTTGGTTTGCGATAAAACGCTCCTGGGGAAGGAGTCATTCCAGTGCTCCAGTAAGTTCTTGGGCCTCAGGTAGGCTGTCTTCACGCTTCACCTCCCGCGAGGATAAGCATCCTGAGATAGTGCCGTCGCCCAGCGTGCTCACACAGACGTCTGTTTCTGTGTCTCCGTGTGGTTTCATTAGCAAGCAGCGACCTGTGATGGCTGACTCCATACTTTTTGTCCACGTGTGATAGTCTCTCCCCAAACAGGCTTGCATACCTCACTGCCTACTGACGTCTCCACTTGGAAGTCTAAACAGTGTCACAAATGTTACATGTCCCCCTGGAGCTCCTCTCACTCCCCTCTGTGCCCACCTACAAGCTGACCCTCTCAGTTAATGGCAGTCCCATCCTTCCAGCCAAATGCTTATGCCAAAATTATTCCTACATCCAAGCCTTCAACATTACTCTTGGCTCTAGCTTCAAAATATATTAGTATTTAGATCCAGCCACTTCTCACACCTGCCACTGTTAGCAGCTTTGTCTAAAGCTGCCATCTCAATGGCTTTGCAACTGGTTCCCTTGTGCATTTACTGCAGAAAGTATAGTTCTCAAAACCTCAGTCTGAGAGTGTTTGTCAAGGCATTGATCCCTGTGTTCCAGATCCTCTTGACGCTTCCTGTCATCCCCTGGGACAGCCAGAGCCCTGACAGTGGCTCCAAGGCCCCCGTGGTCTCTCCTCTCGTCCCCTCCCCGACTCCTCCGGTTCAGTCCCTCTGGCATCTTGGCTGTTCTTCCAGCATGCCAGGCTCCAGGCGCACTCCTGCCTGCGGGCTCTCCTGCATATCCGCCTGCCTGCAGCAGTCTTGCCACAGGCAGCCAAGTGGTTTGCCCCCTCACCTCCTTCAGGTCTGCTCAGATAGCACCCCTTAGTTAGGCCTTTCCTGACCACCCTTTGCTTGGCTTATTGCCTGTCCCCCTTTCCTCTTTCTCATCCCACTATAGCATTTCACATCATCTAACTTGCTCTCTGTTCTCAGTGTCAATTTTATTATCTGTCTCCTTCACCAGATTATGAATTCTACGAGGGGTGGGTTTTTTTCTGTTGATTTTGTCCTCTGCTATATCTGTAGTGCCTGGAATATTGCTTGTGCATAGAGCGGCTTAGTAAATATTTGTGGAATGAAAGAATAACTCAGTGCAAGAGAATTCAGGCTCAGGCAGATGAAATACATTTTGTGGTACTTCAGTGACCAGAATTCAGGAAACATTTTGGAAGTGGCATGAGAGTACAAAGGGAGGTGAAGAGCAGGGGAAGATTATATGTAAAGTTCTTCATTAAATTGCCAGAAAGTGATTAAAAATGTGAAAGTATCCATTCACACATTGTAAGATGCCAGTTTCATCGCATGTTTGAATGTTGCTTTCCTTGGGGGTCTTGATTTCTTTCTTTTATGGGACCTGATATAGCATCAAGCAAAAAGAATAAAACTACTTTAAAAAATAAAGTCTGTTCATTTAAAAAATAGCATCAAGCAGTCTAGCTGTGATTTACTTCGCTAAATTTTTGGAAGTTTGCGGAAAGGATTGTTTGTGGATTGTTAATGGCTTGCCTCCGTGACTTCCCTGGTGGCTTAGATGGTGAAGCATCTGTCTACAATGTGGGAAACCTGGGTTCGATCCCTGGGTTGGGAAGATCTTCTGGAGAAGGAAACAGCAACCCACTCCAGTATTCCTGCTTGGAAAATCCCATGGACGGAGGAACCTGGTAGGCTACAGTCCATGGGGTCGCAAAGAGTCGGACCCGACTGAGCGACTTCGCTTCACTGCGCTTCCATGTCATCAGTCAGTTTACTGGCGTGATGGCGCATGCTTCATCAGTTGCGACTCCTTTCTTCTTCACAGGGTCAGATCCCTTCATCTGACCCCCAGCCACCTCTGACCTTTTTGTCCTCTCATTTTTATTTTATTTTTACTAATTAAGAAAATTAAGATTGATTGATCTGTTTATATTTGGCTGCACTGGGTCTTCACTGCTGGGCGCGGGCTTTCTCCAGTTGTGATGAGTGGGAGCTGCCCTTCTCTGCAGTGCACAGGCTGCTTTTTGTGGTGGCTTCTCTTGTTGCTGAGCACGGGCTCTAGGGTGAGCAGGCTTCAGTAGTTGCGCCTTGCGGGCTCCAGAGCACTGGCTCAGTAGCTGTGACTCACAGACTTAGTTGCTCCACAGCATGTGGGATCTTCCCGACCCAGGAATCGAACCCATGTCCCCTGCACTGGCTGTGAAGCTCACTCAGTCGTGTCCGACTCTTTGCGACCCCCTGGACTGTAGCCTACCATACTCCTCTATCCATGGGATTCTCCAGGCAAGAATACTGGAGTGGATTGCCATTTCCTTCTCCAGGAGATCTTCCCAACCAATCTGAAAAATACAAAGTGAGCCGAACTTTTAGCTTCCTCATGAATAGGATGACCAGCCCTCGGAATAAATTGAAGGTAATTAAGGTTTTATGCCTACTGTCTATAAAGCATGAATGGCTCAGTTTCTGAGCAATTAGTATAGTTTGTCCTTTCCCTTTAAATTTCCTTACCATAGATTTTATACACACATGTTTAAACATCTCTATATTTCATGTGGGGTATTTTCCAAGTCATTGGAAATACAGAGACCACTTCATCCTGGTAGATGTTACATTTTGGCATTATCGTATCTCTTGATGTGCAGTCCTTCGTAAAGACTTTGTATGACTTCTGTGCGTTGGCTGGCTCTGAGCATTTCTCTTTTCTTGTTTTTTCCCCACTTTGCTGCTGCTGCCATACCTGAAGACAAAAGGCAAGGATGCCAAAGACAAAGAGAAACTGACCCGACATCAGTTTGTCCCTGGAACTTTCTCTGGGGTTCTGCAGTGCTTGGTTTGCGATAAAACGCTCCTGGGGAAGGAGTCATTCCAGTGCTCCAGTAAGTTCTTGGGCCTCAGGTAGGCTGTCTTCACGCTTCACCTCCCGCGAGGATAAGCATCCTGAGATAGTGCCGTCGCCCAGCGTGCTCACACAGACGTCTGTTTCTGTGTCTCCGTGTGGTTTCATTAGCAAGCAGCGACCTGTGATGGCTGACTCCATACTTTTTGTCCACGTGTGATAGTCTCTCCCCAAACAGGCTTGCATACCTCACTGCCTACTGACGTCTCCACTTGGAAGTCTAAACAGTGTCACAAATGTTACATGTCCCCCTGGAGCTCCTCTCACTCCCCTCTGTGCCCACCTACAAGCTGACCCTCTCAGTTAATGGCAGTCCCATCCTTCCAGCCAAATGCTTGTGCCAAAATTATTCCTACATCCAAGCCTTCAACATTACTCTTGGCTCTAGCTTCAAAATATATTAGTATTTAGATCCAGCCACTTCTCACACCTGCCACTGTTAGCAGCTTTGTCTAAAGCTGCCATCTCAATGGCTTTGCAACTGGTTCCCTTGTGCATTTACTGCAGAAAGTATAGTTCTCAAAACCTCAGTCTGAGAGTGTTTGTCAAGGCATTGATCCCTGTGTTCCAGATCCTCTTGACGCTTCCTGTCATCCCCTGGGACAGCCAGAGCCCTGACAGTGGCTCCAAGGCCCCCGTGGTCTCTCCTCTCGTCCCCTCCCCGACTCCTCCGGTTCAGTCCCTCTGGCATCTTGGCTGTTCTTCCAGCATGCCAGGCTCCAGGCGCACTCCTGCCTGCGGGCTCTCCTGCATATCCGCCTGCCTGCAGCAGTCTTGCCACAGGCAGCCAAGTGGTTTGCCCCCTCACCTCCTTCAGGTCTGCTCAGATAGCACCCCTTAGTTAGGCCTTTCCTGACCACCCTTTGCTTGGCTTATTGCCTGTCCCCCTTTCCTCTTTCTCATCCCACTATAGCATTTCACATCATCTAACTTGCTCTCTGTTCTCAGTGTCAATTTTATTATCTGTCTCCTTCACCAGATTATGAATTCTACGAGGGGTGGGTTTTTTTCTGTTGATTTTGTCCTCTGCTATATCTGTAGTGCCTGGAATATTGCTTGTGCATAGAGCGGCTTAGTAAATATTTGTGGAATGAAAGAATAACTCAGTGCAAGAGAATTCAGGCTCAGGCAGATGAAATACATTTTGTGGTACTTCAGTGACCAGAATTCAGGAAACATTTTGGAAGTGGCATGAGAGTACAAAGGGAGGTGAAGAGCAGGGGAAGATTATATGTAAAGTTCTTCATTAAATTGCCAGAAAGTGATTAAAAATGTGAAAGTATCCATTCACACATTGTAAGATGCCAGTTTCATCGCATGTTTGAATGTTGCTTTCCTTGGGGGTCTTGATTTCTTTCTTTTATGGGACCTGATATAGCATCAAGCAAAAAGAATAAAACTACTTTAAAAAATAAAGTCTGTTCATTTAAAAAATAGCATCAAGCAGTCTAGCTGTGATTTACTTCGCTAAATTTTTGGAAGTTTGCGGAAACAATTGTTTGTGGATTGTTAATGGCTTGCCTCCCTGACTTCCCTGGTGACTTAGATGGTGAAGCATCTGTCTACAATGCGGGAAACCCGGGTTCGATCCCTGGGTTGGGAAGATCTTCTGGAGAAGGAAACGGCAACCCACTCCAGTATTCCTGCTTGGAAAATCCCATGGACGGAGGAACCTGGTAGGCTACAGTCCATGGGGTCGTAAAGAGTCGGACACGACTGAGCGAGTTCGCTTCACTGCGCTTCCATGTCATCAGTCAGTTTACTGGTGTGATGGCGCATGCTTCATCAGTTGCGACTCCTTTCTTCTTCACAGGGTCAGATCCCTTCATCTGACCCCCAGCCACATCTCTGACCTCTTTGTCCTCTCATTTTTATTTTATTTTATTTTTTACTAATTAAGAAAATTAAGATTGATTGATCTGTTTATATTTGGCTGCACTGGGTCTTCACTGCTGGGTGCGGGCTTTCTCCAGTTGTGATGAGTGGGAGCTGCCCTTCTCTGCGGTGCACAGGCTGCTTTTTGTGGTGGCTTCTCTTATTGCTGAGCACGGGCTCTAGGGTGAGCAGGCTTCAGTAGTTCCACCTTGTGGGCTCCAGAGCGCTGGCTCAGTAGCTGTGACTCACAGACTTAGTTGCTCCACAGCATGTGGGATCTTCTCCAACCAGGAATCGAACCCATGTCCCCTGCACTGGCTGTGAAGCTCACTCAGTTGTGTCCGACTCTTTGCGACCCCCTGGACTGCAGCCTCCCAGGCTCCTCCGTCCGTGGGATTCTCCAGGCAAGAATACTGGAGTGGGTTGCCATTTCCTTCTCCAGGAGATCTTCCCAACCCAGGGATCGAACCCGGGTCTCCCGCATTGTAGGCAGACGCTTTACCCTCTGAGCCACCAGGGAAGCTCACTGGACCACCAGGGAAGCCTTCCCCTCATTTTTAGATGAACTCCTCAAGTTGGGCAGCCTCCACCCACTGCTCTGGTGTCCATTCCCGCCACTTCTTCCTTAATGATCTGATTTTGACCTCTGTCCCTACTACTTACCAGAAGTCCTCTCCTGGATGGAAGCACGGAGTCACTTTCTAGTCAGGTCTGAGCATCTTGCCTCGCTACTATTCTCAGACTCCCTGCTCCCTCTCCTGTTTCCGTGTCTATTGTCCCTCCATGCAGAAAGAGGTCCCCTTTTCCAGAGCACACTGCTCCTCTGTCCACCCGCTGGATGGTCTCCTTTGCTCTAACTTTGAGTGCCCTCCAAACTTGGTTCCAGGCACTTGTTCTTTTCTCTTGTTTCTAAGTATAGGCACCCAGTCTTTTATTCTAAAATATGGTGTTTAGACCTGTTCTTCCCAGATGAACATCTTTACACCTCCCTTGCTACTTCCATGTTTCCAGTTGCCTAGGGAGGCTGAGCCCCCGTGTAACTTGTGGCCCTGCTTGAGAATTATGGCAGAGCTACCGTATAAAACAATACTGTCCCCATCACAGCCCGTCTGTGGGCCTCATCGTCCAGAGATTTTCTTGTCTCCCAGGCCAAGGTGTCTGAAACCGACCTCACGGTCCACCTGCAGAAGGCTCTCCTTCCTGCCGGGTCTGTGATGCCAGCTGGGTTTGGGCATGTTAGCCTCAGCTCCTCCTCTTTCTGTGATCCTCGTCTGTGCGGTCCCTCTTTCATTCGTTTCTCAGGGTTCCTGCTCTGGTGGCTTCTCATCAGCGCTTCTGGGCTGTTGAGAGCAAACTGTGCTGGCTTCTCCTCTCTCTGGTTACTTTCACAGTTTATCGTGGGCACTCTCCCACCTTCCTCTTAGTGAAGTACTGCTTCCATCCACACGTGTACACTTGAAGACTTCTGGGTTTTTTTGGTTTACTGGACTAAGCCGAGATTCTTCAGATGTGTATTCCATTCTGCCTGTGAATATTACTCTATCTAATCTTAAAAACATAATATGATATAAAACAAATAATATAAATATTCAAAATCCTGTGGTGTCTGTATTCTTCTTTATTAAAGCCTGAGTTGCTAGTTTTCCACAGATATTTCTATAAAATTCTCCTTGTTTATAAATAGACTTCACTACTTACATTTTGATGTTACATGAGTTGATGCACAGAAGTTTACTAATCACAATTTCACTGCAAATTTAGCTGTCATAAAATTACCCTAAGGCAGTTAAATGCCTTTTATAAGAATTTTACATTGTCTAAAATTGATATTATATTGAACTTCTGGGTTTTTTTGGTTTACTGGACTAAGCCGAGATTCTTCAGATGTGTATTCCATTCTGCCTGTGAATATTACTCTGTCTAATCTTAAAAACATAATATGATATAAAACAAATAATATAAATATTCAAAATCCTGTGGTGTCTGTATTCTTTTTTATTAAAGCCTGAGTTGCTCGTTTTCCACAAATATTTCTATAAAATTCTCCTTGTTTATAAATAGACTTCACTACTTACATTTTGATGTTACATGATTTGATGCACAGAAGTTTACTAATCACAGCTTCACTGCAAATTTGGCTGTCATAAACTTAAAATTACCCTAAGGCAGTTAAATGCCTTTTATAAGAATTTTACATTGTCTAAAATTGATATTCTACTGATTTCCTTTTTGTTTGTATTCCTCTTAACTATTTCTGTGTTGTTAATTTGAGGTGTGTGTCTTTAATTTAGCTATAGGTAACTATAATGTAACTGAGAGAACTTGTTTTATATTAAGCATTTGTTCATTATTTACATTTAATTTTATAACTGTCCACTGTCTTTCATAGTTCTTCGCTGTTTTCCTTGATGTCTGGTTTAGACCATGTATTGTTGGCTTTTATCTTCTCCAGGGATTTGGCAAGGTAGACTCTTTTAATATTTACTGATAATAAGTATTAATAAGGAGCTGTGGAAGGCTTATAATTTAATACTCTTATTTCCCTTATAGTTACTCTTTCCCCACCCCAGCCTCTATGAGTATACTGAATTAATTGTTATTATTTTTATAATGTATGTTTCATTTTTTAGGAATAATTTTATGTTTCAGTGATAATTTGCTATTTGTATTCAGTTCTGTATCTCTACTTACAGGGACTTTGAAGCTGTGGTACTTTAGTTTTTCAGTGCTCACTTTTGCTGTATTTTTCCTTCAGTAAATTAGCTGATCCATTCTTGACTCTTAATTTTGACTCTATTTTTAATAGGCAATAGGATTTCAGGTAATTTTTTTTTCCCAAGAAGTTTATTGGAATAACCTGTTTTCTGAAATCTTGTGTATCTAAGGTTATATCTTTGTTTCACACAGTAGCCAGTTTTATCTGGCTAAATAAATTCTTCAACCAAACTTTTTCCTCTGAAGATTTTATCAATACTGTTCCCTTATATCTAGGCAGTTAGTATTATGCTGAGAACTTTTAACTTCTTTAAGAGGACTTTTAATTTTTTAATCATACAGATATTGTCAGAATGTGTCTATTAGAATAGGTGCTATTTAATGGTTTTTTCCTAGAAAACAGTACGACTATTTTATTTGCCTTTTTTGGGTTCTTTTTAAGCCTTGTAAAAGTTTCTGTCAGTTGTCACTTCTGGTCTCATCTTTTTTGATTGCTTCCTTGGAGAAATGTGATCTGTTATCTGTCATCTTTGTATGACATCTTTTGTTTGATAATTGTATGCTGCATTCTCTCCACGTTCTGGAGAGAATCTTTCAAGTTCAATTCCATAGTGCTGCTTTGATACTTTGTCACATCGATTCTTCTCAGTTCAATTTAAGTTCCGCTCTTGCTCTTTTTCTTCCTTGCAGTGCTTTCTTGTCCCACAAAGCTCCGTTCGCCTCTCATCCTGTTGGCCTGTGGTCAAATCCTGTATTCCCTACGTGGCCTTTGATCTGTGTTGTCTATCTCGGGGGCGGGGAGGGGGGGCCGGTGGCACATATCTACATTTTTCTTCTTTTTCCTGGATTTTGGACTTGTATGCTGCATTCTCTCCATGTTCTGGAGAGAATCTTTCAAGTTCAATTCCATAGTGCTGCTTTGATACTTTGTCGCATCGATTCTTCTCAGTTCAATTTAAGTTCCGCTCTTGCTCTTTTTCTTCCTTGCAGTGCTTTCTTGTCCCACAAAGCTCCGTTCGCCTCTCATCCTGTTGGCCTGTGGTCAAATCCTGTATTCCCTACGTGGCCTTTGATCTGTGTTGTCTATCTCGGGGGCGGGGAGGGGGGGCCGGTGGCACATATCTACATTTTTCTTCTTTTTCCTGGATTTTGGAATATTCAGTGGCTCCCTCTTGCTGTGGATTTTCAGTATAACTTGGCTTGGTGGTCTCTCCTGGCTTCTCCTTCTTCCTGTCTCATTCCCTTGTTCTGGGTGAGGAGGAAGTATCCCGTTTCAGTGTTTGCCTGCAGGGCCAGTGTGGGGACAGCCTGGCTTCTGCTCATGGGCCAGTGGGGTGTTGACTGGATGCCCCGGGAGACCTGCACGGGGAGGAAGAGTGTGGGCTCAGTGTCCTGCTCAGTTCTCACGGGCCCGCAGCTGCCGTCCAGCGTGGCTTAGACGGAATTCAGTGAGAACGTCTCCCCTTCCAGAAGGATTTGTCCTCATGGAGTTTCTGATAAACCACAGGCTCCTCTGTCTATACACAGCGTGTAGGGGTGGGGGTGGATGGGATGAGGGCGTCTTGGTGGGCCAGGTGGAGTGGGAGGGGGGAAAGGGCAGGAAGACATCAGTCTGGCAGGAAGCTGTCCCCATGCAGGGAGGTCTCTGAGCCTAGCCTGTGGGCAGGAGAAGCGTTCCCTTCCGCCTTTCAGTGAGGTGAGGCCACATTGTTTCATGAAATAAAATGTGGGCAAGCTGCTAACTGTTCTTTTTTAATTTGGTTTCCTCCGATTACTAGGAATTCTCTCAGAGCCTGACAGTACATTTTTTTTTCTTGCATTGTTGTACGTTTTCCTTTCTTTCCATCCTCATAGGCATTTTCCCCAGTGTGTGAGCGGGCAGTTGCCAGATGTAAGAAGCTCCTGATGAGTAAAGGGTGCGGAGCACTACATGAGTTCTCAGGCAGAAACAGAAGTGTGTGTCACGCGTAGTTTCAGCTATCGTAATCAGTAAGACCCTGTGCAGAAGGTTGAAATATCTCCAAGGAAATTAAAATATTAACAGTGTGTTCTGCTCCAGTGGTGGGACAAAAATGTGGTTTAAACATTTTTTCTTTCCTTTTTAAGTTCTCTAAATAGTTTTAATGTTAAGTGTTATTTTTATTGTTGTTGCTCAGTCACTAAGTCACGTCTGACTCGTGATCCCATGGACTACAGCACACCCGGCTTTCCTGACCTTTGCCATCTCCTGGACCTTGCTCAAACTCACGTTCATTGACTCAGTGATGTCATCCAACCATCTCATCCTCTGTCGCCCACTTCTCCTCCTGCCCTCAGTCTTTCCCAGCATCAGGGTCTTTTCCAATGAGTTGGCTCTTCACATCAGGTGGCCAAAGTATTGGTGCTTCAGCTTCAGCATCAGTCCTTCCAGTGAATATTCAGGGTTGATTTTCTTTAGGATTGACTGCTTTGATCTCCTTGATGTCCAAGGATTGTTGCTTTTATAATGATCCTTAAAGGCATGATGTAGTCTTATGCATTTCACTTTGCAGATTAATTTAAGTAAGATGGACACTTTTCTCTGTTTTCCTTTTGTTCCAGACTGTAATGGAAATGTACATAAAGTCTGTAAAGATGCTGCCCCTCCGTGTACCAAGGTAACGTCTCAGTCGTGCTTGTATGTAGCTCGCTGCTTCAATGTTATCTGTTTGTGTTTTTAGATCTACTAACTATTACTGTCTCTATTTTTAAAGTGGTCACTGTAGTGATAAAACAACACGTGCTCAAAGTGTATACTTATTCACTTAGCTATGCACTTGTAGAAATAGAGGGAACGTTCTGTTTTTATTACATGATATGGGTGGGTTAGACTTTCTGTCAGGACCTACTTGGTTTACCATTGCAAACCTTGCAAGTGTGGAAATGAAGTTTAGAGCAGTAATTCTCAAATACTGGCCAACATCAGAGTCACCTGGAGGGCCTGTTAAAACACAGATTTCTGGGCCCCCTCTCCCAGAATTCCTGATGCAGGAGGTCTGGGTGGTGGTTCTGAGAATTTGCATTTCTGATGTATTCCCAGGTGATGCTACTGGTCCCCAAACCACGCTGCGAGGTGTGCTGGACCAGACACTGAGGAACATTCTCAGTGTCTGGGGGTGGGCTTGAGTAGATTGAGGGGTTTATCATCACGGTCCTTTGTCTCCCACTGGAAACCCAGGCCAGAAATGCACATGAGTGAGCACGAGGATCCTTCAGGGGGACACGTGCGGTCTGCAACTCTGTGTTATTTGAAACACACATTTTGTCAGGTCACAAAGTTGAGGGTAGCATTTCAGTGCTCAAGGTCATCGTGTCCTGCAGGTGGGAGGAGTAGCCAGGAACAGATAGAACAAGTAGGAAGGAGATAGCGCTGCCATGACTCCTCTCTGAGCCTGGGTTGGAACAGGAGCTGGAGATTTGCGGTCCCCTCAGGCTTTTACTAAAGCTGGGCTCTTGCTGAGACCTGTTCTTGAGGCGCACCTCCCTTACAATGTGCACATCTCATTGTCATAACACTTTTCTCTTTGTTGCGTTTTATGTCTTTTGCTTTGAATTCCTCTTTGTTTGAAATAAAAGAACATGAAAATGGCAAAGATAAGAAGCCTGTTCTGTTTAACTGTGGATGTTCTTGTAGTCGAGTGGCGCTTTGATCTTTCTTTCTGTGTTTCTAATGTTCTTTACAGAAATTCCAAGAGAAATATAATAAGAACAAACCACAGACCATCCTTGGAAGTAAGTGATATGAAAAATAGCAAGAACTTTTTTCCATTTCATACATACCACACATTCCCCCCCTCTTTCAGTTCTCTCACTTGCCCAATTATTCCTTCTTTCATAACATATGCTGGGCATGTTGTTGTTGTTTAATCCCTAAGTTGTGTCCGACTCTCTTGTGACCCCATGGACTGTAGCCTGCTAGGATCCTCTAGCAGGAGTAGGTTGCCATTTCCTTCTGCAGGGATCTTAACAATCCAGGGGTTGAACTTGGTTGCATGGGCAGTCTCCTGATCGGCTCTCTATTCTGAGCCACCAGGGAAGCCTCATGCTGGGCATAATTGGCATAATTTTACTTGACAAAGAAGGCAAGAATGGCAGAAGCTCTGGCAACTTAGTGGCCTTTGTGCTGCCTGTACTATATGATCTTTTATATTAGGGAAGGCTGAATGGAGGTGGTATTATGATGTTGCCTCAATTTTAAGATGCAAATTAGTATAATAGGCACTATTGATAACAGCCTCTTAGGGGGAAAGATATACTATATTGAAGTGAAGTGAAGTGAAAGTTGCTCAGTTGTATCTGACTCTTTGCAACCCCATGTCCATGGAATTCTCCAAGCCAGAATATTGGAGTGGATAACCGTTCCCTTCTCCAGGGGATCTTCCCAACCCAGGGATTGAACCCAGGTCTCCCACATTGCGGGCAGATTCTCAATCAGCTGAGCCACCCGGGAAGCCCAGGAATATTGGAGTAGGTAGCCTATCCTTTTTCCAGTGGATCTTCCCGACCCAGAAATTGAACCCAGGTCTTCTGCCTTGCAGGTGGATTCTTTACCAGCTGAGCTACCAGGGAAGCCTGAACACTACATTAAATGTACATAATTTTATGTTTTCCTAGTAGTGGCACATATTTATCTTGACCAGTACATAATGCATGCTTTTTAAGACTCACAAGATTAGGGTAAAGTCCTCAAGAATCTATAGATTCTTATCAGTCTCTATTATTCATTGTCAGAGCAACCTGGTACTTTTTAGTAGCCAGCCTGAGGCTGTGATTGCATCAGTTCCATTAGAATGACAGTTGAAATTTCAGGGTATACCTGTGTTTTGTTTGCATGTGGTTAAACTCAGTGATTCTGTTTTTTCTTGAATTATACATGGTTGAAATTAAAGTAATTGTCAGCCTTTGACAGTCTTTACATTGCATGCAAGAACCAGACAGACCATTGTCCTAAGTTTGAAAATCCTTTGATTTGACGTGAGAGATCTCACAGTTTCTTCTGCTTCACATATTACAATAGCTCGCCCTGTGGCAGGCACTTTACGTTTGTGGTCACTTTTCACTTCAGTGCTGCAACAGTGTGATCGGTATTTTAAAAGCCATTTGAATCAGGGTTGTTGGGGAAGTATGCAAATTGATGGCAACATGTGATTGCATGTGATGTTACACAAGGGAAAGCTAGTGCAGGCAAGTGTGGCATTGGTCACCCCTGCTTCTTCACCAGAAGTCCCCTTGACCTCAGCTGGAAGACACTCCTCAAATTCATAAGGTGAAGCATCAAAATAATTAAAAAGCATTTTAGACTTGATAGAATACCATCTGTTCCTTCTCTTGACTTAGGAGTCATGAGAATAAAATTAAATCATACATGTGTAGAATCCTTTGTAATGTCTTAGGTTTCCGTATAAGTCTTTCTCCCCCTTTACTTGAGAAAGGTGTGTGCTAAGCGATCAAACAGGATTAAAATATTTTTGGAGAGTCACTTTTAATACACATCAAATGCAAATGTGTAGATGCCCATAACATTTTAAACTGACCAGAAAGGTACTGAAGCATCATTTCAATTTTTGGATGTGAGAGAGAAGAGCCCCGCTTGGCTTGCAGGTTTCCTCTTGCCTGGCATTCTTACAGCGTAAAGCACAGACTCCCCAGCGTCATTCCAAGCCATTGAGATGCTCTGCGTGTGTGTCTGCTTGTTTATATACACAGTGTGCGTTCTCGTAACAGTGCTGATAGCACCTTGTGTCTATTTACAGCTGGCTCTGAGGAGTACAGCAGGATTTTACGGGCAAGCTGTCCCAGGGTTTCCCCATTCCATCTTCTGTTTGTTTGTGTAATCCCAGCCGGCCCCAGTTTCTCCACGTGGATATGCTGAAGCAGGCCTGCAGCCTGGTTCCAGGAGGGTGTGAGCTGGAAGGGACATCTGAAGCAGGTGTTGGGATGTGGCCAGGAAACTGGTTTCAAGGCTGGGCTTGTAACACGTTAGAAGCCGCCATTGGAGTGTTCAGCTTTCTGGCTTTTAAGTGACGACCTTTATTCGTTGCCCTCTTTGGAAACAACATGAAGCGTCCATTCTGATTTCCAGGTTCTTCGTTTCGAGACGTCCCACCACCTGGGCTCTCCTTGCACCCTTCCTCCTCCATGCCCATCGGGTTGCCAGCTGGGAGGAAGGAGATGGCAGGGCAAGTGCATCCCTTGTCCAGAAGCGTCCCAGGCACCACCATGGAAAGGTAAGGCTCGCTGTGGCGTGGCGCCTTGCGGTCTCAGTGTGGCCGCCCGGGCTGACTGTCCTCCTTGCCCCTCCAGCTCCAGGAGGCCGGGGGCATCCTTGGAGTCCGAGAATGACGGCAGCACCTGGAGAAGCAGGTCTCACTCTGACGAGATGTTACAGCCCATGGGCTCGTCCCCCTCCACGGACTCCTTCTTAACGGAAGGTGAGGAGAGGACGCCCTTGCACTGACATGGGTTTCTGTGAGCATTTGCTGAAAGGGATGTTTTCCGAAGGATATAAGATGGAAGCATTTTTCTTTTATTCTGTTTAAGAGAATTCTGTTTCATGGTGTCTCTTTGGTGCAGGTTCTTCTGATAAAAACAATGAACACTGAGCCCCAGAGGAGACTCCCAGATAGTGGCCAAGGAAACATGATGTATTTTTTAAAGGGACATACTCCCCAAAGAATGTGTCATAAACATCATGAAGAGAAAGAAATGTGTTGTGTGCTTGCTCTTCTTTAAAATTTTTTTTCCAGCTGTTGATGAATTGGAATAGGATCATAATTAAAAAAAAATATATATATATATGTATATATATATATTTCAGTTACTTAAGACTGGACTTATCTGGATCTCTAAGATATTTATCTCCTTGTGTTGCCTCCTACTTCTGGGGGAATAAAAGCATTTTTAAAAAGCATGTTTGTGGAGAGGACAATCTGGGGAATTGCTTGCTGTATCCAAGCTGTATTAATAGGCAGAGGAAAACCAAATGAAGGGAGAGGAGTGATGAGAGAAAGGGGTAGACTCTTCTCCATATATCTGCTTATTTTAAATCCATTGTCATCACGTCTCTACTTCTCTGAACTGGATTCTCTCTGAGGGGTGCTTTCGGGCAAATAGAATTTAGTTTTCCTGAAGGGAAAACTATGTGTGTGTTGTCAGATTCTCTCAGAAAAATCTGTACTCACATGTGACTCAAGACCTCGTACCGGGCTTTGTGTTTATATTGAGGGTAGCAAGGCAAGTGAAGAGCAAAGCAAGTGGACACGTACAAGATTCAGTGTCGAGCGAACAGTGCAGAGTAACGTGGGGCGAAGAAATCAGTGAGTTCAAGACTGTGTGAGCACATGTGGACTCTGCAGGTTACCAAAAATAAAACTAAAATAGAACAAGCCAAACAACTGAAAGAATCTTCTCTTTTTTTGCGTATACACACAGCAACTGTTAACACCTGATTCTGCTTTGCTTTTCATGAGTAATCTGAACAATTGCACTGGTTTGGTTTCAGTTGTTTCAATTCTGTATCACAGTATTTCTATGTTCATAGCGAGTTTCTTTAGGGTGATGAATCCATAAACATAGGCACTTGGGAAGCTCTGTTTGTGTTACACGTGTTCACCCAATTTAGCTTTTCTTTTCTTAACGGATGTTAGATGTCGTGGATTCATCTCTGTGGAGTGACCTCAGCGGTGATGCCCAGGAGTTTGAAGCGGAATCTTGGAGTCTGGTGGTGGACCCTTCATTTTGTAGTCGGCAGGAGAAGGACGTCATCCAAAGACAGGATGTCATTTTTGGTAAGCATTGCAAACATGCTCTCTGGGCTGCAGCAGTGTGGTGCAGAGGAAAGAGCATGGATTCAAGCCGGAGTTCAAATTCTGGTTCTACCATTTCCTAGTCACTTAGTCTCAGGTATAATATTAACTCACCTGAAACTCAGTTTTTCCTTCTGTAAAATGGGGATAATGAGGCTCAGGATCAAACTGTTGGGAGACTTAAAGAAGGCATTGTATGTGCTTGGTACAAAGCAGGTTTAATTTCTTCTACCCTTTTCAAGTTGAGTTAGGCCTGGTCTCTGCTCGTTTGCCTCTTCTGTTGTAAGAATCACGGAGAATGTTCGCGTTTTTAAGGTGGGTAGCCAAGGCCGCTGCATTCACAGCCTCGTGGTGTGCCTGCACGCGCCAGGGACGGTCACTCACAGAGATGCAGTGGGGCTGACGGCACCTGGACTAGTATCACGTGTGGTCACGAGTGGCAATGCTGCGTGTGGGGTTCAGCCGTGGGAGGTTTTATGATTTCATGCTGTTTGGGGTGAAGGCAGTCTGAATTAGGGAAGGTTAGATAATAGAGTAGTTAGGAAAAAACGAAGCTTTAAAATTTTTCAAGTATAAAGAACGTGTGGTCGCGAGTGGCAATGCTGCGTGTGGGGTTCAGCCGTGGGAGGTTTTATGATTTCATGCTGTTTGGGGTGAAGGCAGTCTGAATTAGGGAAGGTTAGATAATAGAGTAGTTAGGAAAAAACGAAGCTTTAAAATTTTTCAAGTATAAAGTAGATGCTGAAAAGTGGTTCCAAGAAGGCACCTTAACTTTAAATATGAGCCTAGCCCTTAGTGTTCACTAATCCTGTGTGTGCAAAGCACTACAAAGTCCGGTGGTGACTAGGGCCCCTTCTCCCCTGTGTGAGGTGGTTATGCAGGTCAGATGAGCCGATGTGCGTGTGTGCTGTGAAATCAGCCGAGAGCTGTGTAGGAGGGAATTTCCTTGGAAAGGGTGGTGCTGTCCCCTTTAGTACTTCCCACGCAATTTGTTATATTGTAATTTTCTTCTTCTATTTCTTGATTTCATATATTAAAAATAGTCTAACCCATTTGGGGTGAATTATCATGTAGTATGGTTCAGAGCATGGGCTTTTGGGCCAGAAAGTCTTATGTTCCAGGGAAAATCATTTACCCTGTTTTCTTCATTGGCTTTTAAGGATAAGAAAATCATTCTTATATTTGGGGTCATAATGGATTAATGGATTAAATGAAGTGACATGGTAGATACTTAGTACAGAGTAGGTGTTAAAAATGTGGTAGGATACAATAATAATAATAATAATAAATTAGTGGGTAGAGAGTTTTGTTTATGATAAAATAATAAACAAAGCCACATTTCAATTTGTTTTCCCTCCATGTCTGATATTTTGTATTCTTTTTTAAAACCTTTATGTGGGTTTGGAAGGACTCATTAGTCTAGAACCGACACTTCTGATGCTCTTAGTAATGGTGAATTTTTGTTTTCTCTCATGGTGTATTTTTAAGATTGATATATCACAAAAATTGAGATCTAAAGTTCACCCCTTTACAGTGTGCAAATCTATGTTATAGTATATTTGTAATGTTTTAGTACATTTATAAAGTTGTGCAACCATCCACCACTGTCTAATTCCAGAGCAGTTCCGTACTCCAGAAAGAAACCCTGTGCCCAGCAGCAGCCATTCCCCTTGGCCCCCTCCCACCAGCGCCTGGAAACCACTCATCTATTTTCTGTCCCTGTGAATTTGTCTATTCTGGACATACAGTGTTAATCGTACAATATTTAGGTCTGGGGCCTGGCTGCTTTCACTTAGCATACTGTTTTCAAGGTTCATCCATGCTATAATATAATTCAGCGCTCTGCTCCTTTTTGTGGTTGAGTGGTGTTCATTGTACAGATATACCACACTTTGTTCTTCTGATCATGACTTGATGGCCGTTTTGGGTTGTTTCCAATTTGGGGGTCACATGGTAACTTCATGTTGAGCCTTTTGAAGAACTGTTTTCCAAAGCAGCGATAACACTTTACATTCACAGCAGTGATATATGAGGGTTTTGATTTCTCCATATTCTTACCAAGGCTTCTTTATTGTTCATCCTTTAAATCACAATTATTGTAGTATATGTAATGTGGTGTCTCATGGTAGTTTTGATTTATGTTTCCTTGATGGCTAATGATGTTGCTCGTCTTTTCATTTGCTCATTGGCTATTAGTATATCTCTTTAGAGAAGTATCTCTTCAAATCTTTTGCCTATTTTGAACTGTTGTGTTTTTTTTATTGTTGAGTTATAAGAGTTCTTTATATATTCTGGACTCGGGTCCCTTATCAAATATTTTCTCCTGTTATGTGGATTGTTGTTTTCACTTTCTTGATGATGTCCCTTGATCATAACGCATTGGTTTCTCTTGGAGAAAGTAGAACTTTGGAGACAGATCCAATAATGGAAAGGACCTACTGTTGAACGCTTTGAGGAACTTTATTGTATTTCAGTTCAGTTCAGTCACTCAGTTGTGTCCGACTCCTTGCGACCCATGAATCGCAGCACGCCAGGCCTCCCTGTCCATCACCAACTCCCGAAGGTCACTCAGACTCACGTCCATCAAGTCGGTGATGCCATCCAGCCATCTCATCCTCGGTTGTCCCCTTCTCCTCCTGCCCCCAATCCCTCCCAGCATCAGAGTCTTTTCCAATGAGTCAACTCTTCGCATGAGGTGGCCAAAGTACTGGAGTTTCAGCTTCAGCATCATTCCTTCCAAAGAAATCCCAGGGCTGATCTCCTTCAGAATGGACTGGTTGGATCTCCTTGCAGTCCAAAGGACTCTCAAGAGTCTTCTCCAACACCACAGTTCAAGAGCATCAATTCTTTGGCACTCAGCTTTCTTCACAGTCCAACTATCACATCCATACATGACCACTGGAAAAACCATAGTCTTTATTGTATTTAATTCAATGTAATTCACCAAGCTCATTGTGCTCCTCAGTTCGGTTCAGTTCAGTCACTCAGCTGTGTCTGACTGTTTGTGACCCCATGGACTGCCGCATGCCAGACCTCCCTGTCCGTCACCAGCTCCTGGAGTTTACTCAAACTCGTGTCAAACTTGAGTCAGTGATGCCATCCAACCATCTCATCCTCTGGCGTCCCCTTCTCCTCCCACCTTCAATCTTTCCCAGCATCAGGGTCTTTTCAAATTTAGCTCCTACTCAATGCAAAAATAAATAAATAAATAAATAAAAGAGGTAAACTAATTTATATTTTATGGAGTATTCAGGACAAAATAAAACCTGATTCCCAACTGAAGGTACCTAAAGATGTTAGCTGGTTATATTATGAAAGTTTGATACATTGGATTCTGTATGTATTGGACTTAACTTTTATATATCCTTTTGTAATATCTGGGAAGAAGAGAATAATTTTGAGCTTACATTAAAGATTTAGTCAATGCTGATTTAATAGTAGAAGAGAATTGTTATTCTTAAACCTTCCCTCTTTTATTTGTGTAACATACAGTGTTTAGCTATAAATTTAGGTCATAGGGATACTTTTGAAAAAATTGAGGTCTGACTGACATATAACATTATGTTAGTTTCATGACAACTTAGTGGTATTTGTGTATATATATATTGCAAAACGATCAGCACAGTAAATCTAGTTAACCTCCAGGGATACTTGTTTTAAAGATTGTTTCTGCTCACCTGTTCCAGAGCTAATGCAGACAGAAATGCATCACATCCAGACCCTGTTCATCATGTCTGAGATCTTCAGGAAAGGGATGAAAGAGGAGCTGCAGCTGGACCACAGCACTGTGGACAAAATCTTCCCCTGTTTAGACGAGTTACTTGAAATCCACAAGCATTTCTTCTATAGTATGAAGGAGCGAAGGCAGGAATCCTGTGTTGACAATGACAGGAATTTCATCATCAACCGAATTGGAGATATTCTAGTACAACAGGTGAGAAAGGTTTGAAAGTCTTAAGATCACAAAGCCTAAAGGTACAGGCTCTCTAGTGTTCAAAGCCTGCAGGGAACTGAAATTGATTTCATTACGATTATTGACAGTTGGATTTCTTTTATTTGATGCTGGTGTGTGAGATCGATATCTGAGAGCTTTTAACAGCCAGTGAATGGCTCTTTTGTGCTGCAGGATGCCTGGCTCATCCATCTGTCTATCACTGTCTCCAGCAGGAGGCGCAGCCACAAATGAATTCCTTATGAAAATTCACTTCTTGATGTGACGGGCTGTCTAATAACATGCCTCTCCCATTGGCCCTCGATGGTCTCATCAGTATTTGCAAGATAAGCACTGCCTAATTTTAGGAGTGAGGCAGATCTTATTGTGAGGGCCCTGGAGTTCATGCCTGAGAGAGAAGCAAGTTTCACCAGAAGGAGGCACTTTTTAGGTGCTTGGGATGCTTATCTAATAACATGCCTCTCCCATTGGCCCTCGATGGTCTCATCAGTATTTGCAAGATAAGCACTGCCTAATTTTAGGAGTGAGGCAGATCTTATTGTGAGGGCCCTGGAGTTCATGCCTGAGAGAGAAGCAAGTTTCACCAGAAGGAGGCACTTTTTAGGTGCTTGGGATGCTTGAGGCATCAATGAGAGTAGGCTGTGTCACTCATCTGTAAAAAAGCAATGTATTGTTGGCAATTGGTATTGGCCCCCGATCTCTCTGAAAGAAGCTCTCCATTTAGAACATGTTAATGTATACGTGCATTCTCAGTCGTGTCTAACTCTTTGTGACCCCATGGACTGTAGCCCACCAGGCTCCTCTGTCCGTGGAATTTTCCAGGCAAGAATACTGGAGTGGGTTGCCATTTCCCCCTCCAGGGAACCTTTTCCACCCAGGGATCAAAGCCGCTTCTCCTCTGCCTCCTGCATCGCAGGTAGATTCTTTACCGCTGAGCCACCGGGGAAGCCCCAGAACATGCTAATGCAGAAGTTAAATAACGTGCATCCAGCAGCCTTAAAATGGCAGGGACTTTTAAGGTACTTCCATTATATTACCTCACCTAATCTTCACTATACAGTGAGGTGAATATTATTTTCCGTAAAACTGAAGTATGGAGAAGTAATGACTTTCCCAAGTTCACACATCTTGTTAAATGGCATAGCTAGGATTTAAGTTAAGAATATGTTATTTTGAGATACCATGGGAACATGCTGGGGAAACTTGCTACCATCACTAGTCTTTAAGTCCCAGTAAGGTAGGGAGTCTCATCTGTTCGGTTACTACTCTATTTCAATACCTAGAACAGTGCTGGATACTATAAATATTTATTGAATGAATGGGCCTGCAATGCAGGAGACCCGGGTTCGATTCCTGGGTCAGGAAGATCCCCTGGAGAAGGAATTGGCAGCCCACTCCGGTATTCTTGCCTGGACAATCTCATGGACAGAGGAGCCTGGGAGGCTACTGGCCCATGGGGTTGCAAGAGTTGGATACAGTTTCGCAACTAAACCACCACCATGGAAAAACACACCAGGTATTCACTCCAGGGCTATATTTTGTCGTCGCTTAAAGCTTTTTGAGGAAAGGCATGGAGATCTCTCACTAATTACTTTAGTTTGGCTTTCTCTAAGTAGATGCCAAAATGTCACGTTCAGAATATTAATTTTATATCACTTTCACCCTGTCACAGACACCAAAGGAATTTAGTTGTTGGTCTATAGACTAAACATTTAAATATACTTAAATACAAATATTTGTAATACACAAAAAGAAAAAAAAATCCTGACAATTGCCCCAGATCTTTTCCCTCATGTCTCACTGTGTAAAAATCCACACTAGTGTTAAGTTTCTAATCAAAGTGCTGAATGTTTTGCATCTTATCTTTAAAGTCCTCGACCTGTTGTATCTTCATAATGCACCCCAAACATATACAGTGCCAGGTTAAGAGACAGTACTTTGGAAGACAGTTTGAATTAAAATGCCTAATTGTATCTTTGAATCTAATGTCTAATTGTGAACTTGAATCTGAGTGCTTTCAAAAATGAAGTGCAAGATTATTTTATCATTTGAGAGTATTTCCATCTATCTTTCTTCCCTTGATACAATCATGACTTTTAATTCTAATCATTTAAAATTTTTTTTTGTTCTTTCATTGCTTTCATAGTTGACAAAAGTTTCACATTTCTACCAGTTTTTTATTTAATTTGTGTGGAAATTGAGGACAAAGTTTGGGAAGCTGGCTGTTGGCACAGGGTAAAGCCTGGCAGTCTTTTGGATAAAGCACACACTTCCCCAACTGGGGGGAAATCCTTGGTATTCAGAGAAAGGATTAAGTCTGCTTTTGTGTTCCTGTTTGTGGACACGCTTAGTCGGTGTGGCGGGCTTCCTTCCAATACTGTGTAAATAAAATTGTCTCCTGAACAATATAGTAGCAAAGTCCTCAGCCAGCGGCTGTGGGAGTGGCTCTGTGGGAACAGAGGGTGAGCAGGCTGCTGAAAGGCGTGTGAGTGGGTCTGGGGAAATCCCACATTCCAGTCTTAGACTCCAGACCTCAGGAGGCTGACTGGAATGTGATGGTAATTGAGTCAGTGGGAACTTGTGTTGGTGAGGAATTCTGAACATGTGGAGCATGGTGGGTATATAGCAATGGTTTTCCAGTTTCAGGTACATAGACGTCTCTTAAAGCTTAAGAATGAGATGGCCTGTGTACCCACCCCCTTCCTAGTGTGTTGTTTGATAGCACTGGGTCTGGGGTTTGGCATTTTAAAATTATTTTCCGCCAATAATAATCTCATTGGGTATCGGCCGAGGTGCTGATAGAGATACAACAAAATTACAGAACGTTTCTGTCATCATGAAGATTCCTCATCTGGCCACTTTATAGCCACACCTACTTCTTTCTTGTCTACAACTGCTGGCCATCACTAATCTGTTCTCGGTCATTTCAATCACGACATATAAATTATATACATGTTATACAGATTATATACGCAGTATGTCCCTTTTGGAGTGACTTTTTTTCACTCAGCACAATTCTGTCCATCATCCAGATGGCTGTGTGTGTCGGTTGTATGCTGTGGTGTGGATATGCCACAGTTTGTTTAATCATTCACTTATTCAAGAGCACCTGGTTATTACTGGTGTGCTCAGTTGCCCAGTTGTGTCCAACTCTTTGTGACCCTGGGGACTGTAGCCCACCAGGCCCCTCTGTCCATGGGATTTCCCAGGCAAGAATACTGGAGTGGCTGGCCATTTCCTTCTCCAGAGGATCTTCTTGATCCAGGAATTGAACCCACGTCTCCTGCATTGGCAAGTGGATTCTTTACCACTGAACCTTCTGGGAATCCATGCATATGTGAGCACATGAGCAGTCGCATGCAGATTTGTATGCATATTTGAGTTATCATTTCTCTGGGATCAGTGCCTGGGAGTACAGTTTCTGGGTTGTATGGTTGGTAGTTGCATGTTTAATTTTATAAGAAACTGCCAACCGTTTTTCAGAGTGGATGTAACATTTTACATTCCTATCAACAATGTACTGGTAAACCAGTTTCTCCACACCCTCAGCATTTGGAATTGTCACTTTTTTATTTAGCTATTCAGAGTGGTGTGTAGTAGTGTCTCATTGTGGTTTAAATTGCATTTCCCCAGTGGCTTATGATGTTGGACACCTTTAGTGTGCTTATGTGCGTATATGTGCATGTCCTGTCTGGTGAAATGTCTGTCCTTGTCTTTTGCCCATTTTCTACTTGGATTGTTTTCTTACGGTTGAATATTATTATTTCTTTATCTATTCCAGAGACTAACCTTCAGGCAGATAGGTGGTTTGTGAATATTTTCTTTAAATCTGTAAGTTCTGCAATTTTGGTAAAGTTCAACATATCAGGTTTTCACTTTAAGGTTCAGGCTCTTGGTTTCAAGTCTAAGAACTCTTTATCTAGCATGAGATTCCAAAGATTTTCTCCTATGTTTCTTTTCCTAGTTTTACATGTCTGTGATCCATTTGGAATTAATTTTTGTATAAAATACGAGACTTTGGTGAAGATTCTTTTTTATTTTCATCTGCTGGTGTTCAGCTGCTCTCATATTGTCTGTTGAAGGGGCTGGCCATCTTCCAATGAATTGCTTTGCTCTCTCTCAAAATCTGTTGGGCCTTTTGGGTTCCTATTTTGTTCTGTTGATGTATGTGTATCATTACATAGTGATAGTTATGACCATATATAATATATCTTGTTTTGTAATAATACATCTAATAATAAGTTATAGAATAAATCTTGATATTGAGTAGACAATTCTTTCACTTTATTACTTTTCAAGATTGTTTTTAGCTATTCTGGTTCCTTTATCTTTGGTATAAATTCTAGAATAATCTTGTCTAAATCTCTAAAAACTTACTAGGTTTATTAAGAATTACATTAAACCTTTTGAGGAGAAGTGACATTTTTAGTGTGTTGAATCTTCCAATCTATGAATGTGGTGTATTTATTTAAATCTTCTTTGATTTTTTTCATCAGCATTGTGTTGTTTTTAGCACACAAGCTCTCTGTATTTTTTGTTAGATTTGTACCTGTGTATTCTTGTTGGTGGTTTAAGAATCATTTCCTGAGATGTATTTGCCTCAAACGGATAAAACTGTGAGCAAAGCTGAAAAGTCCAGAAATAGTGATGAACTTCCTAAGGGGGTGTAGGTGTATTTGGGTTTCTGTTGCAGTGATCTTCAACATGGATGTGTATGTGTGGGTCATCAGAGTCTGAAAGACTGGCATTCACATTATTTGGCAGATTCTCTCCTTACCATCTTATGATTCTAAGTGGGTTTCTTTGTAGATTTTTCAACAGAGATTTTTCTATAGGTTAAGGTTTTTAAATACCCAGTCCCTATTTCTACTTGTGACCATCAGTTAATAAATTGGCCTTCTGGTTACTCATCTTTTTCTGTCATCTTGGTTAATAATAACCTGCCTCTTGATCCATTTGTGATGACAAAAATCAAGTTCCTAACTGAGCACTGAGTTCGTGGACATGATTAGTTAGCCAATGTAAACGTCAGTTTTCCTGAGGATCCCTGAATATGCCCCATACCCTTCCTTCAATCTATAGAAGTATTAAAACTGCAAATCGAAATTATAAAGTTGTGTAAACACACAGAACATAGAAGATAGCAAATGTTTTTCATTTGGCTATTAATAATTGAGTTAGTTCAATATCATATAATCACATTATGTTGATGTCTTCCTCTTACCTATTGGTTACTTCCTCTTTCTTTAAAAGGTATCTATGGAAGAGAATTGATTGTGGTCAGAAATCCCAGGAATTTATTTTTTATTTGCAAAGAATGCATTGAACTATATGAAAATTGCATGTTCTTTTTAGTGTTCAAAAGGTGAAAGTGAAGTTGCTCAGTCATGTCCAACTCCCCATGGATTGTGGCCTACCAGGCTCCTCCGTCCATGGAATTTTCCAGGCAAGAGTACTGGAGTGGGTTGCCACTTCCTTCTCCAGAGGATCTTCCTGACCCAGGGATTGAACCTGGGACTCCTGCATTGCAAGCAGATGCTTTACCCTCTGAGCCACTTAGAACTGACTAAATTTTCAAACCATCATTGAAATGTTATTCTTCTCAGTTTTCAGAAGAAAATGCAAATAAAATGAAGAAAATATATGGGGAATTCTGTAGCCATCACAAAGAGGCTGTTAGCCTCTTTAAAGAACTCCAGCAGAATAAAAAGTTTCAGAATTTTATTAAGGCAAGTATTTTAAAACTCTTACAAAATGGTAAGCCAATGTAAAGTTCATGCTTGTTTTTTACATGATCTAGGCAAGTTTCACATCTAGGTACTGTTTTTCAGGGAAGAAGGAAGTGATATGTTTCTGGCAAAGAAAGAAGACTGCTTTTTCTGTGTTAGTAAAATATTCTCCCAAATCACTTGCTTTTGTATTTGTATTTGTGAAGACATGTTGTCCATACTTCTGAACACCTTTGTAGTATCTTATGAAGCTATTTCATGCTGTGACAAGTAATAAGTCAGAAGAGTCACAGTAAAAATAAAGAATCCACTTCAGCCCCACTGGATTAATTGCAAGCAAATCCGTGACACACCTCATTTCATATATAACTTGTATCTCTGAACAATATATATTTTTAAAAATTACAGTGGAGTTATTACACTTAACAATAATTCTTTAATATCTTCAAAGAGTTGTCCAGTATTCAAAATTCCATGATTATCTCATAAAATTGGATTGCTTAAATTAGGATCTGACTAAGGTTTAGATATTGTATGCAGGGCTTATGTTTTTAGATCACCTTTAAATTGAATGTGCCCCATCCCATTTTTTTTGGTGTCCAACTTATTGAAGGAATTTGTCCCTTACAGTTTCACAGACCCTAATTTTTTTATCTACCGTTCTAGGAATGCTACCAGATTCTCCTTTTTTAAAAAATACATATGTATTAAGAACTTGAAAAGAAGACTGAGGTTTTTAGAAAAAAGTTGCCCTGATTAGAGGAAACTTTAAGTACTGTAATAAAGAACAACAAATATAGAGGAAAACCTGTTGGGAAAACAAATAGTTAATTGCAAACTCCTGTTCAAAATATAACTGATTTCTGACTATTTTTCAAAACTTTTGCTATTCATGAATCTTCGCACTTATATGTGTTAAAACTTGCTTATTTTGGAATTAACTATATCAGAGTAACTTGAAACTTATTAATCTTGGAGATTTGGGTTGTTGATATTAATTTCACAGTATACAATGTAATGAAAATAATGTTGTTTTAATTAATGATCATGCATGCTTGTCTGAATAGAATGATACCATTGCAGATTCTTTGTATTGTTAAATTCCTACCTAAAAAGAAAATGCAGGTAGTGTTTGTGTATATTAAAATATATATGCATATATATTTTAAGCTCCGAAATAGTAATCTTCTGGCTCGACGCCGAGGAATTCCAGAATGCATTCTGCTGGTCACTCAGCGCATCACAAAATACCCTGTCTTGGTGGAAAGGATATTGCAGTATACAAAGGGTGAGTGATGACTTCTGGGATCAACATTTGCCTCTTTCGTTAGGTTTAAACATAGCTGAGGTGTTGTAAACAGCTATGAATGATTGTGGCATCTGATTCTAAAGATTGTTCATTATAGAAAAACTGTAAAACCTTAGGATTTGGATCCATTTTGAAAAGTTCTCTTTCAGAATGTGACTTGGCCAATAGTCTGAATGCCTCCAAGCAGCCCAAAGCAAGTAGGCTTCCTCATACTCTGACCCTGCCTTTCCCATCTCTATTTCCCCCATATCCAAACCTTAATACCTCTTCTTCTTCATCTTCCTATTACCCTCCCAGCAGTGATTTGTTAGATTGAGGATGATTTATGAAGCAGCTATTTTTGACCCTGTCAACTCGTCAAAGACTAATATCTGGGTATCCTCTGAGACTCTGTTAATCCACATGGCTGCTCTGTAAGCTCCTTGAGGGGTTATTAGTTCAATAGGTAGTCCTGTAGTTGGTACAAATAGGTTATCAATAATAGAACAGTGCAGTGAATGGATAGGTAAAAGTACCTGTTCCTCAAGGATCAGGCTTATTGATCATGAGTGAATTATTAGGAAGGTAGTGTATTATGTTAACAAGGGCTTTGGTTTGACTTTGTGTAAATTCGCGTGGCCATTACGGATACTTGGCTCTGCTACTTATTAGCTGGGCAAGTTAATGAAATGAGCCCCAGTATTCTCCACTACCAAATGAGAATACTAGTCCTTATCTTATGGAATTGGTGTGAGGGTTAAATAAGATGGCCTCAGAAAGTGCTCAGTATATAGCCTAATATAAATAAGGTGCTTGATGAGTGGGAGCTGTTTTTATTATCTTTATTATGATCAGTTGACTTGAAGATCATGAAAATGATAATGCCCACTCTAGAAAGTCAGCTTTTAACATCCTTTCATTGGTAGGGGTCTTGGTGGGTAGAGACGCATGACAGTCTTTCCATTTTTTTAGTCCCATTAGAATGTGAGTTCAGTCAGGAATGGTAGCGCCCATTCCTTATGTCCCATTTTTATTGCTTCATATAATTAATATACAAGAAAATATAAGCACAATATAAAGAGACATGCTTCATAATTTTGTTCTTGGTGAAAGAATGAAAACAAAATTAAGACTTTCAGTTTGTATCATGGTTATATTTTCTTTCTTAATTTTAATGTACGTCTAAGAGCTGTCAGATTGTGTGAGGTCAGCTACTGCTGCTCCAGGAGTCGTCCCATGTCAATTTCCAGGTAGCGTGTGAGACAGTGATTGCGACTTGGTGTGTCAGAAGTGAGCTGTCACAGTGACTGAGTGAACTCTGCCTCCTTAGTTAAGTCAGACCTCTCGCCCAGTTCTTTCTCTGGCTTCTGGGCCCACGAGCTCCTGGGACTCTACTAGGGTAATGCCTTTGGAACGTGATTAGATACCCGTCACCTGGAGATCTTGTTTACAAGCAGAGTCTGCTTCAGTAGGACTGAGGCAGAACCCAAGGCCAGCATTCCTGACAAGACTTCTGGGTGGCGCGCACATTCCTGCACTTTTGAGTTGCAGGCTGTTAAAAGACAGTGATTTATCCCTGAAGATCAGAAGACTTGGAGCCTTTTCTTGCCTTATTTTAAGTCACTTTGTAATTCAACTTTGATTTTCTCTACTCAGCTTTCCTATATTTGAAATACACTCTTTATAAAGAAGAATCTTTATTTTTGGTGGTGGAGATTGCAGCTTAGGTGAGTGACAGGGTAGTAAGGTTGCAAAGTAAAGGCAGTAGGCTCTATCGTGGGCAATGAGAAAATCTCCCTTGTTAACCACGGTGTCACAATCTGTTGCTTGGCTGACTGACTAAGCCTTCATGTACCCGTTTAAGGCATTTAGAGCCTGGAACGTTTAGATCCTTTGGAGGACAAGTCCTTATTCCATTTCACTGCTCTTTCTGCGTATTTACTTCTGGTGCTCTAGGCTCTAGAGAATCTTTTATTTTCTCTGTCGACCTTCTTTTCTTCTCTCCTTCTAGCGATTTCTGAGTTCCTGAAACTTTCCCTTTCAGTTCCATTCACCTCAATAAACATCAATTAGTTTTTTAAACATCAAATTTAGAAAACAGTTAAATTTACTTCATCAGAAGCTCCAGGAAGCTGTTGCAGAAACTCCTCTAGAAGTTTTTCTTCAGATAGTCTAGAGATAAGAGATTTGGCCTGGATTTCAAAGAATCGTAGTTGGGCTGATGATTATCTACTCTGTTGGCATAGCTGACTTAGCCACTCAGCACAGTGCCTTGGTCCCAATTTTTGAGGCTGAAATAGATGTTCTAATACATATTATTAGTATATTTATCTTTATGCTAATGCAGTTGTAAACTATAATTTTGAATGTTACTTTTCATGGAGCAAGGGATCCAGGAAGGGAAATGAGGCTGGTGTCCATTGAAGTCACACTGCAGCCTCCTTTTGAGAAAGGATTCCAGGTTGGGGTTGTAGCTCAGTGAAGTTCTGAGGAGCCTGGTGTGGGGACTGCTTGATTACTCATGTCTGGGCAGGTGGAAGGAAGGCTGAACTTGGGATATGACAGTCACTGCTCCAGGGAAGAAGGTCAGCCCAGTCTCTAGAACTCAGACAGCATGTTGTCACAGTGTTCCTGCTGAAGTATCTGATAAGTAAATCTTCTTAAGGACACATTTTAACCATCCTTTTGGGCAGGAGGGATGCAGAGTGATGATAGAATATTTGAATTTTCCCCCTCTTTTTTTAATATTGGCGTTTAGTTGATTAACAATGTTGTGATAGTTTCAGGTGTACAATAAAGTGATTCAGTTATACATGTTCCTATCTAGATTGTTACATAATATTCAGCAGAGTTGTGTGTACTATACAGTAGGTTCTTGTTGGTTGTCCATTTTAAATGTACCACTGTGTACATATCAGTTCCAAACTCCCTAATATTTGAAGTTAGTCCAACATTTTTGCTATGGGATTTCTGCTCTTTAGATGATGTATTTAACTTTTTTTTTTTTTAACATTGAATAAAAAGTGTCTCCCTGAGTGCTCTGGCTTATTGATTGGTGTCTGTTCTTTCTTTTTCCCATGCAGAGAGCACTGAAGAACAGAGAGACTTATGCAAAGCACTTTGCTTAATTAAAGACATGATTGCAGCTGTGGATTTAAAAGTCAGCGAATACGAGAAAAAACAAAAATGGCTAGAGATCCTAAATAAGATCGAAAACAAAACATACACCAAGCTCAAAAATGGCCATGTGTTTAGGAAACAGGCACTGATGAGCAAAGAGAGGACCCTGTTATACGATGGCCTTGTCTACTGGAAAACTGCTACAGGTCGTTTCAAAGGTACTGTGGCTCTCACAGACCAGTTTTTCTCTAATGCACATTATTCATTTAATAGAGGACAGATTTTCCAAAGAAAAATGGTTCAGCAATGCAGGCACCCACACAAACTGTGGGTCAGTGGAAAGATTTCTGTAGGGTCGAGTTGGAAACCTGAACAGACAGAGGTGGCCCCCACTACATACCTTTGGGGAGAGTTTGCTGCCCGCAAGCAAAAGGCTTCCTAAGTGTTGCATGGGTTTTCCAGTTTGCGATGTCTGAATCAAAGGCACTGAGAATCCTAATTGGTGGCATGGAAATATTGTTCTGGAAAATATGCCTACACACCCAGAGTCTACTGTATGCCAAGCCAGCCCAGGGCTCAGACCATTGAGGAGAGAAATAAACTCTAAACATCTTTGGTACTGAGTGACATAGTGCATGAATATACATGTTGCCATTGGGGGTGTTCGCTACTGAGCAGGCAGTCATCTGTTGGTCTGGTCAGAGTCTAAGACAATTTATTCTGATCCTTAAGGAATGATTCTATAGCTAGCACCTTGCCTGAGGCTTTGTCAACACTGGCCACTGGACTTAATAGGACCTTTGTTTTCACTGAATATTTTTCTTCCATTTTTGAAAGCTACAACATTAAATTTTGGTGGAGATTTAGCTGTACCGACAGTGACACACACAAGCATGCACTTAAATGCCACTTACTTACTATGTTATCTCTAAAGTAAGCCTTTAGCTATCATAATATAGGCATTTTAATAAAAGTTTTATAATTAGACTAAATCTTAGCTTATTAATATTTAGTTTGTTTAAACAGGAAATGAGAATTTTAATAAGGGCATTGAATTGTGGTTTGCTTCATTTAATACTAGTGATTTTTTTTCTTTGAAGATATCCTCGCTCTACTTCTAACTGATGTGCTGCTCTTTTTACAAGAAAAAGACCAGAAATACATCTTTGCAGCTGTTGTAAGTATTCAGCCATGTTCAATTACTTTAATCCCACATCTTCTTGGAAAATGCCTGAAATGCCTAGTGAAATTAAATGGTCATTGACAAGATCATGCCTGTGGTATCTTCCCATTATCAGTGATTACAGTGTTCAGTAACAAGCATCCAGTTGGTTTTCCAAGCATGATATGAGTTGATTTATCATGACCAAGAGTCAATTGATGCAGCAATTTGATCAATTGTGAAAATATTGAAGTATTTTGATACTAGTTGGTGAATGTGTGCTTAGTCGCTCAGTTGTCTCCAACTCTTTGCAACCTCATGGACTGCAGCCGGCCAGGCTCCTCTGTCCATGGGGATTCTCCGGGCAAGAATACTGGAGTGGGTTGCCATGCCCTCCTCCAGGGGATCTTCCCAACCCAGGCATCGAACCCAGGTCTCCCGCATTGTAGGCAGATTCTTTACTGACTGAGCCACCAGGGGACCCTCTGCTGCTTGACTATCTTGGTCTTCCCTTCAGAAACCCCCTCCCCTCCCATTCCTGACTTACCAGCAACTGAGATATTAATGCTGCTTCCCTGGTGGCTCAGAGGTTAAAGTGTCTGCCTCCAATGCGGGAGACCTGGGTTCGATCCCTGGGTCAGGAAGATCCCCTGGAGAAAGAAAAGGTAACCCACTCCAGTATTCTTGCCTGGAGAATCCCATGGACAGAGAAGCCTGGTAGGCTACAGTCCACGGGGTTGCAAAGAGTCAGACATGACTGAGCGACTCCACTTTCTTTCTTTCTTTCTTTCTTTCTGGCACCTCACTCTCTTTACCCCTGTTGGGCAGGGCCTGCTGTACCAGTTGCTACCTCCATTTGTGCTGTCCCTTCTGCCAAACATGAGAATACCATCCTGGTATCTGAAGTGTAAAGAGGCTTCTTTCTTCATTCTCCCATAGTGGCTATTAGATAATAAGGCTGTTCATAGAACACTTATCTTTGTACTGTGTTATTTAATCTCATTGCCAGCACAGAGTGAGACATAGAATAGCAGTAAACCCAATATTTTATAGCATGTCTTATGCAGCATCTTGTGGCCCACAGTGACTCACTTAAAGATGGAAGATGCCGTCAATTAACCTCTTATCAGCATTGTGAAGCATCAGGCCCTGCTATAGGAAAGAATTTAAGATGCGGTACCACTGTGAGCAGCCTAATGGAAGCTCTCTACAATGTTGGTATTTGTCATCCATTGATTGATATGGAATGAACTACTAAACAGAATCGGCCACTTGATGTAATCACCAGTGGGTGTGATGTAACAATGAGACTGAACGTAGAAGTTCCTTTACCTCTTTTCCTTGGGCAGAGGTTGTCAACTCCAGTGTCCTCAGGGATTGGGCAGGAAATATATTAATAAATGAGTAAACCAGCCCGGACTCTTGCTGTCAAGGAGCTGATAATGGGAGAGACTGCAGTGAACTGGTGAATTCATGCCCTTTCCTGAAGAGGGCAGGATGACTCAGCCATTGCCTGTGTTTTAAATGAGGGTATGGGCCCAGGGTTGCCAACCTTCTGCTTTCCCCTAAAACTCAGAAATCTAGTGTTTTTATTTTAAAACGGTGAAATGCACAGTTTTTAGAGACTGGAAAATTATTTTTAAAAAAGCTCTCTGCAAGCTGACCTAGGCCTTGCGTCACTAGTTTTTGACATCTGTCTCCAAAGTAGCCAGGTTCCCTCCATTCCTAGAGATATAATTTGAATTCTTGATCATCCTTAGTGTCCCTGTGTGGTTCATATGAGTAATCATGGTCCTGCCCTGATGCCTCCTGGTCTATGGTGGTTAAATGGAAGCTACTTTCTATCCACTGACCTGTTTTTCATTTTTAAAATATCTGACCCCACTACCTCCTCTTCTGCAACACTAAACTACTAGTTCAAATTATATGTGTGTGTGTGTGTGTGTGTGTGTGTGTGTGTGTGTGTGTATTCAAACTCACTCTGCCTCTGCCTCTTTATGTACAGAGGCTACTGACCTTGTAAGCTGAGGAAGCAGAAACAGCATTGCAAGAAGGAAGGTAGATAAGGTCTTATATAGTAAACCCATAATTGAGCAAGGGATATTAAACATGCTCACAGGTGCTCCCCAATTAGAAAGCGCAGCATTCTAAAAGCTTTGGCACAAAGCAGCTTTGACTTCCACGAGTAGAGGCAGCACCCAAGACCAATGGTTTGTCCCATGGTGGGTTGGTTTCTGGTGTTTGCTTCTCTTAAGAATTGGATGAAGATAGAGTGAAGTGATCCTCTGGTCATACTCTTGCACACAACTTCAGATGTGGTGAAGCTGGGTGATGCTGAAAGTGAAGAGGAACTAAAAAGCCTCTTGATGAAAGTAAAAGTGGAGAGTGAAAAAGTTGGCTTAAAGCTCAACATTCAGAAAACGAATGAGTGAACTCCGGGAGATGGTGATGGACAGGGAGGCCTGGCATGCTGCGATTCATGGGTCGCAAAGAGTCGGACACGACTGAGCGACTGAACTGAACTGAACTGAAGGAGTCAGTAGGGAGGGCTGGAGCGGCGTGTTCTGGATAAAGGCGTCTCTTGGTTCCTGAGGCAGAAGCAAAGCTGCATGCTGCAGCCAGCTCTGTAAACAGTGGTGGAAGCCACAGACCAAAGAAGATTCTTCATATTTAGCCCCCAGATTGTTCATTGTGTAGGAATTCTTTTGGCCATTTGTTCAACTATAGCAACCTACCAAAATTAGCATTATCCATGTTTTTTATTCATCTTTGAATCCCCAGTGCTTAGAAGGAGGCCCTGAAGGATCACAGTAAATGTTGATAGGAAAAATGATTTAATCAGCCAAATTTGACTTTGTTCCTATTTCCGTCTGATGGAATTATGCCAAATAGAGTTCTACAAACATTTACTGACTTGCCTACTTTATTCAAAACAATGTGTTAGGTATATGAAGATGAATTAGACCCACTTCTGCTCACTAAGAGCTCACCTATCTGTTGGTGAGAACAAGAGGCATTTGCATGTGGGAGTGAGCCTCTGTGCTTGGTACTGTGGTAGCAGGAGACATTGGTCCTGGAGAATCTAAGGTCTTGCCTTTCCTTGCTTACCTTTCATTTTAATAGATTTCTCTGGTGATTGGGGTTCTGTATGCATCACCTTGTTAAAACAGTGTTGCTGTTAAGTGCCAAATCCAAGGGTCACTTTAGGTCTTCCAACCCTCTTAATCTAGTCATAATATTTGATACACTGTTTCCGTGCCCTTCTAGAAAAGTCTCTCTATCCCTCACTACTGCCTTTTTTGATATTTTTTCTTATTGCTCTGATTGTTCTTTTTAAATGATATCTTTTAAAATCATCAATTCCTAAGGACATTGTCTTGCATCCTCGTTTTCCATCCCCTCTTCACCTTACCCTGTTCATTGGAGATCTTACCCACTTCCACAGCTCTTTCGGAAAGGCTGCAGTGAGATATTTCCCTAATACTGTCTCTTTCCTTAGCTATAGTGTTTTGTGAGACCCTTCCTTTAAGGAGGATACTGTTTCATCTGCACCTCATCCTGTTTTCTGTAGGATCAGAAGCCATCAGTTATTTCCCTTCAGAAGCTCATTGCTAGGGAAGTTGCGAATGAGGAGAGAGGAATGTTTTTGATCAGCGCTTCATCTGCTGGTCCCGAGATGTATGAAATCCATACCAACTCCAAGGAGGAAAGAAATACCTGGATGAGACGGATCCAACAGGCAGTAGCAAGGTAGCACTTCCTTCTGTCCACTATTGTGGGAATGGACTTGTTCTGTTGGGGAAAATAATCTAACCATGTCTCCCCTGCATGAAAGCTCAGCCTCAGCTAGAAGGGTCTGCTCCCTGCGCCCTGCTCCTGCCTGCCATAGCCCCTCACCTGCATCCTTGTTCTCCACGCCTCCCTGCATGTAACGCCCCGTCTCCCTCTGCCTGTGTGACTCCCGCCCATCTTGGTACAGCTGTGACCCAGCGTCTTCATGAAGACCTCCTCAGTTCCACTGGTCTCTTCCTAACCTGAAATTCCTTAATACCTGCTCCCAAAGCATTTATTTGATGCTTGATATCTGCTACTGCCTTGTAGCTATTATTTTATTTATATATATATGTTTGGTTATTAGATTGGAAGCTCCTTGAGGGCAGGGACCATGTCTTCTGTTTTTCCGTGTCCATAATTCGGAATTCATTCAATAAACATTTTTAGACCAGTGGATCTGTATCAGCTGACCCCTCATTGCTGGTGCTGTGACAGTTTTTATAAATGGGGGTGTGAGGGTGATCATTCTTAATGGTAATTTGACTAAATCTTGAAAGATGTATAAAATTCCTCCACCTCCACTGCACTCCACCCAGCCTGGCACACTACCTCCATCTGCCTCTAGTCTCTCTACTCTTACCCTCATTGAGAATGGAAATACCCAAATGCAGTAGAAAGCAAAAAGCGTTCTTTTAATTGTACCTACTCCTGGCATTGGTATTGTGTGTGTATAAGTGTATGTTTGTGTATGTGTGTGTTTGTTGGAATATTTGAGTCATCCTAAACTGCTCACTTTGAAGCTCCCTTATATTTTGCAAGCTCCATTATATACTCAAGAAAACCAAATCTCTTGGCCAGGGGGCATGATGAATTCTTTTTATGCTGAATTTTTCTTTTCCGAATCATTCTTCTGCCAAGTTCCCATGTCTTTCTAATGAACCTAAAGAGACCTGGGTATGGTTTCAGTTGTCTCTCTTGACTGTTGTCTTTTAAAGTTGCCCAGAAGAAGAAGGAGGAAGGACAAGTGAGTCTGATGAAGAGAGGAGGAAAGCTGAAGCCAGAGTGGCGAAGATTCAGCAATGTCAAGGTACAGTGCAGGCGCCTCGCGTTCCTGGTCACGCGGTTGTCCTTGGAGACTGGGAAAGCCCAGGTGGCGTGAATAGGAGTTCAGGACTAAATAATTAATTTTGTGCACCCAAGACCCACCCTGACTGCTCTCACAAAATGTATATGTATTAATATATATTGTCACTAGAAGTGCTCAAATAAAATGACTCCCTACCTCTTCCTCCTTAGTGATTAAAATATATATGTTTAAAATTCTGCATATCACATGACAGTAGTTGCGGGCAGTATGGTGCAGATAGGCATGGGAATTGTTGTCTAGTGTTTTAAAAATTTAATGAATTTATTTTTGGCTCTGCCGGGCCTTTGCTGCCGCACAGGCTTTTCCCTAGTTGTGGTGAGTGGGGGCTGCTCTCTGGTTGTGGTGTTTGGGTTTTAATTCCACGTACAGATTCCTGGGTGGAGAGAAGCCGTGTTGCAGGAGCGTCTCTGGTTGTGGAGCGCGGGCTCTAGAGCGCAGGCTCAGGGGTCGTGGCGCGCGGGTTTAGTTGCTCCATGGCACGTGGGCTCCTCCTGGACCAGGGAGCGAACCCGTGTCTCCTGCATCGGTAGGCGGATGCTTCACCACTCAGCCACCAGGGAAAGCCCTGTGTCTTGTGTTTTGATTTTAGATCCCAGCGCTATTAGGCCACAGTTGACTGACTTTGGACAAGGACCACAGTAGCTCTGGTCCTTGGTTTCCGAATCTGTGAAATAAGGAAATTAAATGAGCTCAGTGATTCTCACCTCTCACTGGGCATTAGAATCACTTGCAGAGGTCTTTAAAAATTCTGATGCCTGGACTTCACCCTTAGCCAACTCACCCAGAATTTGAGGGCAGTGGGCTATACGCGCCGGTATTTTAAACTCCCCTCTGATGATTCTGAGGCAGACTGAGAAGCCCTGGATTCACTGCTGGTTGTGGTCCCTTTAAGCTCTAAGAATTCTGTGACATGCTGAAATTAGAGGAAGACGATGCATGTGAAGATGGTTAAAGAAATTGGATGTTGAGAAACCAAAAACGTAAACCGGTATGTTTGGTTTTGACCAGGACTGGCTGAAGGCCGAGCCTTCCAGCCCTGGCATTGTTTTCCCTTGTGGGAAGCGCTCATCATGGACAGTGCCGCCTCAATTTTCATTCCTGAGCTTCATGTTTAGTCTTAATAGAAAACAGCCTGAATAAACAAAGACTGGCTTTGCAAGGTTTTCTGGAATTAGGGGAATTGGAAAGGAAACGAACGTTTATTGAGTGCAACAAATTTACAGAAGAGACAGTGGAAGATGTTTAATTATCTGCTGGAAGCTACAGTCACCAAATAGAAAGTTAGGATTTGAATCTATGTTTGTCCCACCCAATGACTTGTACTTGACCTGTTCAACTGTCCTGCTTGCTAATTAGCAACATTTTTGTCTTAGAGCCTGGGTTTTCATTTGTTGTATTCATGTGATAATTTTCAATGGTAAATACTATTTCTTAGAAATACTCAGTAACCAAGATCAACAAATTTGCACATATTTGGAAGAGAAGCTGCATATCTACGCGAAACTTGGAGAACTGAGTGGATATCAGGATGTCCATCTAGAGCCCCACCTCCTCATTCAACCAGACCCTGGAGAGCCTCCCCAGGCAGCCTCATTACTGGCCGCAGCACTGAAAGAGGGTAAGTGGCTTCCAAAAGGATTTTTCTCAACAGGTTCCCAAAATGTTTATTAAGCAGCTACTATGTGCCATGTGTTGTGGTCTTGAAGCTGAAGATATAGCAGAATAAATCCTTATTATTCAGAGACAGAGTGCTTATTGATTCTAGAAACAGCAAAATATATTTTTTTAAAAAATGTCAGTTTGGTTCAAGTGCTATGAAGGAAAATAAGGATAAGGGGAATAGAGAGTGATGGGGTTGGGGAGATTCTGTTTTTGATAGGATGACCAGGGAAGGGCTCTTTGATATGGTGATATGTGAGCAGACAAGAAGAAAGTGAGAAAGCAGAGTAGACAACTGGGGAAAGAATGTTCCAGATTGGAGAACTGCAGGTGCAAAGGGCCTGAGGCAGGCGAGCACCCCGCTTGTTGGCGGAACAGCAAGGGGGACAATGCAGGTGGAGTGAAATAGGGGTGGCGAGTGGCAGGAGATGAATTAGAGCACCTAGGACGTGGGTTACGTAGATGAGATCAAGGTTAAGTGCTTTCAGTTTCATTGTGAGTGACATGGGAAGCAGTACAGAGTTTTGAGTAGAGGAATGTCTTGATTTGTGTTTTTAAAGGAGCCCTCTGAGCACACTGTGGAGAATAACAGAGTCTAGGGCATAACCGCGGGAGTTGCTGGCTGAGGTAGAGTGGAGGACGAGGTCAATGAAGGGGAAAAAGTTAGGGAGATGAGAGGCCAGGGTGTGGGAGGACCATGTTCATAGAGTTGCAATGACAGAGAATTTTGACAAGAGTAGCGTTGGGGGAGGGGAGAGGACTTACGCCAGGTGCCGTGTAGCTTGAGAATCTGTAGATGAATGACAACCAGGAGGGCCAGTAAGTGGTGTAATCTGGTGGCATAAAATTCAAAGGAAAAACAGGTTTAGGGAGGAAATAGGGCTAATAGACTTGAAGTGACAATAGGGACGGAGGGCTTGGGAGATAAAAAAGCCACCACAGGGGATCCTGTCATTCAGCACATGGGTTGATAACTTACAGACCGTGGACTAAACGCGTCCCGCCTCCCGCCGCGTGTTTTGATAGCAATAGTGCTGTTGGGTCACAGGCACGCCCATGCGTTTCCTGTTGTCTGTGGCTGTTTCCTGGCTACAGTGGCAAAGGTGAATAGTTGCAACAGGTAACTGAATAGTTGCAGCAGGCCCACAAAGCCTAAAATATTTACTCTCTGGTTGTTTGCAGAAAACATTTGGTAAGTTCTGTCTTAGAAATCTCAGAACACTACCTCTGGAAGAGGATTTAGAAATCATGGAATCTGTGGCATCTGTCTCACAGCTGAGGAAACTGAGCTCTTAAGGAGGGCTTGTGTGCTTAGTCGCTCAGTCATCTTGGACTCTTTGCGACCCCATGGACTGCAGCCCACCAGGCCCCTCTGTCTATGGGGATTCTCTAGGCAAGAATACTGGAGTGGGTTGCCATGCCCTTTTCCAGGGTATCTTCCCAGCCCAGGAATCGACCCCAGGTCTCCTGCATTGCAGGTGGATTCTGTAGTGTCTGAACCACCAGGAAAGCCCAAGAATATTGCCGTGGGTAGCCTATCTGTTCTCCAGGGGAACTTCCCGACCCAGGAATCAAACCAGGATCTCCTGCATTGCAGACGGATTCTTTACCAGCTGAGCTACCTGGAAAGCCTGAGGAGGGCATAGAGGTGATCTAAAGTGGAGTCCACTGATGGAGAATCTCTCACTCATTCATTCATCAGATATTCATTAAGCATCTACCTACCATGTGCATACCAGACCACCTTACCTGCCTCCTGAGAAATCTATAAGCAGGTCAAGAAGCAACAGTTAGAACTGGACATGGAACAACAGACTGGTTCCCAATTGGGAAAGGAGTACATCAAGGTTGTATATTGTCACCCTGCTTATGTAACTTATATGCAGAGTACATCATGTGATATGCCGGGCTGGATGAAGCACAAGCTGGAATCAAGATTGCCAGGAGAAATATCAGTAGCCTCACATATGCAGATGACACCACCCTTATGGCGGAAAGTGAAGAGGAGCTAAAGAGCCTCTTGATGAAAGTGAAAGAGGAGAGTGAAAAGCTGGCTTCAAACTCAACATTCAGAAAACTTAAGATCATGGCATCTGGTCCCATCACTTCATGGCAAATAGATGCGGAAACAATGGAAACAGTGACAGACTTTTTTTTTTGGCTCCAAAGTCATTGCAGATGGTGACTGGAGCCATGAAATTAAAAGACCCTTACTCTTTGGGAGAAAAGCTATGACCAACCTAGACAGCATATTAAAAAGCAGAGACATTACTTTGCCAGCAAAGGTCTGTCTAGTCAAAGTTATGGTTTTTCCAATAGTCATGTATGGATGTTAGGGTTGAACTATAAAGAGAGCTGAGCACCAAAGAATTGGTGCTTTTGAACTGTGGTGTTGGAGAAGACTCTTGAGAGTCCCTCTGACTGCAGGGAGATCAAACCAGTCAGTCCTAAAGGAAATCAGTCTTGAATATTCGTTGGAAGGACTGATGCTAAAGCTGAAACTCCAATACTTTGGTCCCCTGATATGAAGAGCTGACTCATTGGAAAAGACCCTGATGCTGGGAAAGATCGAAGGTAGGAGGAGAAGGGGATGACAGAGGATGAGGTGGTTGGATGGCATCACCGACTCGATGCACATGAGTTTGAGCAAGCTCCAGGAGTTGGTGATGGACAGGGAGGCCTGGCGTGCTGCAGTCCATGGGGTTGCAGAGAATCAGACTCGACTGAGCAGCTGAACTGAACCATGTGCACTATTGTTGGTGCCAACTAAGGAAAGAGTAATGCTTTCATAAAAATCCCTAGTAAACAGTACACAAAGAAACAAGGTAATTTCAGAAAGCCACAAGAAAATAAGATAATGGGATTGGATGAGGGGAAGGCTTTACTGTAGAGAGGTCAGGGAAGACTCTCTAAGGTTATGTTTTGAGGTGAGAATTGACTGATGAGAAGCCAACTGTCTGGAGACCTAGGGGAGGACAATTCCTGGGCCGAGAGAATGTGAGCTTTGTAGCCCCTACATCGGGAATGAACTTGGCATGTTCAATGAAAGAAGGAAGGGCAGGTGGCAGGAGGCAGAGGAGACTGTGCTATGGGTGGGCAGGGACCAGATATTTGTAGACTGTGGTTAAAGAGGGAGAGAGAGATTTTATTCCAAAACCAATGGAAAGTTAGTTGGAAGCTTTTAATCATGGGTGTAGCCTGATCTTATTTGTGTCTTGAAAAGAATGAGGGTTGATGAATGGAAAACAAGATCAGAAGGAGAATAGTTTGCCTGGAGACTGTTAAGAAGCAGTTACAATGAGAGAGACTAGGACCTTGGTCTAGACCAGGACTATTGGCAATGCAAGTAGGGAGAAGTGGGTAGAGATGAGAGAGGTTTTAGAAATAAAGCCCAAAGGCTGGATTGACATGAGCCGGGGGCCCTCTCATTATCCGTGATGATATCTTTATCACATAAGTTACCTGCTCGCAATTTTAGCCTGTGGTGCTCTGATACCTGGCTGGTAGATCTTGGTGCTGATGTGCATTGCCCTACAGTAGAGTTAGTTGTATGTGTCTCTTTCCTCCTCTGCAAACTCACCTTATTACTTAGCAGATGCCCAGTGGCCCCCAAACAGAGTAGGTGCTCAATGACTAGTTGCTAAATTGAATCACTGGACAGAGTGTTTTAGAAATATTTGTAGAATCCTCAGAGTTATACTATTCACCATGCTAATTGCAAACTTTTCATTGTCATTAAAAACTTGCCTTTCTTGGTGTGGTGTTTCCCAGTCTTACCAGATCTCAAGAGTAGCCTTTGGTTCTCTTTAAAATTCAACTCCTCTGTTTTCTTCTCTGGATAATCTGATCCAGTAGGTTGAGAGTCAGGATTGGGAACCTGTATTTTATTTAAGGCATGTTTGGGGAAATTCTCTTTTGAAGAATAACTAATATTTCTGAGTAGTAAGTTTAAAAATCTTAATGCCTGATATTATATTTAAATTAACTGAGTTTCAGGAAGTTTTTTTAAAGCATACTATTTTACTGAAAGTTGCATTTGAATTATTTTTATACTGTGAGTTAAAAAAAAATTGAATTCTGTATCATAAAATGATACTGAAATATTGGTCTAAATTTCAGGTGGGTAAACTTTTTCTGTAAAGGGCCGGATAGTAAATATTTTAGGCTCTACAGGCCATGTACAGTTTTGGGGAACACAGTCTTCTTTGTGCATAGATGTGTATTTAATACAACTGTAAAAAAGGTAAAAGTCATTTTTAGCTCCTGGGCCATATAAAAACAGACACAGGTAAAATACAGTTTGCTAACCCCTGAACTAAGTAAAAAATGTGTGTGTGTGTATTTTAAATTGGCTTTTGTTTTCTTCCTCCTCCTTAGCTGAGAGTCTGCAAGTGGCAGTGAAGGCTTCCCAGATGAGTGATGCATGCCAGTCCCCTGAGGAAGGTTGTGGAGAACCTGCTTTGCCGGACGTGCTGAATTCTCAGGACGCACCGGGATCGTCTACTGCTTGTAAGTGAGCATGTGGCCTTTGCAGTGAGCCTGGGCACAGACCTGGAGCGTAGAGTGGGCACATAAAATGAAGGCAACAACTGTGCCCTGATTTGGAGGGTGCTGAGTATGTTCTTTAGGAAAAAAATCTGAAAATAAATACGCTAGCCTACTTTACCTAAAATAATGACACTGGTGTTCCAAGGACCAGGACTTAGAGAATAGTTGTAGGTGGTGCGGCCTAGTGGTAGGTTACTCAGGCAAGCAGTGGCCTTCCCCAAACCCTGCCCTGCCTTGTGTTGGCTGTGACTTAACTGAATGCAGTCTTGCAAGAGCTTTTGCAGTTTTGGGGTTTTTCTGGAAAAGGGTCCCTGCAGTTCATTGAAGAGTAAGTCCTTTACCTTCATCTCATATGGTCAACTGAGAAAATAAAACTCAGAAAACTAGAATCTAATGCGTACATGCACACATGCAAGGCACACGTACACACACACACACATGAAATTTAGAAGCGCCAAAAGATTCTTGATCAATGTTGTTGTACACTTTGAGGTCGGGATTCATTTATTAAACAGTGTGTCAGAAGACTTTAAATACAGAAAAATAGAATGTAGTAAGTTGATTTCAGTAATTTCTCAAAACCTAATCATATGTGTAGTTGTAAGCTAAATATTTAGTTCTCTAGAGGTTTTTGAGATAGAAGCACATAGTTTTCATTATATCCTGGTGATTAAAAACCTTACTTCCACCAGGTCTTCTATGCTCAAGATAAGATGTCTTTTAGTAGCTAGAGATTGGTGGATTAAATTGCCTTAGGATTTCTTTAACAGCATCCCTTGGTTAATTAAGAGATGAATGGAAGCATTCCAGTTTTAAAATTTTATACATTTTTTAAAACTAGCACCAATAATTATTTTCCCCTCTTGGGTTCTACTTTATCTAATCCTGGGTTTCTATTTTCAGAATGTGCACATATGTTTTTCATTTCGACACAGCCCAGATTCGTCAGGGGAGTTGTACTGCCCCGGGTGATTTCCTTTTTAAAGAAGAACCTCAGTATGCCATTGAGGAAGTTCTAGCTAAAAATACGAGTAGGGATCTGCCGCTCTCAGCCTCAGCCCAGGGACAGCTGGAGAGGCTCCGCTCAGCTCCGGCAGCTGCTCCGAGCACAGGCCGCACCCACCTCCCATCAGACCGGGCCGCCATCTCCCCTGACATCTGCTAGCACCATCCAGAGCCTGTTCCCAGCGGCCTGATGTCAGGGTTCCCGTAGAGGAGGGGCAGGTTGGTGTTCAGTGCTGGGGCTGGACTGGAACACAGAGCTACTGGAGTTTGATGCTCCTTATAGAGTTGATGAGGTAAAAACACTTTCCTAAACAAAATGTCTGTAACTGGATGGGTTAGAAGGCCGCACCCACCTCCCATCAGACCGGGCCGCCATCTCCCCTGACATCTGCCTAGCACCATCCAGAGCCTGTTCCCAGCGGCCTGATGTCAGGGTTCCTGTAGAGGAGGGGCAGGTTGGTGTTCAGTGCTGGGGCTGGACTGGAGTTTGATGCTCCTTATAGAGTTGATGAGGTAAAAACACTTTCCTAAACAAAATGTCTGTAACTGGATGGGTTAGTCCTAAGACAGGCTTCAAGGACTGGGTCCTTCTAAGTCAGGCCCATGTCAGTCTGAGATTACAGACCAAGCAAGACCCTCTGTTTTCAGTCCTCAATATACCTAATCAGGTAGACAAGTAAATCTACTTCCTGTGAAATTTGAAGACCCTCTTGTCAGTTCTGAAAGAGAATACAGGAGCAGAGGGACCTGGTCCGTTCCACTCTTCTTGCCTTCATCTGGCTCACTGTCAGCTTCTTTCCCTATCTGGTGGTCCTCATGTCTATGAGGGGGACAAGAGAGAGAATGGCTAATTCTTTTGGCGTCTCTCTGAGAGTTAGGAATAACATCCAAGAGTTGAACCATTTTTGAGTGCCAGAAAAATCTCTATAAAGTGTCCCTTCACTGTAGAGGAAGTATTGACCAGCTTGGGCAAAATGAACTTAAATTTTAGCTGATATAATTTGAAGCAGTTTCTGCATAAACAAAAGCTTTTTCATAATAAAAGAGGCCTTTGGAATCATAGAGGGCTCTCATTTTCCAGAGATCTAAGTATTTTTAAATTAATTTAAATAAAAAAGTATTTCCTTCAACAGAAATAAAGTTCCAAGATAGTACCAAGGAAAAAAAATTATAGTGTCACAAATGAATATTTATTTCACGAGGTCCTGATTGGGGAGGGTTCCAGTGAAATTCTGTGTGGGAAAGGGCTCTGGAAAGTCTAGTTTTAATCTGTGCAAGATGAACATGGTATAAATTTGAACTGAGTTCACATGGGTGGATAAATAAATAAATAAAATCCCACCATTGGAGATTTAATGGATGGAGTAAAATCTCTTTGGTACTTAAACATTTCTGGGCTAAAAATATTTCTGTGTTTTCATACATTAAGTATATAGTAATTACAGTGTTTGTGAATTTACAGCATAAGCAAGAATTGTAAGGGAAAAAGCACACATGGAAAGTATTGAAAATATTACTAGTAAGTTATTTGGAGATAAGGACAGCTTCTCAGTTTCATGACTCTGAGCTCATGCAGTTTTCGCCATCTTCACCTGCTTAGAAAGACGCTTCATTCCTCCTATTGGATGCCTCCCTCCCTTGTTTATCGCCTGCTGCTCTTGTACCAGCCCTGAAGGAGGCTTCCCAGACCTGTCTCCTTAGAGCTGGTCTGCCAGCCCTTGCTTTTCCTCAGCTGTGCCTGTTTTTATTTGACCCTCCCCAAGGCCTCTTTCCCCATTAGATGCAGAATCCTCCCGTCTTGGTCCCACAGACATCACACAGACATCTCTCTGCCAGAAAGAAAGAAAAGTAAAAACGCTGGATGCCATGGGTCAGATTGGCACCTACTAGTGTGTAAGCTCCCTGGGGGCAGGGACTCTGCACTTTACTCTGTTTTAGCACCTTGTAGAAGAATGTTCGATACGTGTGACGTTGCGATGTTTCTTACCTTGGAATATGTGTCAGCTGTGTACCAAGGACCCCGTCCGCTGGCTGATGTTTGATGATGTCCTTTTTGTTTCTGTCTCAACGATGTGCTTCCAGCACTAGTCACAGAAGGGACAGGAGGAAGAGGCTGTTGGGATGTGGATGCCGGGACCCAGGGTGTGGGAACCGACCTGGCGGTTTCTGATGCGGGGGAGAAGGTATTGTGAACTGACTTGTTAGTAAATGGCACCGGTTACTTTGTGTAATAAAACAACCTCAGCTTCTGGTCTGTCCTTGGCAGTGAATAGTCTGCAAGTGTTTTCTGCATTGTTCTCTATTTCAGTATTCGTCCTTAAACTTTCTACCTTTTTTCTTAAAATGTTCTTGCTTTTCTGATATCGTATAGGTGTAAACCAAGAAACAAATGAAAAGTTATTAAAAAGATTGAAAACTCAAATGTTTATTTGTGTGTCTGCGCTCTTGCTTCTGGTCTCACTTTCCGCCCTGCAATCCTCCAGCTTTTCACCCTCGACATTTAGAACCTCTTGGCTGAGAGGTGGTCCTGGGCTTGCAGGCCCTTGTGCAACCAGGTGATGCCAAAGTGGCAGAAATAATTTTGACTTTGGAATGTCCTGGCTTCTTCACTTTCTTTTACCTTCCTGTCCTTTCTGATTGTTGTCACCTGCCTTTTTGATAGTCTTGTAGTTAACCCAATCAGTTTTTGCTTTGTGGCGTCACCTTTTCTGTGTGAGTACTATACACATAGGTTACAACACAGTCTTTTAAAATGAAATTTCCTATTCACATCAAATGAAACTGAGATGTCGGAGAGAGATGGGGAATAAGAACCTGATTCTGGGAGGTGGCTAGTGGGCCTTCCCAGGGTTATCTGGGCTCAAGAGTTACTTTATCTAAAATTGAATTAGGTGCATTACAGATACCACAGTGTGTTAATGTGGTAAAATGACATCTGTCAGATCTTTATGTAAATTATGTAACATTTTGTATTTCATAGATATTTTTGTATATGTTACATATGACTGAGAAATCAAAGATATTTTAAGAGCCATAGAAAAGATGGCTGTGATTTAGTGTTTTTTCAGACTTCATAGGCCAAAATGAATATAGTCATTAGATTTCACTCCACTTATTCTGACTGTAAGCTCTCTAAGTTCTTTTATCTTAAAACATTCCTGCTATTCTGCTCTTTTCAGGGCAAACTTCACTTTCAAGTCTGTAGTTTCCAGCTGCTTTTTTGTTATTAGAGGAGGAAGTCGGGGAAGGGCTGATTAGTTTTGAATGGAAAGCTGAGGTGGCTTCCACCCCTAAAGTCCTCCCCTTCCGTGATTCAGTCCCAGGTAAGAGATGAGGTGTCCAGGTTCCTCTTTGGATGAACCTACCTGGAAAATTTTGCCGTTAATAAGGCATTTTGACAAATGAATTGACCTATAGAGCAGAATCATTTGAAATCACACTTTAAAGAAGTATATGGTGGCTGTTTTGTAATTATCTTTCTTAATATGGTAAGGTTTAAAAAGAAGCATTTCTGAAAAAATTTTTCGAAATTTCAGATTTGTAACCCAAATGTCAAAATATCCCATGTGTAAAGCGCCTGATGCAGCTATGCACATTCCCCACAAGGTGGCGGGCCAACTCCACTAAAAAGATGACATTTCACAATTCCTGTCTCCTATCAAGCTTAGTGGATCTTGGGAATAAGTGACTTCATGTGGCATAATCCAACTCATTTCTGTGTTTCTAATTTTTATAGGGTATAAAAATTATGTCCCGTACAATCTTCTTACAAACGCAGTGGAGTGTAGAACAGGGACAAAACCAGGAGTGGAGAGAACTCCAGAATTCACCATGAAACGGGGAGTTCTGGGCTCTTGTTATCTCCCCGAGGGTGGGGCACAGCTCTAATGAATAAGCTGCGTCTCCTTTCCCATCATGTGTCCTTTCCCTGTTTGAGATACTGCTTGGTAGTGAAAGCTGTCATGGGCAGTGTGGGGTGAGGAGTGAGGGGGTAGGGAGAAAAGGCCAGGGTAGCTCAGCACAGTGGCCTCATCAGCCTGAACTAATTGAATGTAACAAGTTTCAGGTTACCTGAAAACTGTTCTTAAGGTTTGATTTAAAGCTGCTCAGACAAGACCACAAGCGGTGTGCAGGCGGCTGCAGGCCCTTGGAAGCAGCGACTCTGAGGGTCCCCGCAGTGTGATGTGTGGAGGACACAGTGGACACATTCTTTCTCTATAGTATGGCATGTGCATGTCATTACACGCCAAGCAGCCCTCTTAGGTTTGCAGACACAGCACTGAATACACAGATGAAATCTTGCTACTCCTTGGCTCTGTCCTAACGAGAGAAAAGAGAGTGAGCAAATGGACAGATGTTGCATTCTGAAAACTGGAAGCCCTCACTATGCGCATGTGCTCTCAGTGTGTGCAGTGGAGACGCAGGGAGTCAGGTAGAGATGCACCCCCCCCCCCGGGCCCCCCCCCAAGGAGCACATGGCCCCCCGTGGCCTTGTTCACGGCCTCTGCCGCCAGGGCCTCTCCTAGGTGCCCATGCCTGGGCCCCGGGCGCTCTCAGCGGGAGGATGCTGGCCGGCTGAGTGCTGTCCTTTGCGCTGCCTCTGGGTCTGGTTTCTCCTCCCAGCCAGCGGCAATTATGACTTCCCAAATCTCAAAGTGAGTTAGAGACTAGGCATGATGACCTGTAGTTTCCAAGCCTGGCCTCCAGGATACAAGCCTGGCCCGAGAGACTAGCCTGGGTGCAGAGAGCACCATTTACAACACGGTGTGCATGAGGTACAGGTCACTTTGAGCCTACAGCGCTCCCAGAGCATCTTCCCTGGGTGCCTTAAGGGAGGGCTGAGTGCATCTGGAAGGAAGTGGCCGTGCAGCTCAGATACCAAGGCTGCCCAGAGGGGGCTCTCTCTCCTCTGGTGGTGGTTGAATTCTATAGACTTGGCTTTCGGGGAGGAAACAGTCACTATGGAAGAGTTTTAGAGCGAGAGCAGTGATTTCCCTGAGGTCATAGGCTGTGGAACACTGCAGTGCAGCCTTTTAAGAGTGGAGTGAGTGTTCATTTTCTTTATGTTTTTATGTATTTTAGGTGGAATATAGAAGTTTCCCAGGTTCTTTGCAGTCAGAGGTGAGCTCTGCATACCTTAAATATGTCACTGTCCTTTCTTTGTTTGTGCATAATGAATGCTTTTTCAAAAATTTGACACTCAAACAATCTTATTTTTCAGATTATACAAGCGATACAGAATTTAACTCGTCTCTTATATAGCCTTCAGGTAACTATGCTCTGACCCTGTGAATGTTTTCCCTCATGCAATTCACTTTATTTGATGAATCCCAGACTTTAAAATTTAGAACATTTGAGAGGTAATGAATGATCTTAAAAGAACACCAACCCTCCACCTCTACCCTAAGTGTAACGCTGCTGATGCTTTGAGCTTTACCTGGTTTTGTAATCACGAGACATCACCATTACTGTGGTTTATATACCATTCTTCTCTGAAACCATATAACAGTTCATATCTTTAAAAAATATTGATGAATATGATCTGGCTGGAAGTTTGCAATGAAACTCTTAAGTGAGTGTAGTATGACTTCACATTTTCTGGTGAAAACTTAAATTCACACCTAAACTCTTTTCACTTCCACATGTGGCCTTAGGCCTTTGGGGCAGTCAGTAATTCACATGCTATTCCATCGTTTCCTCGGTTCATCCGCCTAACATTTATTGAGGACCCTCCCTGGGCCAGGCACTGTGACGAAGGCTGAGCACAAAAGGGCAAGCGGCCCACAGGGTCTCCCATCAGATGGCTCCCTGTCCGTCCAGGAAAGGCAGGCACCCTAAAAATGAGGGCTCTGGGGCTGGATGATCCCCTAAGTCCTGCACAATAAAGGCGGAATACATCCAATTGCTCAATTTGTGAGTTTTTAAATGATGTGAAAGCAGTGTTTATAGGCAAATTTATAGAAAAATCTTGATACATGTAACTAAAATGACTTGTGATTCTGTGGAGAGACTTACTGTTGTCTGGGGGTATGTATCCCTCCAGTTTTTAAAAATCATTTTATGTGTATCCTTGGAGCCTGTGCCTCTCTATTCATCAGTTGTCACCATAGCACAATTGTTCATGGTTGTATGATATTCAGATCTATGGAATTAATCCATTCCTCATAGTTGATGGCTTTCCTGGTGGCTCAGACGGCAAAGAATCTGCCTGCAATGCAGGAGATCCACGTTCGATCCCTGGATCAGGAAGATCCCTTGGGGAAGGGAATGGTGACCCACTCTAGTATTCTTGCCTGAAGAATCCCATGGACAGAGGAGCCTGGCAAGCTGCAAAGGGGTCACAAAGAGTCAGATACCACTAAGTGGCTAACACACACACACAGTTTATACTTTTCTGTTAATAATACTACAGCACACGTCTTTGTGGACTGACCTCTTTGAACATATCTGAGTGTGTCTTTAGGATAAATTACTGAAATCAGTTTTTGAGGTTTTTGAAAGACATTGTCAAAATAATTAACACCCCTCTCTACTTCTCCTCAATTTGAAAATAAGTCAAGGTAGCTCGTGACCTTAATTTGCATTTTTTGGTTACTACTGAAATTAGACTCCCCCCCCCCACTGGTTTATTGTCATTCAGATGTCATATCTTAAATCTGTTGAATATTAAAAGAAAATAAAATCTGATACTAAGTTTTCATCAGAAAAGATAGTCATGCTACATTGTTGTTTTGTTACTGAGTCAATACTTTGACTGCATCAAGATGTCTTTGATGTTCTATTGATCATCTGCCTATTCTTGATCTAGTACCATTATCTTATCTATTAAGATTATTAAGATAAGTACCACTCTTTTAAATATCTGAATGTTCTTTCATAAAAGCTTTTGAATCACTCTGACAAATTTCTTAAACTTATACTGAGGTAGTTTAATTAAAATATTACTATATTTATGAATTAAGTTGGGGAAAATTGGCACTTTGGCAATAATTGGTTCTCTTGACTGAGAATATGTTATTTTATGTTCTGTTGGAAATCTCTGTAATTGTCTTCATGTAGGTACTTTTTTTTCTGCTAAGTTTATTCCTGGATATTTGTCTCTGTTCCTATTGTGAACAAAATATTCTTTTTTTCATTATGTTTCCCCAGTGTTGGTTGCTGGTATGAATACAAGTATTGAATTTTTTTTTTAATAGACCAACTCATTGAATTTTTGTTTTAGGAGGGCTTTTTTTTTTTTTTTTTTTTTTTATTTTTTTTTAATGTTTCCCCAGTGTTGGTTGCTGGTATGAATACAAGTATTGAATTTTTTTTTTAATAGACCAACTCATTGAATTTTTGTTTTAGGAGGGCTTTTTTTTTTTTTTTTTTCTTAAATTCTTTGGAGTATTCAAAGTAGAAAGCAAAAAATTGAAAGTAATGGTATTATGGCTACTCTTCAATAATTAATTTTATTTTCTTGACTTAATCCTTTGGTTAGAAATTCTGAAATGTCTTAATAGTGGCCATAGTAATATTAAATAGTAAATAATAGTGGCCACCCTTGTCTTATTCAAGATTTAGTGGGAATACCTTTAATGTCTTACATTATATATGCTGGTCTGGGGTAGATGTTCTTAGAGATTAATTTCTCATATGAAACAAATATTCTTTCTTCTACATTTTAACTGAGAAGGAATATAGCGTGAGTGCAGTTCATTAACTTTTGGGAGATGAAAACACTGAGTGTCCCAGCTTGTTCACCAGGTGAAAACTCACAAGCTTCTGTCTGTTCTTTTCAACCTTAAGTGCAGCCCTCTGTGGATTCAAGGTTCAGAAAAGCTGGGTGACCGAAATGACCTAGTTTTTGCAACGTTAGGTTGAAGCAAATACCAGACTCTATAGTGTGTCCTCTTAACCAGAGCTTTTGAGCTGGCTTAAGGGTATGTACTCTGAAAGATTTCTGTTCATGGCACAGTCATCTCCTTTGAAGCTGAATCTCTTATGCATGATTAAAGTTTTTTACATAGCATTTTTGAATCAGATGAAAATGAAATTTGATCCCTATGTTAGAAGAACAGAGTTAGAGATGAGGTACAGGCAAGACAGAAAGGAAAGGACATACTTCAGCAGAGAAAAGTTGAGAGAGACTAGTATATGTGTACAACTAAATTACTTTGCTGTACAGCAGAAGCTAATACAACATTGTAAACCAACTATAGTTCAGTATAACTTAAAATAAGGGAAAGAGAGTGAATTGGGAATTTTCCTAAGCTTGAAAAGTAAGTGCTGTTCTCTGTCTTACATGTAAACATAAACTTTAAATGTGCAGATGAATATCCAATCTTCAGATTTCACCCCTATGCTATAGAAGAGAATTGTTTTACCCCAAATGTTAAGTAGATGAAAAATACTTCATGTTAGTGTTTAATTAGTCTAATTGTAATCCTTACCTGAGAGTTACCATTGCCTATGGAAGTTTTGGCATATAGAATATTGGCTTTGTTGGTTGGTTTGTTTTACTCTGCTGATGCCCTTAGGAATTGTTAGAATTAGCTGGTGATGTACAGTCTACAGTTTGCTTTAGCCAGGTCAGCAGAGTCCTGTTATTAGGACCTATTTTCAATGGTATCAGTGTTTTCTTTATAATAATCACTGAAAGACATTAATCAAATATTCATGTGAATTTCAATTTTTAATTGATTTTCACATTTAAAAACATTTCATTTCAAAAGACCTCACTGAATACATTTTTGAGTCTTGTTCCCAAACAAACACTAATTTAAAGTATGCTTTAATTCTTTAATCTTCAAGAGTATAGGAAACTGCTGACTTAAAGAACTAGCGGTCAAACCCCACCTTCTCAGCACCTGTTACATGGATAGCTTTTTAAATTTTTAGGAAAGGAAAATGAGAATTTATCCCTTGGAGGGTAATAATTTCTTATAACAAGTCATAGGACACACACATACCCAGTCTGTGGCTAATTTCAATTTGTTCCTTCTCTGTTTCTTTGTGCTTTCAATGGGAACTTTTGAAAATAAAAGCTTCCAAGGGCATTCACATTTTTTTTTTTTTAATTTTGTGGAATCCTTCCAAAAGTTGGCAGTTATTTCTTGTGATACTGCCATACCTTGTGATAGATACTATAACTCAAAGACAAGTTGGTAATTTGGTAATTTCCTCTGGGTTTTAGAGTATCTATGTCCCCGTCATCATTCCAGCCTTCTTTTAGCCTTCTATCAAACAGATGGATTTCAGCTTAGTGTTTTGTGCATGACCTTCCTGCTATAATACAAAGAAACAACAGTAATGAGACTAGCTTTACCATTTACATGTCTCCTAAATATGATATTAACTGCTATGATAAAAAAGATTACTTAGCAAAGCTTCCAAATGGTTGACTTCTATGTCTTCATATATGTCATATAACTTAAGTAGTTTCTGGTTGGAGACTCAAAAGGTACTACCAGATTTATATAGATTCTTAAGTTCTCCTGAATTATTGACTGTCAAGACCTCAGAAAGATAATGTGGCATAGCACAGAAAGGCAGTCTTGTGAATTTATGGACTGAATTCTTACTCAGAACACTTGCTTAAATATTATCCAACAGCATCAACAAACCACATTTCCACAGGAGGGAGAGAATATTCCTTTGGGGCTTTATTTCTTTTGTGTATACATCTCAGACTGTACCAGTAAGGAAATGCAGACAAGCCTGTCTGAAGTGCCAAGGCCAGCCCCGGGAGGTAGCTTAGAGCAAGGAGAGAAGTGTTCAGAGAGAATCATTTGGTCATACTTTCACGTGTAGAGGTGCTGCCAACTCACGGTGCGGACAATGCGGATGCCTTTGCTTTCTTGCCCTCTGCTTTGACAGGCCGCCTTGACCATTCAGGATAGCCACATTGAGATCCACAGGCTGGTTCTCCAACAGCAGGAGAGCCTGGCCCCGGGTCCCGCGTTCCGAGGCAGCCCCTTTCAGGACCAGGAGAAGTCCCGCAGCCTGGAGAAGCAGCGTGAGGAGCTGGCCGACACCCACAAGCTGCAGCTCCAGTTCCAGCAAGACCAGCACCGCTGGCTCCGGAGGTGCGACCAGCAGCAGCGCGAGCAGGAGGCCCGGGCCAGCCGGCTGCAGGAGCGCGAGAGGGAGTGCCGGGCGCAGGAGGAGCTGCTGCTCAGGAGCCGGGGCGAGCTGGACCAGCAGCTCCAGGACTACCAGCAGAGCCTGGAGCGGCTGCGCGAGGGCCAGCGCCTGGTGGAGAGGGAGCGGGAGAGGATGCGGGCCCAGCAGAGCCTGCTGCACCACTGGAAGCACGGGCGGCAGAGCAGCCTTCCCGCCGCGTTTTCTCCAGGAACCCTGGAGGTACGGGGCTCCTGTGCTCGCAGAAGCAGAGAGTCAGACAGCTTCAGTCATGGTGGTTTGGGAGCCTTTGAACACACGTCTGTCTTTTTGCTGCTCATGTAAGAGCTCGCAATAGTTACTCAATGTGTAGGGAGCAAGAGCTGGGAACTTCCAGAGACAATACCCATGCATCTTGACATACGCACATTTGAAAAGTCTGGGTACTTCTGGATCTTGGGTTCATGGTACTCATGATAGATGCCCTCAATACCAAGGGAATCAATACAGAATTGCGTTGTCCCAGTGAGGTGAGTTTTGTCCTGGAGTCTGCCTGGGCATGAGTGTGTTTCACGTCTGAAGACAGATGTGCTCTGGTCTTCAGAGTTCTGTAGAGATTTACCTTTCAGTGGATCATTAGCTAGGAACGTGCACAGGTACTGAATTTAACAAGTATACTACCTATTATTCCAAGCTTATTCTCTTTTTTGTAAATTTGACCTAAAGTGAAAGTGAAAGTCTCCTTGCAACCCCATGGACTGTAATCCTTGAAATTCTCCAGGCCAGAATACTGGAGGGGGTAGCCTTTCCCGTCTCCAGGGGATCTTCCCAACCCAGGGATCGAACCCAGGTCTCCTGCATTGCAGGTGGATTCTTTACCGGTTGAGCCACAAGGATCTAGTAAATTCAAAATCCGTTTTTCACCAATGGCAGTTAACATGAGTAGTTTAATGTTTAGTCAGAATAAAACCTTTTGAAAAGTTCCGTGCTTCATTTTGCACCCTCTTGAGCCACTCTTGACAATTTCATTTGTCCCAGGAGTTTACTTTTCTGTACTGTGTGCGCATAGATACTTTTTAATGATAGTATATAAAGTTGTAGAAGTTGATCAGCTTATAAGAATGATCTGTGTTATATTTTATTTTCCTTTCTAGTTGGCTAAATTATATTTGTTGCAAATACATTACATATACATGAATGTTTTCAACTTTTATTTAGCGAAAGTGAGAATGCTATTCCCTTAAAGTAGAAACACTTTAATGACAGTGAACACTACTGCATTTTTTTCATTTGATTTGTATTTCTTTTAAGATATGCTATGTTTTGTTAATTGAAGAGGATGGGAGGAGGGAGTCAAGGGTAATATCCTCTGCCATACTCATTAAAGTCTTGATTGCTAAGTTCTATTAGAAATAAATACGTTATAAAACTGGTGCAAATTGCTAAGAAATTACTGTGTTTTTTCTTGCACAGGTAATGGAACTTAATCGGTCTGAGACTTTATATCATGAAAATTCATTCTTCATCAATGAAGCTTTAGTGCAAATGTCACTTAACCCTTTGAACAAACCGACGCCACCAGATATCCATCAGGATGCCGCTTACCCCCCAGGCATATCTCATTCTGATTTGGTAAGGACTAGTGAAAATCAAGTAGACCTCAAGACGGACGTTTCTCAACCCTCAGATATCAACCATGAACTGTGGATAGCGGCTGGGGCCTGTCATCAGATACCCCCTCTCCACCAAAGCAGCAAGGATTCTTGTAAAAATGGTAATTAATACTTTACATGTCATCTGTGTAGTTTCTACAAGAAGCTGTTTCTCTGAGTGGTTGGCTCTTCTTTAGAGCAGATCGAAGTGGGCCCTAGAATGGGAATACATTGGTGCTGCTGAGCGGGGGTTTGCGGCATACGCTTTTCTTTGGGGAGGTCTGGCTTCCATCGCTTGTGAGAATTGAGACAAACTAGAGCATGGGTGGAGGGCATAGAGGATGTCACCGAAATGTGAGAAGCAGACAGGGTTATCATATCTGTGGGTTAAATGATAACTTTCCCCTGAAAAGTGAAGCAACTTGATATTTATTCTTCACTGTAGACCTGACCACATCCTGATACATATCCTTGTTGACTCTCAGAAATAAAAGACATGGACAGGGCTTGTGGTAGGGCTTTATTGTCTCTTGGGGCAATTTCCTACAACTTTAGTAAAGTCTTCTGTACTGCTGTTAAACACCCCAAATTAAACTGTTAACATCATCTGTCATTTTTTTTTTTTTAAAAAAAGGTGTTGTGTCTCCTTAAGTACCTCATAATAACACAATTTGCTAATCCCATTGAAACATTTGTCACATATAAATGAAAGGCAGCTCGAGTTACCAGCTCCATGTGAATCCAAATGATTTAAATCTGTGTCTATTATAAATTGTTTTCCGTGGGATATGAGGTAGGGAATGAGAAGAACTTGAAACCTCTCTACCGTAAAACAGATGGCATGCAATAGAATAAAAAAGTGGCTGGCCACATGGATGGGAAATAAATCACTGACAGCAAAATGCTTCAGAAACATGAAGGAAGCAGAGATATAGGGACCTTCAGGATTGGACAGAGGTTGGTTTCTGTGCTTCATAGATGTGCTTAGCTTGTCTGGAGAAAAATTTGTCAGCAACAAAAAGCTTTGAATGTGTCGAGCTTCTTGGAATTAGGGAGTAATAAGTCTGACACTGTCTGAAAGTAAGTCTATTACTAACCCAAATTATGTTAATTCTTTGCAGTGGATGATTCTTTACATTATTCGGTCACTGCTGTAACATTTCTTGTCAACATATAAGAGAATGAAGTAGTTCTTTATCATTTCAAATATTCTTTAAATAAAAAAGGGAAAAAAATGGAATAATGAATTGAGATCTAAGATAGGGGCCGAATGTAGAAGATGTAACCCCTTGAATATACTGTCTTGCAGCTCTAATATTGCAGAGACCATACAGCAGAATGCCTTCCCCTGGTACATGTTGCTTCACAGTGTGCATTCATTAAGTTGCTATTTGCAGTGCTTTCTGTGTTGTCAGTGTGGTTTTGCATGCCAGCTTTGGGATAATTCAGAAACTCAGTTTGAGTTAAACCACATTCTGCTTTTGTTTGAAATACGTGTTCCTACTTTTTTTGCATCTCCCATCTTTTTCTGTTGCGTTGTGCTTTAAAGTAGAAAGCTTTTAAACATTTGGCTGCCTGCTTGCAGGAGATAGAACATGTACTAAGGAAATAAACAGTGATTATATACAAAACCCAGTGTCTCCACATGTTAGGAATTAAATATAGCCAAAGAAAATGCTGAGAAAATGTGCTTCTGCTTCAGATAGTATGTCCAGTGTAGGCCAAGGACACTCAGGACATTGATAGAAGAGAGCGAAATCAACTCTGGCCTTCCTCTCTCAGGAGCATCCTGGTGTGTGCAGGAAGGATTAGATCAGAAATGCAGTGTGGGCTGTTAAGCATTGGAGTTTTGCAACTAGTCAAAAAAACTCTATTTATGTTGGTTTACTTAAGCATGATAAGCAGTTTGTGGAGGAGAGAGAATAAAGTCACAGAGATTAGGAGGAGGTGATAGGCAAGTGGAATGAAAATTGGATAGATACTCTTAAGAGGGTTGTCAGGGCCAGATAAAATTGTTCGAGCCATTCCAGAGCTTTCACGGTTCTCAGAATCGAAAGTAGCTCAAAATAAGCCGCCGATGGTGGTCTTCACTAGACTTTTTCTGGGCTTTCCTTGTATGCCTTTGGAGGGGGGCAGGAAGGGGGAAGCGGGGCTGGGGGAAGCTGGAAGAAATCAGTCCCGGCCGTGCTGGTGCAGAGGGGCCAGTCCATGTGCTAGGATTCAGGACAGTGCTATGTCGGCGTCCCCTGCTTTCACATTCTGCTGCTCTATCCTGGGGTGAGTGGCCATCAGGGACCACTGCTCTCACTAACAGAATTTGCCTCTCATGTTCTTGGCTGGTGTTTTTGTTAAACGTGCATTTAACTGTGGTTTGATGTCATCAGTGGGCTATTTTCAGGCAACTCCCTAAAGAATCATTTGCTCTTTTGTCTGGTCTTGTGTTGGGTGCCTGAGAGCAGCTCAGATCAGTGGAGATGTGAATTTGGGGAACAGTAAACCTAGTGGAAGAAAATTGGGTGTAAATAACATTCCTGAATGTGTTCGGCCATCGCCCAGATTGGAATTTTCATTTTGGTCACTCAGGCCGACCTCCTCAGACAGTTTCCCGTGCTCTTTGTGCTCTGATGGTCACTGATTTTTCGGCGTCTCCATCATTACCACCACCACTGACAGTTACAGGACACTTAACCCAATCTGAAGCACTGTGCTAAGGTTTTATGTGGAGAAATCCATTTAGTACTAACAACCACCCACTGAGATGACTCTGTTATTGTCTCCATTTGAGGGCGGAAACGGAGGCAAGAGAGGTTCAGTGATTTGTCCAAGGCCCGTAGCTGGTAAATAGCAGAGCCGGAGATGAACTGGCAGACTGGCGCTGGAGCCCATGCACTGAGCTGTCACGTTGTATGTTGCTAATTTCTGGAGTTGTTTTAAATTCTCCTTTTAGAAGAAGTTGGAGTGGAACTAGAATAAATCCTGTTATAATGTCTTGGCAGGGTATTAACGTTGAAGGCCTAGTTCTCTGTGGTTGTTGTTGCTTTCGTTCGTTCTTTCTCCTTTTTAATATTACCATTTGGAAAATATTTCTAAATCATTTGAATTATGGTGGTCAACGCTTGCATGAGTTCTGAGGATTCTCAGATTTCATAAATGCCCTTTCGCTTCACATTTTTCCTATCAGACACATTTTCTTAAGGATCGTTTGTGTCTCCAGTGTTCCCTAACAATAGCCCTGTGTTACTTGTAAACATTTTTTAAGGTAATACTTTATAAAGAGCGTGACTTTCCAGTTTTGGAAGTTGTCTCATGAACAAAATTCTTGATGTTTTAACATTAAATTCAAATTGGTATTTGATTTTATTTATAGTCGAAGAGATGCTTGGTTTATGAACGTAATCTGCACTCTTCTGAGGGACACTAGCCAAGACTCCAGAAAATTTGAATTTCTTTAAACAGCATAGTCCCCGTAGGACAATTGCTATATAAATGGCCCCACGAAATGCTCAACTGTGTTACTCTTCTTAAAGGCAAAAATCAGCAAAACTCACCTTCTTTCTGTGCCATTTTTTTTCAGTGTTAGAATTCCAAAACTATTTACTCAGCGTCCCTGTTAGTTTATATTTGTTGTTGTTGTTTGGTCACTAAGTTGTTCCCACTCTTTGCAACCCGATGGACTGTAGCCCACCAGGCTCCTCTCTCCATGAGATTTCCCAAGCAAGAATACTGGTTGCCATTTCCTCCACCAGGGGCTCTTCCTGACCCAGGGATCAAACCCACGTCTCCTGCAGCGCCTGCATTGGCAGGCAGATTCTTTACCACTGAGCCACCTGGGAAGCCCATAGTTTAGATTTGCCTTCGCCATTAATCAACAGAGAAGATATGGTATGATAATTAATCTGAAATATTCTTAGTCTCCCCTTTCAGTTATATTTTTATCTGTACCTCAATATTTGCAGGTTACCAAAAAATTCCTTTTCAGCAAATCATAATTTTTCCATAATGTATATGATAAAATTTATATTGAGAACCAGATTTCATGCATTAGTCACATAGTTGACTTTGGAAAAAGAATAACTTTATTAAGTTTGAATTCCAGAAGAGTGTTTCCCTTTACTACATGTTAGAATTTAGTGCCCATCAAAATATTTTCAGATTCAAAGCATTGTATTGAGAATATTTTGTCTTGGCAGTGTTGTCATATTTTTTTTTTAAACACAGCTGTGTTAAGCTTTCAGTGACTTTTTTTTTTTGACATATGGAAATATAATAGAAAATTTCCAAATAAAAGCTACGCTCTAGTTAGTATTTAATAGTCTTTAAGAAGTGAATAGGTGATAATTTCTAATATTTAAAAGATATTCTACCTTATTTGTGTATTCTGTGTGAAAAGAAGCTTTTGCCAAAGACCTACAGGCAATTTCCCATAAGCCTGAACCTGGCATTAGATAGTATAAACTTCAGTGACAAAGAGGTATTTGAAAAGGTGGATGTATTAGTTTGCTAGAGCTGACATAATAAAGTACCACAGGTTGGGTAGCTCAAAGAGAAGTTTCTTTCCTTGCACTTCTGGAGGCTGGAAGTCCAAGATCAAGGTGTTGGCAGGATTTGTTTTTCCAAGGCCTCTCTTGGCTTATAGAGGGTTGTCTTCTCCCTGCCTTCACATAGTCTTCCCTCTGTGCAAATCTGTTCAAATTTCATCTTAAAGGACATCAGGCATGTTGGATCAGGGCATACGTTAGTGACCTCACTCATTTACTCCTTTGAAGACTCTATCTTCAAATGCATTTTGAGGCATTAGGGGTTAGGACTTCAATATCTGAATTTATGGAGGGGGACACATTCTGCCTTTAACACAGAATAAATTATTTTCTCTTTGCTATTTTTAGGTGCCATGAAAGCTTTAATTAAAAAAAAAAAATACCAAAGTTGAATTGTAATTTAACTACAGTATGAACTTTTAAAAAGCAAAAAAAAAAAAAAAAAAAAAAAAGTTGGTTAGAGGAATTTTAAAAAATGCAAAACAATAAAATTGTGATAAATATCTATATTCTTTATAGATATAGGTATCTGTTATCAAGCCTCTGTCAACACAGTGAAGGTGAAAGTGTTGCTCAGTCATGTCTCACTCTTTGTGACCCCATGGACTGTAGCCCACCAAACTGCTCTGCCTATGAGATTCTTCAGGCAAGAATGCTAGAGTGGGTTGCTATTTCCTTCAACACAGAAATTAGGGCAAAAGATGTTTATAGATTCATTAGGATATTTTTCCAAATCTAGACCTTAATTAAATAGCTTTGGGTATTTTGAACTCTGTGATTGGGAGAATATCAGATGCCTTTATTTTGAATTGCTTAAATAAAACCAAATGGGAAGGGTTGAGAATATTCATATGGCATGAAATTATTATATCTATATCTATGGGAGTTCATAGAGGTCAAAACTGGGAAATTATTGATCAACTCTTTATCTTTCTTTCAAGAATCTTGGCTATCACTTTGGTTAACATTTTAAGGGAAACCATAATACTGCTTCCTCTTGGTCATCCACATCACGACAAGAGTATAAACAGCTGGGCTCAAAGGCTTAATTTTAATCTTCCTCACTGATGGGTGGAGGTGATTGACTTTCACCTTCTGCAGATTTTGTACCAGGAAAGGGAAACATGCCATTTGCTTGTACAGCCTGGTGAGCCGCGGGTGCTGGCTGCCAGCTTCCTGATTGCATAGTTCTCTGGGGGCAGGTTGGCTGCGTGAGCCATCTGGGCCAGGGCCATCCCGCCGCAGTGAGCAGAGCCCGGCACACAGCAGGAGAGCGAAACCTGCAGGTGGGTGGGTTCCCAGGCAGCCAGCCAGCCGTGGGGCTGTCTGTTTTTTCCCCGCCGAGGTTCCAGGCTGGTTTGAACAAGCTGCTGAAGTGGGAGCCTACTCTGTGTGAAGGATTCCAGGGGTTAGGCCTGACCTTGGGTCATCCTTAGCTGAAATAAAAGAACATCCCACATGCATCTACATACATACATATATGTGCAGACACAGGTTTGTGGCCTATGGCTAGCATATTTGACCTCTGTAGTATACAGTGTGGCTGTATTCTCAAAGTGATTAAGGGTTGGGTTTGGAAGGAAAGTTTGTAACCAATTTTGTACCAAACCAGCCTGCAGGATAAGGCGTGCTCCTGTCTGGCTCTGTGACTCTTGGGATCGTGACCCAAACTGGGCAGAGAAAGCATCACACTTTAACAAATCCCAGTCTGGGGACTCGCTACTCTTTCATCCCTATCCATCCAACCATGAAAATTTCATTTTTAGGGCTTGCTTAAAACGATGGGTGTTCCACTAAGGACTGATGTTTTGTGTTTACCTAAGAAAAATGTGACCATCTGGTTCAGCATGGGTGGCAGACTTCGCCGTACAGGACCACATAGCAAGTGCTTGGGTCTTTTCAGCCCATTGGTCTTTGTTGCGTGTAGTCAACTCTGCCTCTGTAGCTCAAAATCAGTCATAGAAAATACACTAAGAATGAGATAAACTGTGTTCTAGGAAAATTTTATTTGTAAAAATAGATGGTCTAACTTGTTTTTTTGTTTTCACTTAAATTGAGGAGGTTATATTCCTCCTGGCTTGAAATTAATCCATTGAAATTAGTAATGTAATCTTATATGGCACTTCATGGCATTTAACACGCAGTTGAATTCATGATCTCATATGTCCTTTACAGAAACCTTGTGTGTTGGTGGTGGTTGTCTCTGTTTTTCAAAGACAACTTTTCTTTTTCACTTTCTATTCATTCAGTCCCTGTGAGCAGATGAATTTAGAAAAATGGGGTTGAGTGTACTGGATGGAATTAAGGCCAATGGATTGAAACCCAGAGAGACTTTCCCTGCTACTCCAGCTCCTTAAATCCTGTGATGGTGTTGAGGAGGGCCCTCTCTAACTATGAGGCTCATGAGAAATGAGATGCCACTGAGGGGGGGCGGGGAGGGGGGCTGCTAGAACCACGGTTCTAACAGTTTCTGCAAGAGAACAACAAAACAGAGGAATGCTTTCCTCTGCTCAGACATTCTGATTTGGTTGGACTTGGATGGGCCTGCAAATCTGTATTTCTAATGTTCTTCTTAGGTGGTCCCAAAGCAGCCATCCTGTTAGCTTTCCCTGCACTGCCAACCTCAGTGCTGGGCTTGATGTTAAAGAACCCCAGTTCAAATGCTAGCTTAGGCTCCTATGCCTGCTGGGTGATTCCTAAGCCTTAATTCCTCATCTGTACAAAAGAGAAGAAGTGTTAGCAGAACTTAAAAAAAAGTGCCAAGCATGTTCTGGGTCCACTGAACTTCAGCTTTATCCCCACCTGGCAGGAAGAATTCACTGTAATTGTGGTTCAGAGGTGGCTGCTGATAGAAATGAAAATGTCTCTTGGTGGCTCAGACATAAAGGATCTGCTTGCAATACAGGAGACCTGGGTTCAATCCCTGGATCAGGAAGATCCCCTGAAAGAAGGGAATGGCTACCAACTCCAGTATTCTTGCCTGCAGAACTCCATGGACAGAGGAGCCTGGCAGGCTACAGTCCATGGGGTCGCAAAGAGGTGGACACAGCTGAGCAACTAACACTTTACTTTCCTGAATGACAGTAGGAAGCCAGTAGTTTCAAATACAATTTTTTAAAATGTAAATTGGGGAAGTTTTTACTCAGAATGGAAATATAATAGGATATAAAGGGTCAGCTCCTCTTCCATATTGGCCTAAGAAGAAGTATTTGTTAGTTTATTACCAGAACTGTCTTAGGGAAAAGTCACAGCATTTTGTTTCCCCTTGTTCCTCTCTGTAGAGAAAGAAGTTACATCAGTTAACCATGTTTTCAAAACCAAATGTAAGAGAGATCTTGGCAACAAGACTGAACATCTCAATTTGGGATGCAGAACACCCAACCCTCATTGACTGCATTATATAAATGGTTGCATTACATCAGTATATCCCCAGGAGAACTTATAGTAATAATTGAGTTCCCTGAATAGGCTTTCCTCCCAGAAAGAAAATGTTAAGAATGCCCAATAGGAATATTATGGTTTAAATCATTTTCCCTTTTAAATTTAAAAATTGGGTTCTGGTTTATGACATTAATTTCTTTTTTAGTTCAGTTATCCTGAATTGATTTGTTGTTGTTAGTCCTGGATAAACTGAGAAAAATCAAGGCTCAGAATCACCAGGAAGCACCCCTTGTTAGCACTTCTCATAATTTGAATTAATGACATGTGTAATAATTTATGTAAGGACTGCCTGCCCCACTGTAGAGTAAGCTTCAAGGGCATGGGGAACTCCATGAACCTCCTTTGTTAATTGCTCCATCACAGGCACCAAGCACAGTGTTTGGCATGACGTGAATGAAGGAGTCAAGATCCACACTCTAGCAGAAATGAAAGCAACGTTTGGCTTGACTGAGGCATTGAGAGATGTTGAGGAAAGACAGCAGACATGTGAGGTGTGATGGTAGTTAATACAGACAGATTAGACAAGTGCTTCAGGATAGCTACCTGGATTGAGTGAGTTTGAAAACTTTTGTCAGGTGGGGTGTATGTAAGATGGCATTTTTGAAATGTCAGGATAACTATACGATTGCTTGCCTTAAATACTTTTCTGGATGCTAAGTAGCACACTTTAACTAATACCAACTCCGGGACATCGTGAAGGACAGCAAAGCCTGGCTAGGTACAGTCCATGGGGTTGCAAAGATTTGGACACAGTTGAGCTACTGAACAACTTTTTTTCTTCATTAATGTTGAAATAAATTTGTCTTCAAATGTATAGTCTCACTTTTGAGTTTGATATAGGTACTCTTTGTTCAACTCTGGAGAATATCTTTTTCTTTTTCCTTTTAGAATATTGTACGTATAGCCCCAGATGAATATGTTTAGCAAATGAAAGCTCAAAAAGTTAAAACATCTTCTCTATAAATGCCTTAATTTATTCTAAGCAAGTGGAACTGAATTCATCCCTCTCATTTTAGAAAGACGGCATGTAAACAATTTTGCATTGAATTGTTACATTAGTAACAATTAGTCAGCCTATCTGTTCACTGGGGTATTTCTTTTTAACCATAAAGTAGTACTCTTGCCTGGAAGGAAAATCCCATGGACGGAGGAGCCTGGTAGGCTGCAGTCCATGGGGTCGCTATGGGACTGAGTGACCACTTTCACTTTTCACTTTCATGCATTGGAGAAGGAAATGGCAACCCACTCCAGTGTTCTTGCCTGGAGAATCCCAGGGACGGGGGAGCCTGGTGGGCTGCCATCTGTGGGGTCGCACAGAGTCGGATACGACTGAAACGACTTAGCAGCAGCAGCAGCAGCTCGAACACCAGTAAATTAAACATGGGCAGCTAGCTCAGCATCAGTGAAACACTTTCTTAAACCTTTTCCCTTCTGCTAAATCCTGTTTAACAGTCCAGTGTATCTCCCCAGGCAAAACCATTCATGTTTGTTTCGTTAAGTACACTCCTAGAATGTGAACCAGTTTCCCTAGCACTACCTTCTGCTCGTCAGCCTTAAAATATTGCCTGAAAGATCACATATTTATTATAGCAATCTTAAAATTAAATGTAATCACATCTTAAGAAATATATCCATTTGCTCTGCCCCAGACAGACTGGTGGAAAGGCACCTGTGTGTTCTCAGCTAGTCAGTTTCCAGAAACAGCTGGCTGAGGGGGTGAAGTCTTGTCCTGTTGTTCTCAGACTTTGAGCCAGATGATAAATAAGCCAAGGCTGGGTTTTAATCTGTGGCGATGCTGATTTGCCATGGTAAATCACTGTAGAGTTTATTTAGAGAAAGGGCCAGGGTACCCATTCTCATTCTAAGCGAGATATTAATTCAATTTAGTTTGAAATGTTAATGCTTGGTTTGAAGGCTTACCTAAGGAAAACTGTGGTCTTGCAGAGGTTCCCAGTTCTGTAGGATAGGACTCTGAGCCTTTTTGCTAAATAATTTCACAGTGAGACTGTGCAAATTTAATTATTTTCATGGTGACTCTTCCATAGCTCTCTTTTCCATAGTTCTCTTTGTGCAAATTCCATTATACACTACAGCTTTTTCTTCCTAAAACATAGCATGCTGAATGTTTGGATTAAGTATAGAATATTTGAATCATCTGCCAAAAAATACAGGAGACTACCGCTCAGGTGAATTGAGGTCCTTTTGTAAGGACTGGTGCTGTTGCTGTAAGGCATTGGAAGAAGCATTTACAAGCAAAACATTGGCAGAGCTTTAATTTTATTTAATGACCTGCTTCCTACCAGTGATCTTGGCACCCTGTGCAGTGATTTGCAATCAATTAATCACACAGAATGTTGTAACACTGCAATAAGGGCCTTGCGCTCTAAGAGTCTCATAAATCCGCCAGCAACCAAAAAGAGGAATTGCATGCTCAAAGCCCTCTCCGTGCAAAACTCCAAATCAGGAGGTGATTTTAATGCTGTTTTCTAACACATCCTCAGAAACCTCAGTACTCCCTTGTAGGTTCTGAATTTTGATTGCTGTTTGTCAAAGACGGTTTCGGCTGTCAGTTTAGGAGTCTCTAAGGGTTCAGTTTAGACCAGTCATTTAGATGGGTGGGATTCTTTTTTTCTTTTTTTTTAATAGAACAAAACACAATTATTGCAGGACAATTGCTCTACAATATTGGTTCATCTGGATTGCTAGGAGAAAACTATGGCTTTGGTTATTTTCCCTGAATTCTGGGCAATCATGCTCAATTGCAATAGGTCATATTTTTCAGAGTATTTTAGGGGATGATTCAGAAAGGAAGCATGTTTTCATCCTGGGGATACACTGACATTTGCTAGAGGCAGATGGCAGAAGATGGGATGGTGAGATATTAGAAGTCACGGAGAAAGAGACTTCACATACTTGGCTTTGCCAAAAACTTCTGGAATCTGGGTGTTGAGTATCTTAGGCTTGTGTTCTTGTCATTTCAGATGTACCCTTGCAGTTGGGCTATGCTGAATCTTTTTTCTTATTTTAGCATTGTAAATATGGAGCCATTAAATATTCTTAAAATTATATAAGCCTAAACTCTTGGATAGATGTAGGTTGTGTTTTCTTGACTTGTTTCCATATGGCTTTGTTTTGAGGATGTTCTTATAACAAGAATATGGAGTGTGTAATTCTTAATGTATATTCCATCAGATTAAAATGGGACCTTCTTTTAAGAAGCTAAAGCTTTAGAGCTATATCACTTCCAGTGAGTACATTCAACCTCTGACTCTTGATGAATTTATTCCTACCAAAAAAAGTCATCCTATTTTTGATTACTTGTAAATGTGTCCAGATTGGCATGATAGATTATACACAAAGCAGAGCTCATATTGTATTTTTAGATGTTTGATGCTTCTGTTTAGCATGAGCTCTAAAATACACCCACAAAGTTTTGCATATGCAGACTACTTTTCACTGGCACATAAATTGGAAGGAGAAAGCATAAGGATCATTTGGGCCAAAATATGATGGTCTGTTAGTCAGTGTATAGTCATGAGGTCCTATCCTGCATCTGGGCTCCAGTGTGAGGAAGCACAGTCACACACTGATGTGTCCCCGAGGATTGTAAACTGAATTCCATCCCTCTTGAAAGGAGAACGCAGCAGGACCGCAAGGGAGAAGGCGTGTTTGGCTGCCTTTTAGGGTGCTCCACTCAACTACCTGCAAAGGTTTTTTTTTTTTTAATTTAGTTATTTTATGCTGAACAAGCAGCCCAAGGTAAAGCATTGTGAAAGATCAGATACTGCATTTGTCTTTAATGAGCTCCCTGTGCGCTGAGCTGGGTATGGACATGGGAGAAAAGCTTAAATCTTAACTGTGTAAGTGAAGCACTGGGAAAAATCATGTTAAAATGATCCTACTCAAAGCAGTTAGCCTTGCTCCTAATAAGACTATGGAAGAGTTTTTGTACATACTACTGCCAGTGAGATAAACTATTTCATCTTCAAATTAAAATATTTCCTCTTCAGATAAGAGATAGAGATTAATACATAGAAATGGTGGATAGTTTTTAGAGATGATTATTTTGTTTTGTTTTTTTTTTAGATTGTTGGCTAACTTTAAGAATGTGTTCAAGAAAATTTCAGAAAATGTATTTCATGAAGGGCTTAATTAAACGATTGATGTAACCTGGACCCAGAAAAAGAATGCTAGGGTGGAAACCTGTCTAGCAATATCATTTTTGACCAGAATGATCAAGACGAGACATACGTTCATGTCAGGAGAGTAGGTGATGTGTAGTTGTCTGTCATTCAGAGATGAAAAGATAAAGAATCTTCCTTCTCCCACTTCCTAAACCAAGTTTCAGCAAAAACTAGACTAAAATGATACTCTTCCAATGTAATGAACTTAAGGTACGGTTTCTGGTACTTCACTGTTAAATGAGGGGTTTGAATGAATAAATAAATGAATGATTAACAAGTGAATACATGAAGGAATAAACTTGATTAATACTGAACAGTGGAGCTGACTGAGTGGCCGAGTGGTGAAGGTAGCAGGCCTGGGTTAGTTTCCAGCTCTGTCATTTACCACCTGTGAAAACCTAAGCCAGTGTTTAAACTTGGTCTGTTTCAGTGTCCTCATCTATTAAATTGGTCTTCTGATACTCTCTGCTTTGTAGGAGGATTTTATAAGACCAAACATGTAGAATTCTGAGCACTTTGGAAGTTCTCAGTAGAGAAAAGTTATTTTCAGTAGACATAGTTATTGTCACTGTTACTCTTTTATCTTGTGTTGAAAGAAGACTAAATCATTAGGAAGAGCGATCAGTCATTTCAGCCACTAGGTTACTTCCAAAATAGCTGCTCTGGGGACCAGAAGGACATATTATGTCTCGTTTGAGTCTTATCTAAACAGACACTTCTCAAAAAATGTTCCATAGAAAGTTCCCATAATCAGATGATACTGGGAAGTGGTGGTTTGGAGACTAAACAACTTCTTCAAAACTTTCATTGTGCTCATGTGTACTGTGAATCTCCAAAAGTGGCACTTCCCAAACCTATTTAACCACAACATCCTCTTCTCCAGCCCAGAGTCCTGCAGGGCTACTATTTCTTAAAATATACCAGTGGGGGGAAAAAAAACCAACAACAACAGTGATGTAAGTGGGTGTTGAAATAAATTCAATGTACATAGCACACCCTTCATTTATTCCCCACCCCCCACCCCCCACCATAGGAACAATTGAAATCCAAACAACATATCCCGACATGATCTACCACGTGGGCTGTCTTTTGAATACCAAATTCAGCACAATGAATATAAGATGTAGCTTTGTTTAGCCCTGAGGCAAGCGTTTGGGCCTATGGATAAGGGCTTGTGTCCAGTACTTAGGTCTTTTTCAGGTCACCTTTCTTGGACTTATTCAAACATACCATGTGCTGAAATTAGTCATCGCTGATGAAGCACAGGGGGTTACGTGTTTGGGCCTGAAGGCCTGCCCTGACTCTGATCTCTCCGTCTCATTGCATGCTGCTCTGTCCCTCCTCTCTGTGGTCCAGCTGTAGGAAGTTTCTCCACTTATGTGAAAGAGCCCCCTGCCTTTGTATATCTGTTTCCTCTGTCAGGAATATCCTCTCCTCCACCCATTATTCCCAACCTGGTAGACTCTTGTTCATCTTTCAACACCCAGCTCCAGGGTCACTTTTCTCCAAATGTCTATCCAGACCTTCCCGATCTGGGTTAGGAGCGCCCCTTGCGATTCTGTAGTGTCCAGTAGACCCTGGTATTACTTTCCACCATGTTGTGTCCCTTGTTCTCCTTCTGGATTCTAAGTTGTTGTATATTGTTTGTTTGAGACATTTACTTACATCAAATGCTCTGGCATTAACTCTATTATTCATTTTTGTGGGAATAATGTCAAGGCACAGAATACCACTATCATTCTAGTGAGTGAGTGAAGTTGCTCAGTCATGTCCGACTCTTTTCGGCCCCGTGGACTACCAGGCTCCTCCGTCCATGGGATTCTCCTGGCAAGAATACTGGAGTGGGTTACCATTTCCTTCTCCAGGAGAGCTTCCCAACCCAGGGATTGAACCCGGGTCTCCCGCATTGGAGGCAGACGCTTTAACCTCTGAGCCACCAGGGAGAAAGCTCCCTTATTCTTCTTACCAATCAACCCTCCCTCCCAGAAGCAGCTACTCATCTGCTTTCCATCAAATGCAGGTTAACTTTGCTTATTCTAGAATGAAATGGAATCAAATACTATGTACCTTTATGTGTCTAGGTTTTTTTTTTTTGCTCAACATATTGTTTTTGAGATGCATCCATGCTGTTGCGTGAGTCTATAGTTGGTTCCTTTTTATTACTGAGGAATCTTGCTTAGATGATTTTATCACAATTACTTATCCAGTCTTCTGTGGATGGATACCTGGCTTATTTCTAGTTTTTGGCACTTATGAATAAAGCTGCTGTGAATAGTCTTGTACAAGGCTTTTTGTGAATTATGTTTTCATTTCTCTTGGGTGAATAAATCAGAGTAGAATTCCTCCTAGAATAGGTGCCTATTTAGCTCTTAAGAAACTGAAACAGTTTTCAAAGTGATTGAATGGACTATAAACTTCTTGAGTGCTGAGACAAAGTCTTATTCAACTTGGTTTCACTGGTGTTGGACCCAGTGCAGGGCACAGATTAGGCGCTCAGTGTTGGTTGAAGGGTGAATGGACAAGAAGCTCAAAACAGTTTTCTGCCTGGCACACCCTCTACTAACGGAAAAAGAAAATTAATGCTTTGTCTATCAGAGAGATGGAAACTGGCTAACTGTGGCTTATTCCAAGCAGACAAAAAAATGGGGAAATAACAGCTTCCTCTTGACCGTGCCGTAGACCTACATGTGCAGGTGAGGCCAAGTGTGGACACGGGACCGTAGAAGGATCCTGATCACCAGCAGCTGCCATATTACCTCCCAAAGTTGAAACTCCCAGCGCTCCCATGCAAAACCTTTCACAACCTACTCTTCCAGCCCACCCCACCTCTTTGATTTACCTGCACAAACTCATAATTCCACCAGACCAAACAGCCCTCCCTCTCTTTTTTTTAATAGCATCCAGCATTTCCTTTGCAATAGGGGAGAGCTCTACCTGGAATATCTCCACCTGAGGCCACCCTTCCTCTTGACATTCTAAGTTCCAGTTCTGTCTTTGCTCCGATGCCTGTCCTGGCCACCCACCTGAAAGTGCTCTCTTTGGAAGGTCTCTGAAGTGGTGTTTGCCTGTGGAGAGTGTTCATTAGCCTCTTTCGTAGTTCTCTGTGAAGTAATAGGCTTTCCAAGGGCAGTGTGCCCAGTGACCCTTCCTGGTCTGGAAGGAGCTGGGGCCATTGGTCACTGCATCACTGAGGCTTCTTGCTCTTTGCTGTTGGTGGCTGATTCCACTGAAGAGAAGTTAAATTATATGTTAATTCTGTGATTGCTCCTTTGATACAGTTGTCTACAGAAGAAAGAGCTCTGTCTAAAAGGAGAGGATAGAGTGCGAACTTGGGAATTTGTGTCACCTGGTAGATAATTAGGGCTTTCCAGGTGGCACTAGTGGTATAGAATCCACCTGCCAATGCAGGAGACAGACATGGGTTCTATCCCTGGGTCCAGAAGATACCTTGGAGAAGGAAATGGCAAGCCACTTCAGTATAAAAGGAAATGAGTTTCTTAGGCTCCAGTGTTGCCTTGTTTCATGGACCTGACGTTCCGGGTTCCTATGCAATATTGCTCTTTACAGCATCAGACCTTGCTTCTATCACCAGTCACATCCATAACTGGGTACTCTTTTTGCTTTGACTCCATCCCTTCATTCTTTCTGGAGTTATTTCTCCACTGATCTCCAGTAGCATATTGGGCACCTGCTGATCTGGGGAGTTCATCTTTCAGTGTCCTATGTTTTTGTCTTTTCATACTGTTCATGGGGTTCTCAAGGCAAGAATACTGAAGTGGTTTGCCATTTCCCTCTCCAGTGGACCACATTCTACAGACCTCTGCACCATGACCCGCCCGTCTTGGATGGCCCCACATGGCATGGCTTGGTTTCATTGAGTTAGACAAGGCTGTGGTCTGTGTGATCAGATTGGCTAGTTTTCTGTGATTATGGTTTCAGTGTGTCTGCCCTCTGATGCCCTCTTGCAACACCTACCATCTTACTTGGGTTTCTCTTACCTTGGACGTGGGGTATCTCTTCATGGCTGCTCCAGCAAAGCGCAGCCACTGCTCCTTACCTTAGACGAGGGGTATCTCCTCACAGCCGCCCCTCCTGACCTTGAATGTGGAGTATCTCCTCTCAACCCTCCTGTGAGAGTGACGTTGACATTCTAGGAATCAGCAAACTAAAATGGACTGGAATGGGTGAATTTAACTCAGATGACCATTATATCTACTAGTGTGGGCAGGATCCCTTAGAAGAAATGGTCAACAAAAGAGTCCGAAATGAAGTACTTGGCTGCAATCTCAAAAATGACAGAATGGTCTCTGTTTGTTTCCAAGGCAAACCATTCAATATCATGGTAATCCAAGCCTATGCCCCAACCGGTAATGCTGAAGAAGCTGGAGTTGAAAGGTTCTATGAAGACCTACAAGACCTTTTAGAACTAACACCCAAAAAAGATGTCCTTTTCATTATAGGGGACTGGAATGCAAAAGTAGGAAGTCAAGAAACACCTGGAGTAACAGGCAAATTTGGCCATGGAGTACGGAATGAAGCAGGGCAAAGACTAATAGAGTTTTGCCAAGAAAATGCACTGGTCATAGCAAACACCCTCTTCCAACAACACAAGAGAAGACTCTACACGTGGACATCACCAGATGGTCAACACCGAAATCAGATTGATTATATTCTATGCAGCCAAAGATGGAGAAGCTCTATACAGTCAAGTGTGTGTTAGCTCCTCTCGGCTGCAGCCCTGACCTCAGGCGTGGAATAGCTCCTCTAGGCCGCCGCCTCTGACCTCGGGCGTGGGGTAGTCCTCTCTAGATCAGGTCTAATCTCGGGCATTGCTAAAGTCCCATGACCATCCCCTGAAGGTAGCCTGACAATGGCTTCTGACCTTATTGAAATTCCAGTCTGTGCTCCTTGTGGGTCTTTCTGGTGATGACACAGTAAGTAGGCTGGACAAGGGATGCCACTAACTTGTGCATGGTGTGTGTGTCTCTCTTTTTTCAATTGGAGGATAATTGCTTGACAATGTTGTGTTAGCCTCTGCTGTACAATAACCAGAATCAGCTGTAAGTATACATATGTCCCCTGCCTCTTGCGCCTCCCCCTCCCACCCCATCTATCTCACTCCTCCTGGTCATCACAGAGCACTGAGCTAAACTCCCTGTGCCATACAGCAACTTCCCACTAGCCGTCTATTTTACACACTGTAGTGTATATATGTCAGTACTACTCTTTCAATTCATCTCACCCTCTCCTTTCCCTCCCTGTGACTGTCTACAAGTCTGTTGTCTGTGTCTCCATCTCTATTCCTGCTTTGCAAATAGATTCATCAGTGGTGTTTCTCTCTTGAATGATGGCTTTGAGTTGGGAGCACTCCAAGCGAGGCTCAGGAACTTTAAGTCCATCTGAGCAAATGGTGGTACAAACAGCTTTGGGGGAATTTAAGAACTTTTTCTCCTTTGTGTCCTCTGGCATCTCTTTAATAAGCCAACACTAGGAGAATTTTCACATATTCTTTCTTCACCGAGCCCATTAATCTCTACTCTGCCAGCTCTCATCTCAAATGACTAGTATCAGATCACAGGTAAGAACCTCCTTACCTTCTGGCAGTTGAGAGGAGCCTTGATTGAGGCCCTGCAGAGCAAATAACTGGTGCCAGATTCTTCCTGTGAGCAGAATCTGTAGTCATCTGGGAAGACAAACCAACAATAAAGCTTGATCTTTAAGGACGGCAACCATAAAAATGTACAATTTCTTCAGAGATACTGAGTGACTCCTGAAATGTTTAGCATTAATTTCCTTTAAATAGTACATTGATTAGAAAGAAACACAACTACCCTGCTTTTCCTTCCCTTTCTTCCTCTCCACTGTCCCTGCCATTATACCTTCAATTATCATAAAATGTAAATCTGGTGAGGACTTCGGGCGTCTCTTCCTCTGTCTCTTCTGTATGCTGCATTTTGTTTGGATTCTGTCTTCAACTCAGCAATGAAAACATTCTCACTCCTTGCCCTTGTAGGCTTTATCTTCCTTTATCAGTCCAAGTGAGCACTAGAAGACCTTACTCTTTGCCTCTCATTCATCCTCAGGAACTCTTCTGTTGCTATACATTTGAGTAGCAAGTCATAAAATCATAAGAGCATTGATAGATTCACCATAAATCCATACTAATTATGTATTAATTTTATACTAATCAACTTCCTCTGAAATTTCATTGCTGCTCAGAAGTTCTTTATTCTTCTAACTTGTTTTATTTTAAAAGAGAAACAAAAATCTTTCCTCAGACTCCAACCCTGCCTTCCTGAATCCATCCTTTTACTAAAAGTTAACACTTAACTGATAAGATTAAGACCGTTCATTATAACTTCTCTCTTCACCTTATAAGATATTCACTCAGCCATTTCTTTCATTCTTGCTCCAAAGAATAAAATATTCTTCCACATAACCATTATTCACATATTAAAAAAAAACCAGACTTTTCCATATTAGGGGTAGTATATTGAGAGAAAAGCAAAGCCAGTCCATGTCTGTCTTAATCTGACTCCTTGACCAAACAGTAATGTTCTATTTATCTATTGATATGTAGCAAATCACCCTCAAAACCTTGAAGTTAAAACAATAATTTATCATTTTCTCTCTTGGTTCTGGGGCTTGACAGGCTTAGCACAGATGGTGGATGAGACTCAAATCATCTGAAGGTTTATTCACTCACCTGTCTGGCTCTTGGGTTGGGATAGGTAGACAATTGAGGGCTGTTTGGAAATGTCTCTTTCCTTGTGACCTCTCCATGTAGCTAGCTTGGCTTTCCTCACAGCGTGGTAGTCATAGGGGAGTTGGACTTCTTACATGGTAATTCAGGGCACTAAAAGCAAGTATTCCAAGAGACCAGAAGCTCCAAAGACTCTTGTAAGGTTGGCTTGCAATACGGTGGAGTGATTCTGTGTGACTCCCAACAGTGATAAGTCATAGGATAGGGTCTACACATGGGTGTGGATACTGGGGAATGTGGCTCATTGGTGTCCTTTGTTTGGAAAATAGCTCCCACAAGTCAGTGTATATCTCACTACCTCCTCACTCCTTTAACTCCTGCAATGTCTTTTATTTCCCCTGATTGGGCTTCCCTGGTAGCTCAGACAGTAAAGAACTGCCTGCAAAGCAGGAGACCTGGATTCCATCCCTGGGTCAGGAAGATCCTCTGGTGAAGGGCATGGCACCTCATTCCAGTATTCTTGCCTGGAGAATCCCCTGGATAAAGGAGCCTGGTGGGTAGAGGAGTCCATGAGGCTGCAGAGTCGGACATGACTGAGTGACTAAGCACACATCTTAAAAGTAGTTTCTTTATTAGTTCTTGCAAAGATCAGTAATGTCTCTCTTTCCTCAAATTAACATGTCTAAAGCCAGACTTACCTCTCCTGAAGCTGACATATAATTCCTATGGATATTTTTGCCACCAGCACCCTGTTCCTTCCATCACCCAGACTCTCAGCCTAGAACTGTTTGTTTGTTTCCTCTCTGTTCTTTGCTTTCCAATCAATTCTTACAGAAGGTCAATTTTGTACTGTCTTGTAATTTTTCATTCCATTCCCACTCATATGTAAAAATTTCATTATCTGTTAACTGGATTATTGCAGTGTTTTCTAAATTATCTTTTTTCCCCCAATCTTTTTAAAATAGTACCCATATGAATATTTTGAGAGATGCATAGCTCTGTGGAATCATGTCCCTGCTTCAGAGTGAACTCCACACTTCTGCCCTTTAAGGTACCCTATAGCCCATGATCTGACTCTGCTCCTCCTGCCAGTTTTAGATTCTAGAACTTTGTTTCCTAGACTCTCTACTCCCTCTACTTCAGCCATGCTAGAATGCCTGCCTTCCATCAAATATCCATTTTCCCACCAATGTGCCTTTTCCAAACTAAACTGTCTCTCTGGAGTGCTCAAGTTCAACTTCCCTTATTAAAATTTTACCTGAATTCTTTTCCGAATTCTTTAGCCCCTTTGGCATCCCCTTTGTATTGCTGCATTGTAATATTTTCAGTTTGCTTCAGTAGAAGACATCTCTAAGGCAGAAACTAGATCTTATTTTACTCATGTTTACTAAGTGCTTTCCATAATCTATATACTCAGTTACTAGCATCAGTTTTCTACATATGCCTCTTGGGATTTCTATGGCTCATAGATTTAATCATTTGTCCAGAGTCAAAAAAATTATATGGCGGAGATGGGTCTCAACCCCCAATCCTGTGTATTTCTGTGGGTGATGGCATTCTGTTGCTGCCTTACATATTTCTTGGTGGGATAAATTGATTCTGTTCGCTCTCATAGGCATATACATTATGCTGAACTTTATCTTGAATTGTTTACTTCATCTTTTCCTGAATTATAATGTCAGAAATGCCAATACTCAGTGGTACAGTGGAAACCGAAGCATTTTCGAAAGCATATTAGGCTGACAGAGAGGCCCAGGGCAATTTAGAAGTTATAGGCAATCTCACAATTATCTTGATTATTTTGAATTCCCATTGGTTCCTGAATTTCTAGGAGGCAGCATTTTTATGTGTCATTTTAAGAACCAGCTTCAGAATAAATGTGCATTATTCCATTAACCTCTTCCTTCTTGGTATCAAATTTAGTGTCTATTTTAGGCTGAAACTTGAAGTACTTTTGAGGGTACCACCCTTTGAATGGCATGCCCCTGTCCAGGCCACCTTTAGATAAACAATCACATTGCCTTTGCAGATCCTGCTTATGAAAACACTTTTTCAACTTAAAACACGATACCAATGTTAGTGCCCATGGGTAACTACCGTGGCTGTGCCTGAGGGCGAATGTCTTATGCCTGCCCAGTAGCTGCCTACTCTGCAGGTGTGCAGGGCCATGCAGGGCTTAATCACACAGGCTTCTCTTAAAACCAGGGGATTCTCTGGCTCCTTTGCTTGCCATTCCCCCAACACTGACTAAGCTGTCTTATGGAGATCTGTGTTCTTTCACCCTCAGCAAGCAGGTGTGCAGTAGAGCACACTCCTGGTCATAAGCGGAAGTGGCATTTCTCACATCTGGCTGTCTTCCTCCTGACCCAATTCATGGGTCATTTATTATTGGAGAGAACATAAAAAAAAAAAAAAAAAAAAAAGGCTCACACAGTCATATTTTTATTCAGTTTCTTCCAGAATCCATCAATTGGATTTGGAATCCAATTTCACACAGGATTCATGACAATTTCAATCAACTAGAATGTTAAGTCAATTAATTCTTAACATTTCCTTTGTTATTACTTCATATAACAGATGCTTAGGAATCTAGGGTCTGACTTTTTCTTTTCTTGCACCAGTTCAAATCCTAAACCCAACACATACTAGCTGTGTGAATTTGGGCAAGGTATTTAGCCTCTCTGACCATTTCCTCATTTATAAAACAGAGGCAATCTGAGTTCCTGAGGAACACTGTGAGGAAAATGAGTGTGCCAACTTTGACTGTCAGATTACTTTCAGAAGTAGTAAAGCAAACATATTCAACAATCAAAATATTTTAAATTACAGACTATTTAGAAATTGTTGCCTGTGTTGTTTCTATAGCTTCTAGTGATGAGTGAAGATTGTGGGTAGTTGAGTGTGCCTGGCATTTAACATCATTGTTCTAACCTTTGTGATGTACAGAAAGCTGATTGAATCTCTGCCAGGTCTAGTTTCATATCCACCACCTGGCATGGGTGTGCAATATCTGTGAGTAAAATTACTGATATTTCTTGTCAGCCTCCAAATGGCCTCTTCTCTTGTTTGCTAATCAGTGGATAATATACCAGCCCAGTTAAAAAAAACAATTTGGGGGTTGAGGTTTATAGGGAAAGCTTGAATGTGACCTCTAAGTAAACTTTAGTGGGTCTGTTTGCCAACCTCTCACTAAAGTTTGTAGTAATTTGAGTTTCCTATTTTGTGTCAAGCACTGTATTTGGCCTTGGGGATATAAGATGTAATTTAGGAGTCTTCCATAAAAAAAGTTAGAATAGTCATTTCTAACTATAAAATAGAGTAAGTTTACAGAGAACAATCTTCATCACAGCACAGGCTCCAGCTGGAGAGCTCCAAAGTCTTTGCTGACTCAGAAGTTTCCCAAAGGACCAAACCTGGCATCATCCTGGAGATGTTTCTCTTCCTTGGCCACTGCTATATCATAAAAATTAGTTTAACATTGAAAACTATCAGACTTACCACCAGATTTCACAGTTTTCACCATTTTCTTAAAATGCCACTGATGTGATCCTTTCTTTGTCAAAGTAATCTTCTCATCTCTTCTTCTTCTCTCTTGCTATCACTTCCCCTACATCTCCCCTCCTTTTTCCATAGCACTATTCTTTATTGAGACAAAAGTCTCATATGGACTGAGATTTAATACACATGAAGAACAAAACACAAAAACAGTAATGTAAAATCCATAGAACTGTGAAGTACCACCAGTGTCATTTTATGATTTCTGACCATATTAATAATAAGAATGAAAATTACAGCTAGGTGAAGGGGCCAGCACCATCTTACATTTGGAAGCTCTTGGTCCTAAAAATATTGAATTTCAAAGTCATTGGCATTAGTTTTCAGTGTGGCACAAATTTGATGATTAGATTGGTTACTTAAACCAGGTAAAACTGGATAGGTCCCTTAGCATATCATTTTCTTTAAACATGAACAACCAATTCTGAGAAGTTGGAGTTTGGGATTGAAATGATAACCCAACAGGGTAATCATGAGCCTGCAACCTTAGTGATTGGGAGGGTCCAGTTGTTTTCGCAGTTCAAACTTCTGGTATTATGCTACTGTATCTCAGATTCATCTGCTTTCTCCTATCCTTCTTGGTCAACCCTTTGGACTTCCTTCCTTCCTCCTCCATCCTTCCCATCCTTACTTTCTCATCCCTCTGAACTACCCCCTTGTTTATTGATCTCCTAATAGGTGTTAGATATTATTCTAGACATAGGAGGTATAATCTGTGATCAGATGGAATCTCTATCCTCATGAAGCTTATAGTCTAGAAGAAAAGACAGATGGTTAAATATATAATGTCAGGAAGTAATTATGTACTTCATCAGTGTTTGACACATTTCCTTTTTCTGAAAAGCAAAGAATTCTAGAGACATTCCCCAATACCAGAGACTTGTTTTTCCATTAATACCTATAATTTGAAAAGTTTGGGCCCTTAAGGGCCCAGACTCTGAGTGTATTGTGCTGTTTAAAATTAGAAGACATGGTTTTCCAATGCTCGCTGTGACTTTCAGGGTAGAGGAGAGCACAAGGGTCCCAGGAACCACCCCTCCCTTCCTTCCTTATGCAGCTAATTCAGCGTGTTCTCTATAAACCATGTCCAACCTTCCCTTCTCAACTTGTAGGCTAGTGCTGAGAAGCTCTGTAGTCTGTATGAGGAACGCTTGAAAGAAGCAAATGCAAAACTGGATGAAGTGACTCAATTAGCTAATGATGTGACAGCGCAGAAGACAAAGCTGCGGAGTGAGAATGGTAAGCAAGCTTTCAGTGTTGCTTCACTTACAAGTCTCAAGCCCAGAAGAATGGTGGAGAAACCACTGAAATGATGAACCAATCACTGAGTCTGGGTGGGAATTTAAAAATTCTAGGGGGGTGGTGAGGCCCTTGATGTTATATTTTCCAAAACATGCTCTTGTCTGGGAAGGATCACCTCTGTGCCACCTTGAAAGGCCTTGCCCAACTCTCTTCCATCAAGGGGAAAAGCAGTACACAGTTGACTGGAATAGCTTTCATGATCCAAGAATGGTAGAGACTATCCACAGGGTCTATAAGACATGCCACTTTATCATATCTACCTCATTGAAATAGGAATTTCCCCTAATTTTCAATGATGAGCCCACACCTATTTTTTATATTTATATTTTTTAAAGATTGAAGAATAGTTAATTTATAATGCTGTATTGATTTCAAGTATACAGCAAAGTGATTCAATTACATATATGAATGTGTGTATGTATTCCTTTTTCAGATTATTTTGCATGAAAGGTTATTACAAGATATTGAGTATAGTTCCCTATGCTATATAGCAGGTCTTTGATTACCTATTTTATATGCAGTAGTGTATATATATTAATCCCAAACTCTGAATTTATGTCCTTCTTTGATCCCTGCTTTCCCCTTTGGTAACCACAAGTTTGTTTTCTGTCTATGAGTCTATTTCTGGTTTGTAAATAAGTTCATTTGTATCATTTTTCTTTTTAGATTCCACATATAAGTGGTATCATATGATCAGTCCTGGGTGTTCTTTGGAAGGACTGATGCTAAAGCTGAAACTCCAATACTTTGGCCACCTCATGCAAAGAGTTAAATAAGTTCATTTGTATCATTTTTCTTTTTAGATTCCACATATAAGTGGTATCATATGATCAGTCCTGGGTGTTCTTTGGAAGGACTGATGCTAAAGCTGAAACTCCAATACTTTGGCCACCTCATGCAAAGAGTTGACTCATTGGAAAAGACCCTGATGCTAGGAGAGATTGGGGGCAGTAGGAGAAGGGGACGACAGAGGATGAGATGGCTGGATGGCATCACCGACTCGATGGAGATGAGTTTGAGTGAACTCTGGGAGTTGGTGATGGACAGGGAGGCCTGACGTGCTGCAATTCATGGAGTTGCAAAGAGTTGGACACGACTGAGCGACTTGAACTGAACTGAACTGAACTGATATGATATTTGTCTTTTTCTGTCTGACTTCACTTAATATGATAATCTCTATATCCATCCTTGTTGCTTTTGTTGTTGTTGTTGTTGTTCAGTTGCTCAGTTGTGTCCGACTCTTTGTGACTCCATGGACTGCTGCATGCCAGGCTTCCCTGTCCTTCACCATCTCCTGGAGCTTGCTCAAACTCATGTCTATTGAGTTGGTGATGCCATCCAATCCTCTCATCCTCTGTCGTCCCCTTCTCCTCCTGCCTTCACCTTTTCCAGTATCAGGGTCTTTTCTAATGAGTCACCTCTTCACAGCAGGTGGCCAAAATATTGGCGATTCAGCTTCAGCATCAGTCCTTCCAATGAATATTCCAGACTGATTTCCTTTTGGATTGACTGGTTTGATCTCCTTGCAGTCCAAGGGACTCTCAAGAGTCTTCTCCAACACCACACTTCAAAAGCATCAATTCTTCGGTGCTCAGCCTTCTTTATGGTTCAACTCTCACATCCATACATGAGTATCTCTATATCCATCCATGTTGCTTTAAGTGGCATTATTTCATTCTTTTTTTTATGGCCAAGTAATATATATATGCAGAGAAGGCGATGGCACCCCACTCCAGTACTCTTGCCTGGAAAATCGCATGGACAGAGGAGCCTGGTAGGCTGCAGCCCATGGGGTCACGAAGAGTCAGACACGACTGAGCGACTTCACTTTCACGCATTGGAGAGGGAAATGGCAACCTACTCCAGTGTTCTTGCCTGGAGAATCCCAGGGATAGGGGAGCCTGGTGGGCTTCCATCTATGGGGTCACACAGAGTCGGACATAACTGAAGTGACTCAGCAGAATATATATATGGGGCTTCCCTTGTGGCTCAGAAAATAATCTCCCTACAATTTGGGAAATCTGGGTTTGATGCCTGGGTTGGGAAGATTCCCTGAAGGAGGAAATGGGAATGCACTCCATTATTCTTGCCTGGAAAATTCCATGGGCAGAAGAGCCTGGAGGGCTATAGTCCATGGGGTCACAAAGAGTCAGACACAACTTATATAGTATAGCCTTAAGTCAAGGAGCATGATCCCTCCAGCCCTCTTCTTTCTCAAGATTCTTTTGGCTACTCAGAGTCTTTTGTGTTTTCATACAAATCTTAAAATTTTTTGTTCTTGTTCTGAGGAAAATGCCATTGGTAATTTGATAGGGATTGCATTGAATCTGTAGATGCCTTGGGTAGTATGAACCTACTCTCTTTTGACCTCTTTGCTATGTTTTGAAAATATCGGGCATATTCCTACCCTAGAGTCTTGCCCTGACTATTTTTTCTGCCTAGAGTACCCTACTCATCAAGAAAAACCTTAAAGATGAGAGTTAATCAAATAGATCTGGGGGAAGTCAGGATAGGCCTTGTTGAGAAGGTGACATTTGAGTACTCTCAACCAGTTTTCTCCATGTGCTTTTTTTTTCATAGAATTTAATACCTTCAAAGAAACTACATGCTTGACATAATAAATAAGTTTGTCTTGTCTCCATCTGCCACAGTGTAAGCTACATGAGGGCAGGGGCCTTTATTTTGTTCTCTGATATGTTAGTCATCTAGAGCAATGCCTGCCATTTATTGAGGATCCACAAACATTTGACCAGTTAAAATTAGAACAATGTTCCATGGCTTATTATTAACCATCAACCACTATTAATGAGGTTTTCCCCCTCTATCTTTTACATGATGGCAATCTATTTGAGGTTTTTCTTTTTCAATTCATCATGAGCTTTTTTGTATCTTGTATAGTCATCATGAGTGTTTCTCATCCATCAATTAGATGGACAATGGTTACTTCATCTTGCTCTGTAACTTGCTTGTCTGCTATGAACAGCATGTGGCTAGCTGTTTGTCTGTAATTAGAGTTATTTTTAGTAATATATTCCCAGAGATAGACTTCCTAGGCCAATGAAAATAAACAATGTGTTCTTGATACCCAGAGGCACTCACTTTAAAAAGACAGTGAAGGCCATTTATCCTTCCAAATGAAGACCATTTATCATTCTGCCTGTGGACACCTCTGTTTCTAGATGCTAAATCTGGTTGTTGTTGTTTAGTTGCTCAATCATGTCAGATTCTTTGCCACCCCATGGACTGCAGCATGCCAGGCTTCCCTGTCCTTCACTATCTCCTGGAGTTTGCTCAAACCCATGCCCATTGAGTTGATGATACCATCCAAACTACAGATTTGGAACTCTAAAAGAGGGAAGTGTTTTAGATTCTAGCAGGGACACTAAGTAGGACTCTCCTCATGCTGATGACAGGGTGTGTGACACCTGGCTGTCGGAGGCCAGTGTGAGGAATCCCGCCCGTGACAAGGTCATGCAGAAGGAAGCCTGACAAATGCAAGGACATGATCAGGTTTCAGGGGTTCCCCCTGGAATTTCCTGAGCATCCAACCCCCCCAAAAATAAGAATCTGCCGGCCTCTGTACTCTGCTTTTCCACTCTTCTAATATTCTCTGGAAAAAGTCAATTCAGGGCTTTAGTCTTCTGCATTTGAAAGAGATGTTTCCGTTAAACCCCCTCTGATAACTCTCTAGCTTGCCTAACAGGTTCCCCAGACCTCTTACAGCTTGTGAATTGCTTACAGCCCCCCAACTGCGAGAGGCACAAAGCTTAAAAGCATCTTAAAGAAACAGAGCCTTTTCTAAAGAGTTAAAAATTATATTGGTAGAGGGTTTTCACTGTTGACTCAATGACTGCTGCCAGACCTCCATATTCTTTATCTTTTAGGCACCTGGGAGGATGTTAATCAATGTAAATGGGATATATAGAAATATAGTAGTTTTGATGTTAGCAACACTAGACTTTTGAGTTAATTACTTTTCTTTGTTATATATCACTGCACTCCTCTTGTGTCCTTGCTATGTAAGAATGTAACTTTATTTAGTGCTTTCTGAGAGTGGCACCAGACTTTGGGAAGATCAACACAAATAAGTCTTCTGGTTGACAAACCCTTATCAGGAAAAAGGCTGTAAAATGTTAATTGACCCTCTGGCTAGAAAATGATGTAAATCACCTAAGACTTGTGTATACAATTAGGTATGCAGAGAGAAAAGCCTGGTTTTGATAAGAGTCAGGGCTGCTGATACTGCATAATTTTGTATTACCCATTGATCTCTATGTACAATCAAAGGTATAAAAGGAGATTCTAGACAATAGAGGATGGGATCAGTCGCTGGACTGGTTTCCCCCGTGTCTCCTCTTTATTCTAATTTCAGGCTGAATTCCCATCTGGAGCTGGGAGGCTCATCATGTCTACTTACTTGCCCTGGCTTTTAAGATCTGTGAGAGAGAGAGCCCAAGGTGGGGCACTCATCCAATATTCAAACGGGCACCGGTGGCCTAACGTAGATGGTGCAAGCTCCTTGTCTGGAGTTTTATTGGCCTTCCCCGTAAACCAAGTTATTCAGCCTCTTTTCTCCACTTAATTTTCCTACTATACTATCTCTTTCTAATGTAATCTTATATTAATAAATAAATAAATAAGTTTTCCTCGCTGATGCCGTCCACCCTTCAAATTCCCTGGATCCACTGGGGCTGGACCCCGGCATATAAAAATAACTTATTTGGTCATAGAAGATAAACTAAGACAGTTCAGTTGCATGTGATTTCTATTTGCACAATGTTTTCCAGATATGAATGATTAAGTGTTCCTTTATCGCTATAGTATTAAAACAAAAACAGACACATAAATGAACAAAAGCTTTGAAGTGACCTCCCCTGTGTATATATTATTGCTGCTGCTAAGTCACTTCAGTCGTGTCCAACTCTGTGCGACCCCATAGACAGCAGCCCACCAGGCTCCCCATCCCTGGGATTCTCCAGGCAAGAACACTGGAGTGGGTTGCCATTTCCTTCTCCAGTGCATGAAAGTGAAAAGTGAAAGTGAAGTCGCTCAGTTGTGTCCGACTCTTTGCGACCCCATGGATTGCATCCCACCAGCCTAAGCCAATGAGATGCATACCTAACATTTGGTATTTAAGTGCTGCGAAAGAAATGATCTTTCTCACTGTTAGAATTATAAGCTATCAGAGTATTCAAAGCTGGACTTGCTTGCATCCATCTTTTATGGTCACTTGGAATAAACTGACCACAGAATGAAACCAATACTAAAAGGAGAGCAGAAGCAAGAAAGTTCTCAATTTCAGTTGAGATCTTGGACCTAGTAATAACTGAAATTTGGGGTTCTTGCTGCCCTCTTTGCACTTCTTGTTTCTTCAAAGGCTGACCTGCCAGTAGTGTGCATGGCATAATAAACCACTTGATAATTTTAATCAACCAATCCTCTGTTTGATAGAATTGTTTTAAACAAAAATTACACAATACTCAGTAAGTATTATTTCCTTAACTCATTATTAAAACATAATTCTCCATAATTAAGAAAAATAATCTTCAGTTTTAAAGGTAGTGTTTACTTTTAGTTAAATTGTTTTCATATCAACTAAAATTTATACGTTTTCCATATTTTAAACTTTTTACATAGCTGATTAATGACGTTGTGTTTCAGATGAACTGTGAAGGGACACAGTCATACATATATGGATACATACATACATGGATACATGTATCCATGCTCCCCCAAACACCCCTCCTGTCCAGGCTGGCACATAACATGGAGCAGAGTGCCACGTGCTATGCAGTAGGTCCTTGTGGGTTGTCCGTTTTAAATATAGCAGTGTGTACATGTCCATCCCAAACAAAATAGCAATTTAAACTGTTTTCCTTGTTTTAAATTCTGAACAAAAATTTAAAACCCAAAAACTCCTATAGAATTTCAGAATTTCAGTAACTGCAGATTTTCCTTTATAATCTTTCTGATACCAATGTTTAACTTTCTGCTTACATGCAACAATATGTAATGCCACAGAATGTGGATGCATATTTGCATCTGAAACAAGGCTAGATGAATTTAAAGCATTGCATACTCTCCACAGGAATCAGAAAATCTGAGTCTGTATGTGTCTGTCAACAGGGAGTTATCTAAATTAATTTGTGTAAGCAGTTTATTTCAAGATAAATGAAGAAAATAAGTCCTAGTTCAAACTTACATATATGAAAATCAATGGTAGTCATAGAAGATACTTAGAATTTATAACAATTTTTTTTCAAGGAGGAATAATTTTTTTTATCACAGACATTATTTAGGTTTCTGTTGCATGGTTTAGAAGTAGACTGATTTAGATATCTTTGTGAGGTGTAAAAATTTTTATTAAAAATTTTTAATATAAATTTATTTATTTTAATTGAAAGCTAATTACAATATTGTATTGGTTTTGCCATACATTGACATGAATTCACCATGGGTGTACATGTGCTCCCCATACCATCCCTGTGGGTCATCCCAGTAAACTAGCCCCGAGCACCATGTATCATGCATCGAACCTGGATTAGCAATTCGTTTCACATGTGATAATATACATGTTTCAATGCCATTCTCCCAAACCATCCCACCACAACCCTCTCCCACAGAATCCAAAAGACTGTTCTATACATCTGTGTCTCTTTTGCTGTCTTGCATACAGGGTTATCATTACAGGGAAGTGCTGTGTACAATTTGTTTGATAGGCATTACCTACCTCCCACTAATTATTGGTATTAATTTTCTGTTCACTTTTTTGATGAGGAAATTGGTGAGTGAGTGAAATGAAACTGGATCTGAGATGATAATTCTGCTTAGGATGCCGGGCATTTTATGTCCTCCTTTATTCTTAGCTTTACCTTTCAGCTCATGTACAGATTAAATTTTAAGTATATACCTATCCACACCTCCCCTCCTCTCACTAGGACGATGGTCCAGATTTTTGCTGCTTTTTTTCTTTTTAGCTACTATTACCAAAGTTTCTTTCTCATGCCCTGTCCTGTCCACTGATTATAGTCTGCTTTCAAAGGAGACCAATAGTAAATGTGATCAGTTAAGCCATGTTAAGTGGATCCTAGTTCTGTAAAATATGTGTTATGTTAGTCTCAACCCCTTAATGGATTGGCATTTCCTCAGAATACTTTTAAATATGATGTGTGACCTAGAGTTTCTCAAAGTTTGGTCCATGGAACCCCAGCAGTCATCAAGGCTCTTTCAGGGGAACTGAGTGAGAGGTTAGAGCTCTTTCATTCAGTACTAAGATGCTGTTTGCTCTTTCAGTTCTTTTGCTGCTGTTATAGATGGTGCAAAAGCAATGATGATTAAAACTGCTGGAGCCTTATCACAAAGGCAGTAGCAGGTGCTACTGGTGCTGTCACAGGTGCTATCGCAAGGCAGTAGCACCATGCTGAGGTATTAATCATTGTATTTGCTGGTATATACTCAAAAGTTTAAAAAAGAGTCAGTTTTACTTAAGAATGTCCTTAATGAAACAGTAAAAATTAATTATATCTCAACCCCAAGTATATCTTTTTAATATTTTGTGTAACAAAACAGAAAGTGTGTATAAAGCACTTCTGTTTCATACTAAAGTAGGATGTGTGATTGTTTAAGTTCTGAGCTAAACTAGCAATTTTTCAGGAAGAATCGTATTTACTTGAAAGAATATTTGACAAACTATGCTTATTCAGACTTGGATATTTGGCAGATATTTTTGCAAAAATGAACAAAGTGAGCCTGTCACTCCAAGGAAAACAACTGACAATATTTGTTTCCAATAATAAAAGTGGAGCTTTTAGGTAAAAATTAGATTTTGGAAAACATGTATATGCCATCATGAGCTTGATGGCTCTCAATTCTTGAAGACTCCCCTCCACCCCCTTTTTTTTATTGTGTATAGTATTAGTTTCAGGTATATAATATAGTGATTCAGCATTTCTCTGTATTACAAACTGATTAACACAGTAAGTCTAATAACCATCTGTTACCATGGAAAAGCCAAGAGAGTTCCAGGAAAACATCTATTTCTGCTTTATTGACTATGCCAAAGCCTTTGACTGTGTGGATCACAATAAACTGTGGAAAATTCTGAGAGAGATGGGAATACCAGACCACCTCACCTGCCTCTTGAGAAATCTGTATGCAGGTCAGGAAGCAACAGTTAGAATTGGACATGGAACAACAGACTGGTTCCAAATAGGAAAAGGAGTACATCAAGGCTGTCTATTGTCACCCTGCTTATTTAATTTATATGCAACGCTGGACTGGAAGAAACACAAGCTGGAATCAAGATTGCCGGGAGAAATATCAATAACCTCAGATATGCAGATGACACCACCCTTATGGCAGAAAGTGAAGAGGAACTAAAAAGCCTCTTGATGAAAGTGAAAG